>JAAIIK010021836.1:0-20771 GCA_014706435.1 Silurus glanis
AGAGAGAGAGAGAGAGAGAGAGAGAGAGAGAGAGAGAGAGAGAGAGAAAGAGAGAGAGAGAGAGATGGTGGACACAGGTAAACAGTGAGATGTAAAAGAAACAGAAGGTGACAGAAAGAGACATATGGAACAGAGAAAGTGAACGAGACACAAAGAATGAAAAGTACAAAAAAGAAATGGTAGAAACAAAGACATTGAGGCTTTCACAGATTGTGAGAGAGAAAAGAAAAAGATGAACAGAGACAAAGAGACAAACAGAAAGAAAATGAAAAATACAGAGAGAAGAAGGGCATAGTGGAAAAAAGCAAAGACAAACAGAAAGTTAGAAATAGAGAGCGATAAATGGAAGGAGAGATGCAGACACAGGTGAAGAGATGTCAAGAGAGAAAGAGATAGAGAAAGGACAATGAACCATGAGAGAGAAAGATGGAGAGTGACAGAGGAAGACATATGGAAAAGATACAGAGAAAAAATGGTTACAGAGACAGATGGAAAGTGAGAGAGAGAGAGAAAGAGAAAGGAGAGACACAGACAAGGGATGAAGAGATGCTGAGAAAGACAGACAGAGAAACATTTTGGGAGACAGAGAAAAACAGGGAAAAAGTGAGTAAGAGAGGAGAAAACCAAGTGAGACGAAAAGAGTAACTGATAGAAAGACAGAGAATAACAGATAGAAAAAAGAGAGACAGAGAAAGAGAGACAGGAAGTGAGACAGGAGGAGAGTGAGACAGATAGAGCACCTGCCTAACAAAAGCAGTCCTTTTCCTCAAATGATCATTCACACACAATTACACTGAAACACTGAAGAGGTTTCCACTATTGTCTCCAGACTGTTCTTCCTTTTTCACCCCTCAGCACACACACACACACACACACACACACACACACACACACACACAGTGCAAAGTAAGTTGTGATGCACCTGCAGCTGCTCATTCACAGCATGAGACGACCACTGGAGCGATGCCAGGCCTCTCCTCTTCCCTCAGCTCAGTGATGCAACATATTGATTTGCAATACAGAATAATAGGCCATTAGCTTAATTATTACTGACAAGAGTGCATTGTTTTCTCCGACATATTTCTTTCTCAACCAATCACACACACACTCAATGACTCATGATGCTCAGATAGATTTGCATACTTCCCAACAATCTAACAACTGTGTTTTCGTTTTAAATCATTATTTGTCTATTTTCAAAGGGAAAATGCAATGCTACCGCATCCATAGACATTTGATAGAATTGTGTGCCTCCAACTTTGTGGTAACAGTTTGGGAACACATATGGCTAGAAAAGTCAGGTGTCCCAATTCTTTTTTTCTGCATAATGTATTTATGTATAAGAGCTTATATACATTATAATAAACATTAGTCTTTTATAAAAATAAAATTATTATTATTATGTAAAATTAGTATTTTATATACTTACTTTCTTAAGTTTGCTCCTCAAACAGCAGCGTCATTCCAAACATACTTTTTGTAGTTCAGAAATATTTTCACAATTACATTTTATTGTACATTTTTCTGTTAAAATTTTTCACGCTGTCACCTTGTACTCACTTAACTGTAACCCTTTTTCTATTCATTCCAAAATTGTTTTCTTGGGTGAGGAAGATATTTACGACTTGTAAAGATTTTATAAGAATAAAAACTGTCCAAACTTAAACAAAGCTGATATACTGATAATATAAAATAATCTAATAAAATTGCAGGAAAGCATTTTAGTGACAATACCCAAAGAGCACATTTTTAGTGCCACTAAGTAATTAAATAAAAATTGTTTCATACATTTTCCACCATTTCATGGGAAACAGAGAGGACACAGTGACTGAAGACTGAAATGTCAGAGTGCTAGAGCGATCCTGGGATTCTCCGCCAAGCTCAGAGCCGCCGCTCGTCTCTCTTTGGGGCATGGGAAATTTTTTTTTTTAGCCATCTGTTACAGATGCAGATACGACTTATCGTGCGTATGTTTTATCCACGAGTAGGCTAGTAGAGGTTGGTAGAGGTTAGAAAGGTTAGTAGAGGTTAGATGGAGTGAGCGTATGAAGGAGGTTCTCAGAATGAAGGAGCTGTATTAATTCACTGTCTGAGAAAGTGGAGTGTCCAAGCTTCCCAGTGTGAGAGTGATGTTTCAGAGTGGTCAAGCCTGCACTCTGTGTTCGATTCAATCAGGCCTCAGACCGGCCGGCTCAGGAATGCGTGGGACTGTTTGTGTTGGAACACAGTTTCTGTGGTCTTAACCCATTTCTTCGTAACGAGCACAACACTTGACTCATACACGGAACAAAATGCTGCTTCATCCTTCCAACGTACAACTGCTTCGTCTCGAGGAATCGTAAAACCTTATTCATTCCTTACACCTTAAACAAGGAATGGCTTCAATATGATTATTGTTAGTAGTTATTTTTTTTTGCATAATTACACACTTCCTGTGTAGATTTATTATGCTTAATCCCCCAGTGCTGTCAAATTCATAAATCGGATTAGACGACAGCAACGTTTGAAAAATGTCTGTGATTCATAAATGACAAGGGGATGTTTATTTTGCCTTTATATGTATATAAAATTAACTTTATTCTGGACAAAGAAGTTATTTTTCTATGTAACATGCACATCATAATGCTCTTTTTTTTTATCTATTAACTGCATGAGATCATTTGCAATAACCTAACTACGCTATATGAACAAGTGTTTGTGGAAATCTGACCATAAGATTCAAATGTGATTTTTGATTCTTTTTATTTACTTGATTCTTTCTTCTTTTATTTACCAATTGGTCCTGTTATAATAACGTCCACTCTTCTGGGAAGACTTCACATTAGATTTTGAATTTGTTTATGGAGATTTTGGGCTCATTCAGCCACAAGGGTGTTAATAAAGTCAAGTACAGATGCAGTGTGAGTAGGCCTGGGGTGCAGTCAGCCTTCCATTTCATCACCATACCGCATCCTATTGTCAGGGATCCACCTGCCACGCCCCCCTTTTGTGGCGCTCATGCCTACGCTCTCCCTGGAGCTCCAGGTTTAACCACGCACACCTGGGGCTCGTTGTCTCTCATGCCTCCGCTCTCTCTGGAGCTCCAGGCTTAACTATGCACACCTGAAGCTCATCATCACTCCACCCTGCTCCTACATAAACTTTACGTGCGGGTTATGTTTTCATGTTCCGGTGTTCACACAGGACACTATTTATCGGTTCGGTTCGGACTCCACAATCCCGTCCCGGCTGCGCTTCTCCTCCCCGCGCATCTCGGGTCAGCTACGCTTCTCCCAAAGCGCACCTCGGACCCTCTCAGCCGAAGGAGTGCCGTGTGCGCGCGTGCGTGTGTGTGCGCGCGTGTGCGCGTCTGTGTGTGCGTCTGTGTGTGTGTGCTCGTGTGTATCTCTCTCCCTCACACTTGTCATTAAAACCCGAGCGAGCTGTACTCCGGCTTCCGCCTTCTGTTTCACTCGCACCCTGACACCTATACACTTGTGTGCCTCTATCTTTGTGTTAACAGTTTGGGAAAAAAATCACATATGGCTGAAAAACTCAGATGTCCAAATACTTTTGTCTATATAGTGTATAATGGGATAAAGCTCAGTGTGCCATTCTTTAAAAAAAAATTTAAAATACAGTAAAAAGGAATTGTGGCAAACCAATGTATAAGTATAATAATATTTATTAGGATGTGTCATGTTAAAGAAAAATCACCATGGACACCAAGTTAAAAAAATAAAATGGTGTAAAATGCTTGAATTGGATTATTATAATTGTTTTAATGTTTCAAGGAATAACATTGTTTTTAATATTTCTTAATATGTTAAATGGTTAAAAATAAACAAGTATCTTTTTTTTTTTGTGACACACATACTCCTTTAAAAATGTTTAGACACCATTTAAATGAAAAAAAAAAAAATTTCAGAAAACTTTCGAGTGGCCGTGTAGCTTTCAGTGGAAATAGCTAAAATGAAAGCTTGCATACAAGCTTCAGTTTGGACGACAAAAGCGAGTCGATGGTGAGACTATAGGAGGTGACGAGGGCCGAACGCGAGGTCTAAAGCTGGGTCCCTGGGCAAATTTGTAGCACGAAGAAAGCGACAGCTTTATTCATGTCAGCAAACAGTGCAGCAATCTCCCAGAGAAATAGGCTTTGTGTCTGCAGCGGTCCCAACAGAGCGCGGCCACACATCTCTCCAATCTAAAAAAGCAGAGTCTGTAAAGAAAAAGCACACAGAAGCACAAGCAAGGCCAAATCCCTGCACCCCATACACCTACCCATCAGCTCCCATGTCCCCTGCCTCCGACGCTGTTTTCTTTGGTTGACCACGAACTCCAGCAAAGTGTTGTAAAGACACTATGAGTACAAAAAAGTATAGATTATACTGTAGCTGCTGCTGGCAGAATGGTAAGCCTGTTTTGTGAGGAGGGGGTGTATCATACATGGCCTACAGGGATACAAAGAAAGCACTGTTTCCAAATGAAATATATATATATATATATATATATATATAAAAAAAATATGTAACTCGAAGCTGAATGAAGCCGACACTGTGCTCAGCATAAACCGCGCCCTGCACAAATGTTCCTCAGGACCTTTTTTTTTGTTTTTTTTTGCATGAAAAATATCCGTATTCACAAACACAGAAGCATGCGTGGATCATCAGATCAGTGAAGTAAATAGTTTATGTAGTTTTTCTTTTTATTTCACAGAGGAAGACTTGCAGACGCAGCAACCTAACTGTATGTAACCATGTCTTGTTCACATGTCTTATGGGAGACATGTAAACCTTTTTGTTATAATTACAACTAGGACTATTCACACAGAAATGCAGTAGGTAAGATAACTATTAGACATGCCTTTATATTGTTTTTAGCTTTTTACAGCTAAAAAACATTTTGAGCTTCTCAGTCAGCTTTTTCTATCCCTTTTTTTAGGGGAGCAAGATGTTAAGGTTTCTGTTGAAAGAATCCAGAAATCTACATATATAAAAAAGAATTGTGGCTGCTTCTACTCAAGGTGCGTAATGCAGGCAGGTGTTTTGCTTAATAATCAATGAATTGTTCATCCAGTTTTTATTAAGAAGTGCATATAATGATTCTGAACATGCTTAACTTTCCTAGCATAAACATTGAAGTCCATTTTGTACTTTAGTTGCAGTTGGATTCGATTCTACTTAAAAATTGAGCTTAGCACTTAATAATGCTTTAACATTTCAGATCAAAAGAATTGACATAAAATTAACATAGGGGGTGTGCTAAGTGGCGCAAATGGACGAAACAAAATAGGCTTCTAATGCAGATGAGAACCCTGTCCAGCTGGAGGAATGTAGATGAGAGAGAAAACCAAGAGTGAAGACGAGTGAGAGAGTCTCATCAGTGGCTTTCAGGCTGAGATGTGTCTCCATTCCTGCTCTTTTGTCTGACTTCTCCAGATCCTCCCTCCACTTGAGACCTGCTGCTGACGCTGGTGAAGGTGTGCCAAGTACGTTTCGGCTCAAAATTATAGACCTTGTTCTGTTTCGCCTTGTCAGGGAAGAGAATGTGGTGATTCCTTATACCAGGCTCAGCATGGAAGGATGGAAAGAACACAAAAAATCCTGTCCTTCAAGTCTCTCCTGCGGTGGCTGAAATACATCATTCAAAAAAGAAAGGTTTAGGACTAGGAAGACCTGATCTTAACCTGGAATGCCCTGAAATTACCCTGGAGTTTAGTCGTGCAGTTTTCAGAATACTGGACTGTAATTGTTCATAAGGTGCAGATTAGTTTTCTATAACAGCAGCATACATGTAGGTTTATATTAAAAAACTTGCTCTATTATGTTATATTAGGAACATTTATTATATGCAATAGTATCAGCTTGTCCATAGGGACAAGTACATCTCACAATCCACATAAACAGATTCAGATGTTCAGAGGTAATGCTGTGAATCTTTCCTACATCTTCCAGATTTTTTTTGTCTTCCTGATCAATAAGAGAAACAAAAAGAGGCTGATGAGAGAAAGAATGTTTACAGCTGCTATAATGTAATTAAGAACCAGATGATGTTTCATACACATTAAATGTGAGCACACTATGTAAAAAGTATGTAGACACCTGATCATAAGACATAAAGTGCTTACATCCCATTCCACATTTAATTCCCATTTACTGCAATAGTAACCACCACTCTAGGAAAATGTTTCACCAGATGTCAGGTGTCCCAATCCTTTTTTATTATAAATGGATACCTGATACCTGATGTTCATTAATTAATTAATAAAAAATAATAATAATCGTGAACAAGTTGCTGTAATGCAAGAGGAGTCAAATTATTTGGACACTTTTCCTCAAAGGACCATCTTAAGAGCTTTTAAGGGTTTTAGATTCAACTTTTTATTTTGTATAGATTATCCAGGGTGCACTGGAGTTTTCGCTTCCATCTCCATTAATGATTTTTTTAACGTATTATTCTTGCCTCTCCCATATAATGTTTAGGATAAAAGCATCTGCTATAAGGGCGTACAAAACAATTACCGCAAACAGAAAGTACAATTGAAAAAAGAGTTGAAGTAATCTAGAACAATGACTAAAACATTTGCATCCTGTTTAAAAAATTCAAAAGACCTTCATCCCATAAACCCCAGCTCATGCACATTAAATCTTCCTCTCCAGCTACAGTGAAATTTTTAGAGTGTCTTCTGATGGTCTAATGTTGGTCAAAAATGTGTTCAATGACATAAAATGTAAACTGTAAGACGTCTCTGTTTAAATTCATTAACTCAAGATTCTGGTTTTCGATTTGAGCCTGATGGTTTAAACGTTACGTATTCCTCTGACAAATTGACTCTAAACCTAAACGGCCCACGACCTCGGCCACTAGAGCATGATTTATGGCTTCCATAAACTGCAGCAGGACAAACACACACACACACACACACACACACACACACACACACACACACACACACAGCATTATGAATTGTATTGGTTCTCAAGCTCAATAAGTAACAGGAGTGCTTCTCAAAACTGCTGACCAACGATGTTTTACTGTAGTGAAGTCATGTGATTCATTAAGTTCATTAAAACACACACTGAAAAGCAGAACAATGCAAACAAATGTAAGCAGCCGAAGAAAAAAAATAGGATTCAAACAGAATGACAAAATAAATCTGAAATTGTAAAGGTTTCCTTATTGTAGAGCTCACCAGAGATTTCAATCTCTGCATGAAAGACCTGAAAGTTCATTATAATAGATTAAAGTTCTTAGCTTTCCAAGAGAGTTCTAGATTTTTTTTTTCCAAATACAGAACTCTTAAATATTTCCATTCCCACACGGACAATACAGTTTCTAAAAGCCAGATCAAACCAGATGTGTCATGTTGAGTGTCGTATGTAGCATCACACCACGCACTGCACCAAGACTTCATTTCCTTGTTAAGAAGTGTTACGGTCCACACATAACCGAAGTGTCAAATCTGAGCTTGTGTCACATTACTTGTTTTAACGCTGTGCATCTATTTGTGTATATTGACTGGGGGGTTACTAAAGTTCTTAGTAAGAAAAACGACTTCACACAAGTGCACTATGCTCAAAATTTACACGTGTAACCTGTAGCTACATGAAGTTTAACTAAAAATTATGACAAATATATTTTAATAAACTAAAAATATTACAAATATGCACCTGTTGTCTGTTGTCATGACTGCAGGCAAATAACTACAAACAATAAATTCTTTGCAATGAAGACTCAAGAGTAAAGCCAAATTTAATCTTGCTTCCTTAATTATTTGCTTCTTTACTCTTCAGTCACTTAAGTAGTGCCCTCTACAAGGAAGAAGTGCCCTGTCTTGGATCCTGATTTGATAATAATGTGCATGAATGTGTTGAGGTTACTGGTAGCTCGGTCTTTGATTTGTAAGTGAGGATTTTTGTATCTTTGTGCAAATATAGTTTTAATGGTCACAAAAATGTTCTAGATTTCTTCAATAGAATTTGGAGCCTATTAAGTATACACTGTAATCACAAAAGTATTGGGGCACCTGGCTTTTCCAGAGACATATGGTTCTTCTCCAAACTGTTACCAGAAAGATGGGTGCACACAGTTGTATAAGATGTAGGATTAACTCCCTTCACTTGAACTAGAAAACACAAACCCTTTCTAGCATGAAAATGCCTCTGTGCACAAAGTGAGCTCTATAAATATATGTTTTGGGTTAAAATGGAAGTTTTTGATAGGCCTGCTATATAGCTTTGATGTCAACCCTATTGAATACCTTTGAGAAGACTGAAAATACTCTTGATTAACCACCTGATATAACTAATTAGAATAAAACTGCGGGAAAAGGGCAGGGAAGCAGTACATATACTGCATTCATACAGTTTCTACAGTTGTCTGGTTTTAAAGAGTATTTCAGGTCTTGTAATTTCAAGACTAAAGCACAGCAATAAAGAAAAAATGATCAAGACTTTGTTCCAGTTTAAATAGGATATTTTCTATAAAAGCCATAATAAACACACACTTCCTAGTAAACACACTCCCTCCCTTTAATTTTCAGCAGCCACGGCATTAATGGCAGTCAACAAGCTGTAAAGCGGAGGGGCTTTTTACATGAGATCTCAGGATCTTAAGTTTAATTTTCTTTTCTGTCCTTCTTATACGTTTCTTTTCAGGATTTAAGCTCTACTTTAATCGATTGTTTGTTTTCTTCACTCACTATTGTGTGACATAAAAATACAGTACATATTCATGCTTTATCAGTGGGTTGGGGACATTTTAAGGGCTGTCTTTTGGCATTGTTAAGAGTCTTTCATTATGGCTTATAGCAACATGAACTGTCAGTAATTTCAAAGTTTTTGCTTACTGTTAGGTACAATACTGTGCGTACAGAAAATATTCACGACGCTTCACTTTTTCCACATTATATGTTACAGCCTTATTCCAAAATTGATTAAATTCATTATTTTCCTCAAAATTATACAAACAATACCACATAATGACAAAGTAAAAGAAGTTTGTTTGAAATCTATGCAAACTTATTAATTATTAAAATGAAAAAAAAAATGGCTGTTCACTTACGCTCCCCATCCAACCTGATGGAGCTTGAGAGGTTCTGCAAAGAAGAATAGGAGAAACTGCCCAAAAATAGGTGTGCCGAGCTTGTAGCATCATACTCAAAAAGATTGAGGCTGTAGTTGGTGCCAAAGGTGCTTCAACAAAGTATTGAGCAAAGGCTGTGAATATTTATGTACGTGTGATATTTTTGTTTAGTTTTTTATGTGTAATACATTTGCAAAGATTTCAACCAAACTTAATTTACTTTGTAATTATTTTGTAACGTTTGTAGATTTTTGAGGAAAATAATGAATTGGATCTATTTTGGAATAAGGCTCTAACATAACAAAGTGGAAAAAGTGAAGCGCTGCGAATACTTTCCGGTGCCCTATACATTCAAGAGGTATGGTGTCAAAATTGATATGATTTTAATTACCTAATCCTGAACACTTCTCTTAATTTACCCAACTAATTCTAATGCTGCATGTGTTCGAAAGATTTCCTCACTGGTAGCTCACTTCCTCCTCCAGTAAAATGGTATTAGATACAGTACCTAAAGGTGAATACCTAATCCTCTGCTTAAATATAACAAGTAAGAGAACTATTGGTAAGCTCAGAAATGCATTATACATTCAGAACACTGAATCACATTTAAACAAATGCTGGCTCTTTTTCAGTTAATCAAAAACTCAGAACTCAAATCATGAGCTCCCATTGCTGTTAAGTGAAGTTTAGGACTCATGTGAAATTGCTGCATCTCTGCTAGTTTGAAACTAACTTAATTACTTGCAAATCAATCTAGAGTAAAACCACTAGTGACTGCTCCTGTCCAGCCTTCTTTCACACCATGAGTCGAATCAGAGAACCGCTCTTATTTTTTCATTCCTTTTTCTCAAACAAGCTGATCGATACGCTACCTCCCGCACACTGAATCCCGCAAAGGCTGTAATGTATGTAAACTTTTGTTTTACATGAAGTTTCTTTGGAAATCCACTTCAAATAAAAATCACTTCAAACACAGAAGAACCTGCATGATCTTTTGATCTGGGGCACGAATGCAATGAAGTTACGTCGCATTAAAATTTAAAAAAACACACAAAAAAGACAAGAGAGCCAGAAACCCGCAGTGATGGAAAAAAAAAAAAAGCGAAAAAGCAGAACTTCTCCAGAAGTGAGGATGAACCTCATTAAAGCACAATGTGTCTTTAGAAGTCAAACAATCGATCGTAGGTCGAGGCAGAAGGACTGTACAAGCTATGAAGAGACCTCCTGCTTCAAAGACAAAAACAAACCTAATGAATCAGGATTCTTTTTTAGAAAAGTATTCATTATGTTTTTTGTACTGAAGCAAGACTGTGGGAAAGGTAGTGGAGAGAAATAAATGATGACTTGCAGGTCAAAAGTTTGAACTTTATTACAAAATGATCGAGACACAGTGAACTCGGTGCTGTCGCGGTCATGGTTCAGGAAATAAACAGCCCTAGTGGGACATTTGAAACAACTTTGCTTAAATATCTCTTATTTAGCGTGTGACCTTGTAAGTTTATAATATACAGAACAGTCAAAAATGGGTTTGCATTGCATTGTTTTTGGCTTAAATGAAGAAAAAATGCAGCTCTTTCAAAGTTGTAAAATGCGTTAATTTACACATTTTATTAAAATGTAATACATAATGTCATATATTAAATATGTATACACACTATATGGTATTGTCATATATAACATGTATATAGACAACAGGTTTGGGTCTCCTACTTCAAGTAAAGGGACGTTCTAATGATACTTGATCCAAAAACATTCTACGTATATGATTGTTGCCATCACCCCTGTGGTAAGAGTTCGGGAAGGAACCCCATATGGCCGAAAAAGTAACCTGTCCCAATACTTTTATCCGTATAGTGCTTATATATATTTTTTTTTTCCCAATAGCTATTGACAAAAGAAGCATTCACAGCAGATTTAAAAATTATGGTAAATTCAGAAATATGGCATGTGTATACACAACAGGAAATTTAGAAAATTGACAAAATTCAGAAACAGCAGTAAATTCGGTAACACAACAGCAAAAACAAAAACGTGGCAGCAATCGTTTTAGTAATAGTAATTGGAGCATATGATTGTGCACAGCTGTTAAAGAATTAAAAAATCTGATCTCAGTTCGGCCTGTGTTTGAAAGAGCTTTTTTTCCATTAGCATGAGATTAATTAATGACAAGCTGATGAATTTTTACTGCAGCATTATGAGCAGTGACCCACTTTAAATCTTCACACCTGATACAGATTCATCCTTTAATAGGTTCCTATCTGGTCCGACAGTCGCTGTGAGAACTCTTCTCCATCACGTTCACTCTGTAGAGTGCACTTTCAGCTTTCAGTATGGTAGGAAAATGCAGATGTGCAGGTGAATGGTGAAAGTGATTGAATGATGTCTCCTGTAATCTGCTGAACGTGTTCTTCTCTAGCACCATTCTGAATTTATGAAACACTAGCTGAAAGTACCCGTGCTTCGCTATGGAAGGCAGAACGCTAAGCAATATGGCAATAAGCAGTAAGCACTGAGCAGGACTGGATGATCAGAGATCAGGACGTAACGTCAACAAATAACGTACTACCCCTTTGTAGTACCGATACAGGGCAAAGTACTTTGAAAATAATTTTTATCGTGCATCTAACATGTAATAAGAAACAAGTAAGTTTCATTAGGATCCGTAATGTTATTTCGAAGAATTTACAATGCGTGAGAAATCGCGTTTTTCGCGAGTTAGCCGCGATCCAGGGCGAATTTTTCAAAACCCTTTCTTAGTGAGCACCTAAGACCCAAGAGGAAGGTATGTTCCAAATTTCATTGCAATCCGTGCAGTGGTTTTTGAGATTTCGTGATGAGTGAGTGAGTCAGTCAGTGGTATTTGAGCTTTATATATATAGATTTATTCTTTAAAAGAGTGGCTCAGACGAGATGAGATAAAAAAGAAAGAGAGACAAACATCACAATTCAGAATTTTTAAAAGAGATGCTCTGAGATCAATGGGTGTGACCTGGGATAAAATAGTTTGAAAAATACACATAGGGATGTGCTGTTCAGCGTAATCAGCGTCGGTAAAATGAGTGTCTCTGTAACATCTGTAACAAGAGATGTAACTCTGCTACATCACACCATGCTGCAGTTGATTATTTTACTGTAACTGCATGACATATGGGTGTTGAGTACTAAAAAATAAATGACTGGTATTAATTCAAATGCACAATAAGGCCTATTGGTTTATAATTACACGATACAGCTGAAAGTATGCACACCCCCTGACCTGCACACCCATAATAGTCTATCCTTCAAATTCTTACTACAAATCACACAATTGTATACAATTTGTATACATGATTGAATATTGTAGAATCTTTGTATGCTGATGCTTTACACTGGAACTACAGCCTCCTTAACATCTAAGCATCAATAGTTTCTCACTAATGCTTGTGTAGGAATTAAATGACCACAGCCCCAATATCTCCTTTGAAGCATTTAAAGGAGAGTGGAATTTTTTACAACAACAGTCTGGAATAAGAGATTTAACAAGCAGGTGCAAGCGTTAGACATACTTTTGAGCACAGTATAAAAACAACACTACTCAGGCAAGATAAGCAGGAGGTCTACAAGCCAACCTCACCTGCTTGTGACAGTGATGCCTCCCTCCCAGATGCGCTGAACGACTACTACGCCCGGTTTTATGTGCAGAACAATGTGGTGGCAAGGAAGACCACCCCTCCTCCCAATGACCATGTGCTCTGTCTAACCATGGATGAATTAAGGAAAACTCTATGCAGAGTTAACCCACAGAAGTCTGCTGGACCAGACAACATTCTTGGCAGAGTACTCATGGAATGTGCAGAACAGCTAGCGTCTTCACTGACACTGACTGATAATGAGGACGGCAGAGTAGATCATTGGAGTCTCTCTCCCCTCTATCACGGACATTTACACCACATGCTGCATCCGTAAGGCCAACAGCATTGTGGACGACCCCACACACCCCTCACACACACTCTTATTCTTCTACCATCAGGAAAGAGGTTCCGAAGCATTCAAGCCTCACATCCAGACTGTGCAACAGTTATTTCCTTCAAGCCATCTGGCTCCTCAACACACAGAACTGAACTTTACCAAACTCAAACACACACTCACTCAACTGTGTGTTACTGAACTATACAACCTAAACTCAAACACACTCTTAATACTCATTCAATTCATACACATTCATGTCTTCATCACCACCCATTTTACACTGTATTGTAATCATATTAAATTGTTTACAAGCTGTTTTGCTCCTCTCGATTGCTACTATTGCTATTAACGCACAACATTGTGTTTATGTTTACAGACATAAACTCTTTTACACACTGTACTGTATAGCATATTATACAGTAGGTTTATTGGTCGGCACTATTATCTGCTTTGTATATCTGTCCCACTGTCAGGAATCCCCCTGCCACGCCCCCTTCGGTGGCTGTCATACCTCAGTGCGTCAGGGAAAGCCCTGTTCCTTTGCTCATGTGTACCCCGCCCACATGGAGCTCATCGCAATCGGGCTTAATTCAGAACACCTGAGACTTATTCCAAGCACTCATCACACCGCCTATAAAACCCCCACATTCACCTACACTCTTTATCCGTTATTGTCGGTTCATGTGTGTCTATGCACGTTCATGGTGGTATGCATCTCCGCGTATGCGTCTCCCGCTACGTACCTTCTCCTCCCGGACTCCTCGCTCTCTCCACGGCTGCGTTTACCTTCCCCAGCGCACCTCGGACTACCGACGCTTCTCCGTCGCTGCCTCCGCGCCGCGCTTCCTCCATAACGCACCGTGGATATTATTTACGGACTGCCTTTTGCCGGATTATCCCGATCTCTGCGGGTATTTTGTGTTGGCTCTGCCTTTTGTTTAATAAACACGTTTGCTTATATTCCGGCTTCCGCCTCCATATCCGCCGCGTAACACCCACACTGTCTTGTATTGTCTGTTGCACTTTCTTTTGTCTTGCACTGTTTGCACATGATACACTTTAGGTGGGGAGGACACTTACTTTAGTCTATAGCTCTGCGTTCTGTTATGTACCTCTATGTTGTGTGATTTAGCTCTATGTTGTTTTATGTAGCACCAGGAACCTAAAGAAATGTTGTCTCATTTCACTGTGTATTGCGTCATCTATGTATAGTTGAAATGACAATAAAAGCTTCTTGACTTAAAGCTTTCTTTTCTCTTCATCATGTCCTGAGAGTGCAAGTGTGTGACCGCTAACAAAACACACAGCGCAGAGGAAAGCTTATACATAAATATTTTTCTCAGCTACAATTTCAGAGACATGATGACAGATGCTGAAGTCTCTCTCATACACAATAAAAAAAAAAAATAGATTTTTTTTTTATTTTTTATTAAAACGCACTTTTTACTGTATCTTACAGCAAGGTGAAATTCAGATATTAGGAAGCTGGGCTTAGAGCACATGGTCAACCATAATACAGCACTCATAACACTTAGGGCAGGGGTCTCCAATCTTTTCCAGAAAGGGCCGGTGTGGGTGCAAGTTTTTATTCCAACCAAGCAAGTCCACACCAAATTCTACCTGTTCAAATCTAATGATCTTCATTTACAATGACTATCAGGTGTGACCATTGATTGGTTGGAATGAAAACCTGCACCCACACTGGCCCTTTCTGGAAAAGATTGGAGACCCCTGACTTAGGGTATTGCATGGGTCCAAGAGTGTCAGGTTTGTGATACAGGGTCCTGAACCCCAGACCTTCCGGTCAGAACTCAGAGCCTTAACCACTAAGCTATCACTTATTTTTTCTTTATTTTGACATTTGATTATTTCACATGTAAGTACTCATGATTCCAGAGCAACTTACAAATTGAGCATTTAGGACTTGAACTTGTGAATTCGGATCGAGAGTCCAATGCCTTAATTACTGTGCTTCCACCTCCACTGTACCCCTACATGCCATCCATGCAATGATCTCTACAAGCATCACTTTTTACAAACTAAATCGGACCTTTCAGTTAATTTATTTAGCTTTACACGTGAATTCAATTATTTTGTCATTTGGCCAAAAAAAATAAATTTGGAAAATATTTACTTTGATTTATATAGCTTTACATGATTATTTTATTTTTGTAAATTTTCCCATTATTCTTATTTTATTTATTGATAGATTTTTTGGGGAATTTTTTTACCCACAAATTTTTAATTGACATTTACATTTTTAACACATGCCCTTTAATTAATCACAGATATAAGCCCAATTTGTGACCCCTTATTCAATACCAGAGTGAAACATCTCTATCTCTCTTCAAACCATGCACTCATCCCCCATTCAGACACTTTCTCTTACTCAGACATGTCTCTCGTCTGTATTCCAGAGTGTATTTTTCTCTTCCTCTCCCCTACGGCAGCCTGTCTGTCGTTCTTCGCCCACACAGGGGTGATCAGCTGGAGGAAATCAAGCCCCACTCCGGGTTTCCTCTCAACTGATTAAGATAAACTGCTTTTCAGTCATGGTTACCCCCGACCAATCAATTAAAGCAATCAATTAAAGGCCTGCCGGCTGAGGCTTTCTGTAATTGAGGGTTGAATAAACACAGGCATGGGCTAGAGAATGAGAAATGCACAGCCACACAAGGAGTCTGATGTCCACAATGATCCAGATAAATATGCAAATAAATATATCTTTTTACCTGTTTTGTTCTTTTCTCTACACTGAGACTTAGTGCAGCAAAGTTTTTGTTCCAGATGGATTGATTTGAAAAAAAAAACATTACAGTATGGACTGAGAAAATGGAGAAAGATACATCATTTTGAACATTTTTTGTGATGCAGTCATCGTCACTTAAAACTTTTTTTTTAGGTCCTAGTTATCAACAACAATGCCTAAGACTCTGTCCATCATCCATCTACAAGGAGAAAAAACTCTTAAAAGTTACTAAAAGTAGTTAAACGCCTGGTGGAAACAATGCAGGGCAAAAAAAGATTTTGAAAAAAATAATAAAAAGACTGGTGTAGATATAGAAATACCAGAAACCAAAAACACAGTTTTCATATTTATAAAGACTTATGCAGATGTAGCACACATTGTTGTAATTTTTGCCTGGCTCTTGAGTCAGACACTGTTAGTAACTTGAACCTTGGGATGATAAATATGAAATCTAACATTGACAGCTTTTTCAGGCTTTCTTTGGAGAACAATAATAAAAATAAATAAGTGTTATTTATTTAATTACTTGTCAAGTGCCGGCGCACTTTCCAACAGAAAATTGGTTGGAGTGCAGAATAAAGACATTTTTTTACCCCAGGCTATGGCATGTAGCAGGAGTCTCCTGTTTCACTAATTTAATCATGACGTTTAAGCTGTTTGGATGGCTTCCATCTCAGCAGGCTCAAACAGAAAAAGGGTCTTTTGTTTTGTTTAAGTGAAATATTTCCCTTTTAAAAGTACAGACATAATTTCTATGTCTGAGGTCCAGAGATCCCATGAGGTTCAGGGACCTGTGATTTATTTTATTATTATTATTTGTGTCTTTGGACAGGTCTAGGAATTGTAGGCATACAATTTATTTATTTACTCAGCTATTTCTAATGGGATGTCTCAGAACTTCTGGAACAGTTCCAAACTCTTTAGAAGAATCTTTATGATTTTAGAACCAATTTTGAAATATATATTTTTAGGTTTAGACCTGTACACTGGTTTTATTGATATTATTATAGCAAGGTGTGCTTTAAGAATAAAGGGATCCTCTTGTACTCTAGATGTTAACAGGTCTAAAAGGCTTTTGTAAAAGTTCAAGAGAACCTATTATGGATGTATGTGTGCTGGTAGGTACATATATTTTCTATATTTTTATTTGTGTGTATGTATGTATGTATATGTACTGTATGTACGTATGCATGTAATATTTTTTCTTAGCGAGTTAAAATAACAGATACATTTGGTTACTAAGGGTTCTTCGGATTTGTTCTTTTTGTCTAACTTTTAAAAATGGTTCCTTTCTGGAACTTTATCTCCTGTTTTGGTCTACACAGAAGCTTGAAGAGTTCCAAAGCATTTGCAATTATATACAAATGCAGTGATAAATTCCTTATCTAGTTAGTATTTCTTATCTGGGCTCCTTAAAGTCTCATTGGATGGTTAATGAGACTACATTTTTTAAATTCCTAGTTCCTTTTCTGTTTCTTTAATTAATGCAAAATTGGAATTACAACCTTAGAAGAAAACACCTTAAAAGAACATTTAGTTTACAAGATAAACTGTTTTTACTATGAGTGGAGAATTTAAGGTTCTACCATACACTTTTCTATTCTATTAAGTATTCTTCAGTTTCTTCTGTGTTGAGGAACCTTTAACAAAACCCTATACTAGAGGGGTTTGTATTTTACTTTTAAGACGCCATTCATGAACATGGCAGCAGAAATAATGAAACTGGTTGACATTCATTAGAACATGTATGCTCAAGATTCCACAAATAGAGAAGACGGTGAACTTCCTCTTTTTATTAGTTCTTTACGAGTCTTCCAGCTTTTTATGATGAGGTTTAACTCCTCAGCCACCTTATAAACACTGAGCTGAGCATTTGGTTTACATTAGCGGTCTTTTGTTGAGATTCTTTGATTGGAACTCCTCTGGGATTTTTTTAGGCTGATGGTAAAGCTGATGGAGGGCAAACATGAGGAAATAAAAAGAAACCAAACTTCTTTCCATCCTTCAGAAGAATGGCTGAATCTGATCCAGCAAGTAACTCAGTGCAGATTGGATCTTGAGAGAAGGTAGCATGATGGCTGCTTCTTTAAACACACTTCATTTGTGTGACCCTCTTTATCAGGAGGTCACACGTTTACATGCCTGCACAGTTGGGGTGAAGATCTGAAGGATTTGAGGTGCTAGGTTCTTCCAACGCTTTGCCTCCGTATTTTGATTAGTCTCAGCTGGAAGACACATGGCTGGGAAAAGAGGATCAGAACTTTTGACTCGTAAACACCCACAAGGAAAAGAAAAAGGTTAAAGGTGTGTCATGTTGCACCTCCATGTCCAAAATAAGAAACAATTTGAATGTATAAGAAATTCTTAAGCATCTTGAACACCTTTATCCTCAAAAAAAACACCAGCTTATGAATATTCATGGTATGTAAATTGTGTCCCCCTGTCCTTCTGCAATCCATATCAGCATAATATTGCTAAACATTAGCTAACTTAGCTCATGATAGTTTTTATTTCCATGACAGCTGGTTTCTCCTCATAACAAACATTAGCTAAGTAAGCTAGTTATTCAGATTTGCATGCAGGTTTTGTTGCAATTCATTGAATTTTAGGCACCTGCTGTAGAGCTCTGTCCTCAACACTACTGAACACCTTTGGGATGAATTTGAATGCTGACTGCACCCCAGAGCTCCTCAACCTACCGTAATTTCCGGACTATAAAGCGCACCCATATATAAGCCGCACCCACTGAATTTTACAAATATTTTTATTTTGAACATAAATAAGCTGCTGTCTACACTAAAACTAATGAACTTTACACAGGCTTTAACGAAAGACACGTTACACACGGTGTAACGGGTGAAATATGTTGCGCTTCCTTTAGGAGCATAGCGGTATTTTGGGAATAGCCTGGGACTGCATTTTTCCGCTATTGCTGCGTGTGTGCAAGACAAGGATTATGTCCTTATTATTATTTTCTGATTCTCATTTCTAAGTTTCTTTGACTAACCCGTAACGCTGTTGCCAAGAAAAATAAAAAAGCACGAGTTTTGGAAACCTGTCTGTGCTTATATGATTTCTGTTGCAACTGGAGTTAGGGAGCTCTCCCATGACCCAGACTCAACGCGTTACAACGGCTTGCATCTAAACAGTAGCCTACCAAGAAAGTCATTGTTCACTGTCTTCCTCCTTCCTTTCACAACTATTTCTCTCGGGAGTTTATCTTTTGGCATCGTCATGCATTTAAAAATCTCCATCAGTGGAAGTTTTTTCTCCCGAAGCCGTGCAGCTCAGAACACAGGTGAGGTGCATATTTTCGTTTCCGTTCGGAAATTTCATTGGTCTAATGTTATGGGGTTCAGTTTTTTGGCTTGAAGTTTGTGAAACCGGGAAAAACACAGGAAAAATTCATAAATAAGCCGCTTCGTTGTTTAAGCCGCGGGGTTCAAAACGTGGGAAAAAAGTAGCGGCTTATAGTCCGAAAAATACGGTACATCAGTACCTGCCTTTAATAACACCCTTGTGGCTGAATGAACACAAATCTCCACAAGTTCACTCCAAAATCTAGTGGAACACCTTCCCAGAAGAATGAAGATTATTATAACAGCAAAATGGAGGCTAAATGTGGAATGGGATGTTTTAAAAGCACACATGAATCTTATGGACAGGTGTCCACAAAATTTCACTCATGTAGTGTATAAACACATACACACAAATGCTCTACATTCTTTCTGCCTTAAGGCTGTTTGTGTTCATAGTTATATTAATGAGCACATCACCTTTCTACCTCAACATTACGACGCTTGTGTGTGTGTGTGTGTTTGTGTTATTTACTCTATACTTGCACTAATCTCACAGCCTTGATCAGGGTACAGTAAATAAACCCCCTAAGGCCTCTATTGATCAGCCTTGAATATGTTTTTACTTCACATAGCTCTGTGTGTGTGTGTGTGTGTGTGTGTGTGTGTGTGTGTGTGTGTGTGTTTTAATGGTGTCATGCATCAATTAATTATTTCTTTAAAAAAAAGGAAAAAAAATACAAAAGACGCAGCAAATCAAATATTAGTTTTGAAGTAAACTCTTTGGGAACTGAGTGTCCAGTGCAAGATTTCACACTCTTGTTACTTGTGTGTGTGTAAGAATGTGTATGTGTGTGGCAGCTCAGCAGAGGGTCGTGGGTCAATACGGGCCGTGCTGCCGCCTCTCCAGCCCTGGTAGTGTTCTTCACACAGAGACAGGACTGTAGCAGTGGGTTACACACTCTTCAATCTTGCTGAATGCAGAATGCATTTATTATTCATGGTGCTCGACGACGGGGCGATGCAGAGAACCGCCCGTCAAAGCTACGCTCGTCTGGTTCTCCGTCTGTTTCCCCCCCCACCCCAACATTCAGGACCTCTGGCACAACTAAATATAAATGGAGTGTATTAATATTATATAGATATAGTCATCTCTGAGACGTCCATCATCTCCGAGCTGCCAGTCATCATGTCTTTCTTGTTCTTCATTTCTTTTCTTTCATTCAGTGTCATCTGTGATTTTTCAATTATAAGACAAGCTGCTTAATGTATGGAATATATAAGACTGCATCATCATTACATCATATCTTGTTGAGTTTTGATGAAAAAGGAAATGTACAGCATATAACATAACACATAAATGCAAGTGGTTTCACACACAAAACCAACATTTAACAGCTATACAATCTGTTTGAAAACTCAATTGTCAATTGTTTTCTTAAGTGCTACAGTTGACACAAGCATTTACCATATACACATATACAGGTTTTATGTAGAACACCACAACAAAGTATTTAGTGCTAGCAGAAAGTTTAATTTTCAGGAGGTTAAGAACTTTTATGTGCTATAGGTTCTAGAGGAAAATAAATGGGTTTTTAATGTTTCTTATGGTAATTACATATTCATAGCTTGGAATCCGTTCTGAGAAGACATTGTTGTAAACCTGCATGTAAAACCTAATAGACTGAAAGAATTAAGAATGAACCCTTATCTGG
>JAAIIK010021847.1:887-27943 GCA_014706435.1 Silurus glanis
CACACACACACACACACACACACACACACACACACACACACACTCTCCTCCTCCTCCACTACCACCTCCTCCTCCTGCTCCTCCTCATCCTCAGTTGCGCGCCGCGGGAGGGATTTGCGTGTTTCCCACAAGAAAAGAAGTCTCAAATGTCCCATTGAAAAGGCGGCCGAGGTTCTCAGTAAAGGGAAGGAAAGAGAAAGAAGAGAAGAGAAGGGAAAGGAAAGGAGGGAAAGAAGAGCAGAGACGGAGACAAAAGAGGCTGCGCATACACTAGATGTCGGACTCCACCGGCTTCTCCTCGACCACCGAGCTATCTTCATCTTCTTCTTCATCTTTATAGTATAATTTTTTTTGTTTATTCCGAGACTTTTCAGCAGCAGGGTGGAGGATCAGGAGCGCTTGCGTGGTTGCTTTCTTTCCTCTTGTTCTCTTTCTGTTTCACTCGAAACGTGGAGACGGATCTCAGGCGCATCCACACGCTGCTCCTGTTCCTGCTGCTCCTGTTCCTGCACGGCGCCTCGGCCACAAGCAGAACAAAGAGAGTTCGAGTGAAGAAATGAGTCCTGCTTCAACCCAACACTGAGGCGACACCAAAACGCACTTGTGAGCTCTCCTGCTCTTTCTTCTGCAACATCAACAAGAAACAAACAGTAACAAAACAAACACTGGGAGAACATCGCAAAACCACACCATGTTTCCACAGAACCGACCATCGGTAAGTTCCACCACTTGTATTACTCTTAATAATAATCCTAAACATCACCTTTTGTGAACTGAAATGCGCTTTTTTTTGGTTCCTCCACTGGATTCCACACATGTAGTAAATAATCATCAGTTTCTTTCAACTGGGTCAAAGCTTGTAAACAGGCCTTGGGGGAGGGGGAGGGAGATGTTTGGTGGTGGTGGTGGTGGTGTCTCCTACAAGCAACCATAATCACTGGTTTGTCCCAAGGTTCTGCGAAGAACCTCCAGGAGCCATCCAAGATCCAAGTGGACTTCCTGGTAGCTTTCTCAGTGTTAAATGGAAAACTTGTGTAGAAATGTATTGCGCTCTCTCATGGATGGCCGGAGCTCCATATATTTCTTTGTCCGAAATTTCAGGATAAGTCGATACACTGAGCAATTGAGGGATAAGGGCCTTGCTCAAGGGCCCAGCAGTGGCAGCTTGATGGTGCTGGGATTTAAACTCATGACCTTTTGCTCGGAGGTCCAACATCTTAACCCAACGTCGTTTCTCAATTTTTTTGTAGATATTTTTTATCGTGTAGTAGTCCAGGTACAAAGTAACGAAATCCAGTTTTGTGCAACTATTTGAACAATTTACACACACACACACACACACACACACACACACACACCGTCTCCAATTCCTGTTAACCACCGACCCCAAAAATTCCTCCTCTCCCATTTCCTATGGGAACTTCTGCGGCTTTTTCTTCTCTGAGCTTTTGATTCAAGCGGTCGGATGGATTGATGGAATCCTACCTTACAGTAGGCTGAACATCCACACTACAGAGAGAAACCATGAGCCTCCATCCAACCACCACTTATCCATAATGTTTGGTGTGGAATACACAACCTGAACCTCATTCTGGTGGCAGGTAATAATACATTGTGTAGTCTTCTTCCCATAGTTTGTACAGACAATCTATTTTATAGACCACATTGATCATGTAGTCATTTTTTAATCATCTCTCATAGGTATTTAGTAAACTTATATTTTTATAAAGGTTTGTGGAAACCCGAGTATCAGATTGGTATTGACTTTTTTCCACATTATAAGCGCCACTTTCTTCTGGGAAAATGTTTCTCTAGATTTTGTGGAGATTCAAGGAGACGCAGGGGTAAAGTTGAGTCAGGTACTGATGTAGGTGAGGTGAGGAGATCTGGGGTGCAGCCAACATTCCAATCAAGGCACCTTAACTTTTCCAATCATATGTGGTTCTTCTCCAAACAAAGTTCCTACAAACTCAAAGGCACACACTCGTATAGGATGCCGTTCGGAGCTCGTTCGATAGGGTCGAGTTCAGAGCGCGACAGCAGATGTTGTTCCACGCCAACCCATGGAAAGCACATCTTCATGGAGGTTTGGGTCGCCCTGGTTCAAGCGAAGGGAAAATTTCATTCAAAGGCCTCCTATACAATTGTGACTTCAATTTGGTAGGAAAAGTTCGGAGAAGAACCACATACGGTCTGGAAAAGTCATCGTGTACGTAAATGTACGTATGTCTTTATCTCATGGAGAACCATGTTTGTTTAGTGTAGCACCAGGGTTCCGGAGGAACGTTGTCTCGTTTTTACTGTGTACCGTGTACAACTGTGTATAGTAGAAATGACAATAGAAGCCACTTGACTTGACTTGACTGTGAGCGCGAACATAAAAAAAAAAGTCGCTGATTTCAGCACCATCTTCTGTGACTATGTAGAAATATACACAAAGCACATACGTATCTAATGATCAGGTCTACACAAACATTTCTTCATACAGTGTATGACTTTGGTCTCCACTGTGGCTTCAGGAAAGTGCAGGTCTAAAGCTGTAAACATCTCCACGCTACTGTTTTGTGAAGCTAACAACATCACCGTCCAGGGCAGATGTAACTTTTTTACGGTTGTCTTCTGCAGAACCGATGACAAGCGAGCCATAAACCGTTTTTGGTTTTCGATGGGCTCTCAAAGGGAAACCAGTTGGAGGAAGTGCGACCATGTGTTAGACTGTAGGAATACACATTGCTTTCGATACTCATTAGTAGTCCAGATTTGATCTTGAGGAAGTTTGCAAGAATTTTCAAAGCTGCAAACTTTCCATGGGAATTAACAGAAATGAGCAAAATGTGGGTTAAAAAACGACCAGATTGAATCCAGTTTCTACCTGCACGTTCATCACACAGCACATTACCGAGGCCACGCCCCCTACATGCGACGTGCATGCATTCCTGCATCACAACACGTGTATCAAAAAAGGTCAGAGTTTTTACGTAAATTATCTCTCTTACATCGAATCATGTTTAAAACTTGCTTGTGCTGTGTCGGCGATTTTGCAACAAAATGATACAAACAATAAAATCAGTCAAAGATGTTTTGAAACTGTATTAGTTTCCATGCACGTCAGATCGACCAAACAAATACATTCCTGCTAAGTTTTCCCCCGTAGAAAGTTTTCCCCCCCTTTGCGACTCGAATCTTGAGACTGAATCCCAGTAATTCCGGTTTGATAGAAATTCTAGGAGTGTCCCCAATTGTTCCCATCTTGCAATGGACATTTTCCACATCTCCAAATGCTCCTAATCCTCAGCTCACAGTAGTGTCTTTAAGCGTCTGACTCATTCCTACTCATCATCTCTTCTCCATGGAATTCGTGAGCACTCTTTCCCGGTTCATGAGCGAGTTCCTGCCAGAAGGCATGGCTTGATGGAAATCCCTCGAACGGAGCAAACAAATACTTTTGAGAATATTCTTTAGTAAGGGAGCCACCTCGAGCAATTAACACAGCTGACAACCCGGCTGGCCGGCATTCGCTAATGTATCCTGACAGCAGTGGAAATTTGCATAACGAGCTCGTGGAGACAGGAGAGAGAAAAGATGTGGCACTAATGAAACAGGTGCCTGGCATAACCCCCTCCCCCTCAACACACACACACACAATCCCATCCCCCTTCTGTCTAAGTGAGCGATTACGAGGACATTCCTAGAAGCTTCGAGCTGCCAGGCCCTGAGATCGATAAAATAGGACCCTGTCTGGGTCAGATTCCTCGGGGTGGTGCTTTTTAATATGCAAATAGCTGTCAGGTGTTGACACCGAATTTGACTGATTTATTGATGGTGGAACTGTAGGTCTACGCCGGTGTGTGTTTCTATGGATTTGTGGGTTGGACAGTGTGTGTTTTGCAGGACAAGAGAAGGTCAGTGGTATCAGAAGGTGGATGTTTCGGATGACTGTCAGACGCTGGTGGTGTTTGGGTTCGGCAAGGCGTTTTCACTAAAGATGGAACGATGCCGGTGTTTTCTTTACTGGTGCCTCTACTAATGCTGGACTTCTGATCGGAATGTCGTGAGTTCAAATCCCATCACTGCTAAGCTGCTGGACTTTCGAGCAAGGCCGTTAAACCTTACGTTCTCAGTGTAAATTACAGAAATTGTAAAATCATGTTGTTTGCACCAATACTGGTCCTGCGTATCCCCGGATCAGAATTTTAGAGCATCACCTAAATAGCACTGATCTATATTTTTTAGTAGTTAGTTCACTTCTTGACATGCCATTTATAACCCTGATTGTGGGATCAAAAGCTGTAAATAAAACCTGCCGATTCATGTCAAAGTCTCTTGAGATGCACAGATGATCTTTGTCCAGGTAGAAATCTGCCATTTGGCGCAAAATTGATTTTCTTTGCCGTTTCGCTTCCGTTTTCTTTTTCGAGAAAGAAAAACGAGATAACGGCAACTTGCATACTTGCTAATACACGCGCCGTTCCACAGTCAAATCTCCTGATATCTCTTACTTGGCTTGTACGTTGTGGCGCAGGGAAATGGGAAATTTTGGAAGTTGCTGCTCACTGGGGCACCTGCGATTGTGGAGTTTGGACATTGGAGTGTTTAAAGGCTCTGGCATGGAGAAGCTGGTGTTGGATCTGTGATGATCTGAAATCTTGAGCTATTTTATGAGTTGCTCAGTAGCTCCTGGTTCCATAAAGTCAACTGACTGTATAAGACTGTAGAAAGAACATCACTCATCACACACTCCAGTGCTCATGTTAGTTCTCACTCTCCAGTGTTCTGTATTGTATAAAAACTAATAATCACACTCTTGATGTCACCCAAATGAGGATGGGTTCCCCTTTTGAGTCTGGTTCCTCTCAAGGTTTCTTCCTCATAACATCTAAGGGAGTTTTTGCTTCACCACAGTCACCATGGCTGCTCATCAGGGATAAATACACACCGTTCACCTTCACTCTTGAATTCTGTAAACTGCTTTGAGAAGATGTCCGTTGTAAAAAGCGCAATAGAAATAAACTTCCCGTTAGTAGTAATGGAGCAGTGGAGGGTGCGTGATGAGCGTTCACTGTAAAACCTTTCATAAGAATGGTGATTAGATGGTGAAGAGTGGTGCGCAAAAGGAATTTCGGCATCGGTACCAGTTAGGACGTCATGAAAAAGTCTAAGGATCAGCAGTCAAAAAGAAGTCCCCAGGTGGGATATCGGAGAATATTGGGGCTGTTCGAGCTGCCATCGTGAGGAGCCCTCGCCACAACATGGAATTGAGTCTCCTATGCCACTTCAGATGTCTAACCAGTGGTTTGAGCCCCTGTGGGATATGAACCGGTTCAGGGGAAGTGTATGTGCAGGTGGTAAAGTGATAGGCAGACATATGCTAGCTGTAGTGTAGCACTTCGTTTCTCCAAGCCCGAATTATGAAGCTGATTTGGCACTTTTTTTTAGGTTATTCCCATCTCGGAATGGTTTTATGGAGTTCCCACACTGCAAGCAAGGCTTTGATTGCTACATGCCGATTTTTTTTTTGGGCCGATATGTTTGGTTGACTTTCTTTTTTTCTCCCCCTTTATCTCATTAAATGTAAGAGTTAATTAATAAGATGTGATACAGAAAATTGTTTAAACATTTATTGAACACAATCCTCTCTAATCAGAGCACTCGTTAGCAGGGTTTTGGTTCCTCTGCCTAAACCACAGCTGGTTGAAGGATCGCTTACAATACAGCTCCAACAGTTATATTTTCATTCTCTCTTTAAAGGTAGTATCATATTGAAACCAGTGAAATATCCAGATTAAGATCTAGATTAAGAATGAAGGATAAGAACTTGAAGCCCGGATAATACCAGGCTGACAGCTGGGCAATGTCGGTTGGATTTTGATCGTCGGTCGGCTTTCATTTTTTCCGCACTGTTGGCTTTCGTCTGGCGACATCAACTGTTTATCGGCCAATTCAGCAAATCGGTCAAATTGGTGTTGGAGCTCGTTGGCGAGAAAGAGAAAATCGATTGGATGTTCAGCTTAGCAAATGAGCACATGAGGGGAAAAAAAAAAAACCTGACTAACGCAAACAACGATTGAGTAAAGAAGGAACACAACGCTTGTCATTCTTGCTCTTCTTCTTTGCAACTTAGCAGACATGATTGAAAAAAGCTACACAAATCCGTTAGTAATCATGGCAGGTTAAAACCCTGCTCGCGTTATATTTTCAGAGTTGTAGCTCCTCCGGTTTTCGTTTGGATGCCGAATATAGACTACTGCCACCTGCTGGTATGGGGGAGTTCTGTTCATTTATGCAAGAACTTAGACGCTAGTTGGCTGTCGACTGTGGTTTGCAGACGCGCCTGCCTATTACTCGGCCTGAATTGCAGCCCAATTGGCCGATGCATTTAGCAAAATCGGCCCGGTTGATCGCTCGACCTCTAATGAAGACTGTTTAAAGCTATGTCTGCTTTACCATGTGACGGAGCGCATGTTGATTTCTGAACAGAACTAAAAATAAATCGAATAAACTGAATGGAAAAAATGTTCTTGGGTTGATGTTTCACATTACACTTGAGCTGTTTGGGGAAACAAACAGACTCAGGTGTTTGAGATGTCTCCATACAGCTTATTCTAACTGGTTCTTCTGGAAGGTTTTCTAAAAACAGGTAAGCTGACTCGATGAAACCAAAACCAAAAAGTGCCGGCTGTCGCAGTGGTTTTTTGTTAATTGGATCCAGTCTTTCATGCTCGCCGTGAAGCCTCTTAAATGTTGTTTGGGTTCTTTATAGAATTTCCTTCTTCGCCTTGCAGGTATGCGGTGCTCCGCCAGGAAGTATCGATCCAATAATGGAACCCAGTTCTATGCGAACGGAAATAGAACTGGAGCCAGAAAGATTGATTGTATGGCCGTGATGCTCATCAGTTCTGCTATATGAAGCTATTAAACAGACCGTTCGTTCTGCAGGCTTTCAGGGGGGAAAAAAAGGCCCACAATCCTTTTCCAGGAGTCGACTTGCACCTGTGGAACACAATGGGAGGTGAAGATCAGAAAAGGGGGATGGGAAGATAAAGAGGAAGAAGGGAACAGAGCCAAATGTCATCCTCCCACCCTTCCTGTCTCTCTCCTTCCTTCAATCTGTCCCTCCCACTCTCTGTGACCAGCTCTTGCCATTAAATAGCCTTCCTCTTCTTGTTTTTCGGATTCTTTCTTTAGTATGGGAGGAGTGTGTGTGTGTGTGTGTGCACGCTCTCGCTCCCTGCTAGGCCTGAGCTGTTTGAGTCCAGGCATCTGGATGGCAGATTGAATTGCAGGGTTGGGGAGAGAAGCTCGTTATGAGCTCGAACAATGCATCAGCCCTCTTGTGAGCTCCAACCCCCCCCCCCCCAAACCCCCCCCCCCCTTCTTTTCACCCTTTAAGGAAAAAAAACCCCCCCCTCACCCCCCCCCCCCCACCTCAACTATCTACTCGGTGCGAAACTCACACTTCAATGTTGGTAGTTTGCATATGCACCTACAATCACCTGTTAGTATGCAAATTTCACTGTAATGCAAAAGTGTTTTGACTGTAACCTTCAGTATAGAAAATGTCAGTCATATGTAATTTGGGGGAAAAATCCAGGAGCTGAAAATCTGTCGTCACCTCTTTCTCTCTGGATTGGATTCAACTGTTATTGTGCAGGGTAGAAATACAGGGCCAATGAAACGCAGTTAACAAGAAGTGCAAATAGCAACGTATGAGTAAATAAGTCTAATATAAATATTTAAATATACAAATAATTTATTTATCCACGTTTCCACACTATCCATCACTATCAAAATAGTCCCCTTGCAAAGCAATATAGCGCCCCCAGCATTCTTCAGAAACGTGTCCTGAAAGTCTTTTCGTAGTGTCGAACACCCTCTGCTTTTTCTGCTGGATCGCCGCGATCGTGTTAAAACGGCGAGCTTTTGGCACACTGACTCACGAAGGTTGGTGCTCCCGGTGACTGTGCGTGCAGCCTCTTGCTGCCATATGTTGGCGTGTTAGAAACTAGTCTTGAAACTTTATAATACCACCTCATATATTACAAGTAAATCTGTGCAAATGTGCATCATTTCTCATTAACAAGAAGGTTTCGCCTTTAAAATGGAGCTCTCTGGATGGGTTTTGTTTTTCCGCACCCTTCTGAGTAAAAACCTCACGTGTCTCGAGTGTCAAAACCCCAGAAGTTTCCAAACAGTTTAAAAAATACTCTAACCAGACCCCAACCATGCCATGGCCCATGTCATGAAGATAGTACAGTAATACCGCCGCACTTATTGGTAATTAGTTCTGGAACTCGTGCCAAGTATTTTATTTAATTTTTTTTAAGTACTGTATACGAAATAATGTAACCACTTTAGGACCATTATTTTAAGCTTACAATGCTCAGAAAGCACAAAAGAGAACACTTTGGAGGACTCTCTAGAACACTGTTGTTCATGCATCTGTTTTACCGTGAGACGAGTTTCATCGTGAGAGGCGGAGTCTAGTTCCGAGCATGCGGCGAGTACTGAGGCATTACTGTATTTTAGTGATTTGCGTGATCGGCGTATTCCTGTGTCTGTATGATTTAATGCTTGGAGCTGCAGCACCATGATTTCCTGCATGAATCTACAGGTGTTTCTTATAAAGTAGCTGTTAAGTGTGAAGACCAGGACACACCAAGATGGCAGTTGGTCATGGGTGGTTTTTGAGTAGGGGTTAAATGATATGGGTTTTTCTCTGGCCGAAGCAGATATAATTTACATATTTTGTTAGCAGGTTTTGGTAGCCGAGCCAACCAGTAACCTAAAATACAGCTGGTTGATGACTTGCTAACATCATTTTCCAAATGTTCTCTTTCATTCTCCAAATGTAGCATCATATTTAACCAAGGAAATATATAAAGCTAGAATAAGAACGATGGACACACCAAGTTGATGATCAATATAATCAACTTCTTTCGGCTGCTCCCATTAGGAGTCTCCACAGCAGATCATCCGTCTCCATTCCCCCCTGTCCTCTACATCTGCATCTTTCAAACCAACTATCTGCATGTTTTCCCCTTATCACATCCATAAAACCTCCTCTTCGGTCTTCCTCTTTTCCTCCTGCCTGGTGGCTCCATCCTCAGCATTCTCCTACTGATATACCCCATGTCCCTCCTCTGCACATGTCCAAACCATCTCAATCACACCTCCCTCACCTTGTCTCCAAAACGTCCTACATGCGCTGTTCCTCTAATAAACTCATTTCTAATCCTGTACATCGTCGTCACGCCCAACGAACATCTCAACATCTTCAGCTCTGCTACCTCCAGCTCCACCTCCTGTCTTTTACTCAATGCCACTGTCTCTAAACCATACAACATCTCAGGTCTCACCACAGTCGTATAAACTTTCCCTTTCACTCTCACAGATACTCTTCTATCACAAATCACTCCTGCTATCACTCTTCTCCACCCACTCCACCCTGCCTGCTCTCTTTTCTTCACTTCTCTCACACACTCTCCATTACTTTGCACTGTTGACCCCAGGTACCTGAACTCCTCCACCTTCTCCACCTCTTCTCCCTGCAACCGCACCACTCCACTGCCCTCCCTCTCATTCACACACATGTACTCTGTCTTACTCCTACTGAATTTCATTCCTCATTCTGTTCTCCTGCACTTCCTCATTCCACCACCACGTCTCGGTCTTTCTTTCTACATCCAGATGTCACACCAAGTACCTTTCTAGCCGTCTCCTTTATCACTTCTGCAGTAGTTGCCCAACCATCCAGCACCTCTTCATCACCACCGAGCTCCTCTCTGACCTCCTATGATATTCTGATTTGTGATCCGCATGTTTGATTTGGCACATGTTTTACGCTGGATGCTCTTCCCAACACAACTAAGAGTGACCTGACTTGTGCATCACTAATGGCTGGGTTTGATCAATGTAATGTCAGGCAATTTTTGAGTGTCAGTCGGTTTTAGTTTTTTCGGTGTGTTTCGCACTGTTTAGTCGAAAGTTTTTCCGGGACGAAAGCAAGCTAAGAGGTTAAGTGAAGTAGGTTAAGTCTAAAGCAAGGAAATACACACACTTGTCATTCTTGCCACTTGTCTTGTCACCTCATTTGACCATTATTTTCATAATATCTTCTGGTGTGTTCGAGTGCAACTGTATGTAAATGCTGTTAAAAACAGAACTGTCCGTGGTCAGTAATGCCTCAAACACTTGTCGTAATTTCACTTCCTTGCTCCAAAGCAAACGAAACCCTCCCAAGTCTTGTTTATTAAACACTGACAGATGTGGTGAGAGACAGACAGACAGACAGACGACTGGAATGATAGGACTTCCATCACTTCACTGGAGCTTTTGTCTGCTTGTCTGTCTGCATTACCCCGAGCCTGGGCTTTTAATGGCTCGGACAGCCTGGTGGAAGTATCTCCTTTATCAGGTCCCTATTCTACCACTTAATTCTAATCCTAAAGCTAAAGTCTTAATTCACCCCCCCCCCTCCCCCGCATCCATTCGTGCGACTAAACTTGTACGTCTCTTAACGGTGTATCACCCAACAATGCTTCCTGTGTCTGATCACCTCCACCACCACCAGTGCTCCTTCTTACACCCCCATCATTAAAGCGCCCGCTAGCTTGTCTTTCATCTGTGTCCTCCTTTCCATTGTGCACAAGGCATATTTGTAGAAACACACACTTACGCACGCACACACACAGGCGCCGATGCAGCGATGCTTTCACATAATGTGCATTAGTCAGCTTTTGATAGCGGGCACTATGACGTCCAGAAGGTGGAGCAGGAACGGGCACATCAAAAGATCATGTTACTAATGCAGATCCTCCCTGCTTTTCGGCTCAGTGCACATGTGCACTTTGTTCATGCCCTGACTCCAAACACACACCGATGTACGATTATAGCCAATCGAAAGCACAGATATGTGCGTTCTCACTGAGAAATATAGTGTAGTCCAAAGTAGGATAATGGACTGTTGGTATGGAAGTCTCCATAGCAACGTGGAGGGGGGGGTGTTGGGCATTATTATCCCCACACAAGAGATTCTCCAATTTCTTGCTTCTCAGTTGTGCTGCAGTAAGGCTGCAAAATTATAGGAATTTTCGAGAAACTTTCCATAGGAATTAACTGAGAATTTGCAAAATTGCAGGTTAGTCTAGAACAGGGAACTTTAAATATAGTTGGGGGGGAAAAAAAGTCTAGCAGGATAATTTAGCTTGAAACCAAAAGATTGAATGCAATTTCAGTTGAATTTCTACCTGCACATTTATCAATCACATGCACACAGCACATTTATATATTCCTACATCATATCATTTCTCGAATCCTGCACACAAAATAACGTTTAAAAAAAATGTCCGTCTCGGCGAGTTTTCCCGTAAGTTGCATAAATATTGTCAATTTATGTTTAAAACTTCCTCGTGCTGTCTGTCAGCTGTTCGGTCAGAAATGTCATTTTATGCCCAAACAAAATGTTTTTGTATGTGATAGTTTATATAAATTCCCACAATTATTAATTCAATCCTATTATTTCTTGTAAGTTTCCAACCTGGAATGTTTCCAAAATTCCAAAGATTCAAGTTCCCATAGAAAGTTTCAGAAAATTTACAGAACACTTGCCTCCACCTTGCAACCCTAATTACCATCAGTACGGAGCCGTTTATTATTTTAGTGTGAGATGCAAGATTTTTGTTTCTCCAGTAGCTACCAAGAAGGTACGGCTATAACCTGTAGTATCAAGAAGGAACAGCAAAATTTTCCGAGTTCTTAACAGTTCTAAACTTTTTTTATTTTGAACATAAATAAGCTGCACCTGTCTATAAGCCGCAGGTGTCTACACTGAAACTAATGAACTTTACACAGGCTTTAACGAAAGACAGTGTCTGTTACACGGTGTAACGGGTTAAATATGTTGTGGCTCCTTTAAGAGCAGAGCGGCATTTTGGGAATAGCCTTTTCCCTGTATTACTGCATGTGTGCAAGACTGAGGAATATGTCCTTATTATTTTCTGATGCTGATTTCTAAGTTTCTTTGACTAACCCGTAACGCTGTTGCCAAGAAAAATAAAAAGCACGAGTTTTGGAAACCTGTCTGTGCTTATATGATTTCTGTTGCAACTGGAGTTAGCGAGCTCTCCCTTCACCCTGACTCAACGCGTTACAACGGCTTGTATCTAAACAGTAGCCTACGAAGAAAGTCATTGTTCACTGTCTTCCTCCTTCCTTTCACAACAATATCTCTCGAGAGTTTATCTTTTGGCATCGTCGTGCGTTTAAAAATCACCATCGGTGAAGCTTTTCTCCCGATGCCGTGCAGCTCAGAACACAGGTGAAGTGTGTTTTTTCATGCCCGGTTGTTTTCAGCGTGACGAATGATTCGCATTTCCTGTAGACAGTCCGAGTGAGAGGCAGGTCAAACGTCAGAGGAACCGCATCCATATTTATGATGTGGTGCGCGCACAATTTATATAAAGTTTTAATTGGTTCACTTTAACCCGTTCGGCAAATTTCATTGGTCTAATGTTACAGGGCTCAGTTTTTTGGCTTGAATCTTGTGAAACCGGGAAAAACCCAGGAAAAGAGAGAAATCATGAGAGAAATCGCAGATTCAGAATTCATATAATAAGCGCACAGATTGAACAACTTTCGACTCTATGCCATTTCGCTTTCAGCAGGTCTGCATTAGATGATGGTGGATTTTACCGAGACCTGGGTTGGCTCTTACTTGCAGATAACCGATTAATCAACCAATATATTTTTTAAATGCATTAAAACTTTATCACATGATACAAAGTAAAAAAAAAAACAATACTGAATCACAAAAATATGGTAAAGGAAACAAATATAACAATCGATTCATAAAAATAATGATAAATTATAAATAATATAATATAGCGCTCTCCGTGCAGCGCGCAGTCTTGCGTGTAAAAACAAACGGCATTCTTATTCGACCTCTAGTCTGCATCTTGTCTTTCTCCATCTTTCTTTCTTTGAGTTTATCGCCTTTTTGTTTTCCGCCCATTAATGCAGTAGTTTTTGGAGTGGACCCCCCCCCCCCCCCCCCCCCCACCACCACCACCTTCATTATTTTATACATTTTTTTTACTCACTAATGGATTTGATTTCAAATATAGTTAAGTACAATACTTCAAACGAAACATACTTAAAAGTAAAATTACAGTATTCAAAAACAAATTTAAAAGGTAGAGGGATTTAAATACTATTTTAATAAAGTAAATCTAATTCATTACTTTCCACCTCTGGGTGTAACTGAGGTCATTAGGATTATGTAAATGCTACCACGCCTGTTTTCATTGAATAAAATCCAGGTTAGGATGCAGGCCTACGCTCGCTGATGGATGCTGTGGTGTGAACGTCCAGTTTAAACAAAAAGATCATGTATTGATGGTGTTCTGGAGATAGAATGAGCTTGGTGATGTGATCTCCTGCATTCACTCTGTTGTATTTGTGTTCAGAGGGAATCTCCTGTATAAGAACTTTTCTTTTCCTTTTTGAATGTTGAAACAAAGCTTCCCTTAAACATTTTTGCTTTGCACACAGGCTCCTCTCCAGGGCCCTCCAGGGGCCTCGGCTTCGGCGGTGGCGGCAGCAGCAGCGGCGGCAGCGGCTGCGGCGTCAGGAACAGCGCAGTCCTTAAAACTCACCTATCCCGAGACCCTGGACCGGATTAAGGAGGAGTTTCAGTTTCTTCAGACCCAGTACCACAGGTATAACCCACCTATTTACTGGTGAAGAACATCTAATACTCTTATCAGAACACACTCTATGAACCAAAGCTTGTGGATACCTGATTATGAGATTGGTATGTGCTTTTTGAACATCCCATTCCACATTTACTGTTATTATAACCTCCACTCTTCTGGGAAGATGATCCACTAGGGTTAGTTTTGTGGAGATTTGAGGAGATTCATTTAGCCACAAGGGTGTTCGTCTTACACAACTTCCAACCCATGGAAAGCTGGCTTTGTGCACCTGGAACAGGTTAAGTTCTCCAGTTTTGTGGAAACCGTTTGGGGAAGAATCACATATCGGGAGGTGGTAGCTTGTTTAAGGCATTGGACCTTGTATCAGCAGGAGAACTTTTACAACTTCCAACCATGTAAAGAGATCTTCACAGACCTGTCTTAGTGCACAGGAGCATTGTCATGCTGGAACAGGTTTGGGTCTCGTAGTTTGGTGAAGATGATGAGTGATTTTGGGATTGGTTTACCTCCAGATTCTGAAGAAAATATTTGGATGCAGGTTAATGATACGGATCCATGGAAGAGAAATTAAGGTTTGCTTATAGACATGTTCTTCAGTGAAAGTGTAGAGCTAAACTTTGGGATGGCAGGAGAGCAGAGAAATAATATTTGAACAATTTTAATATTATTTTCTGGTAATAAGGGAACATTGATATTCCAAGTTTTTTTTTTCTTCTCTAAATATCAGACTTTAAACCTTTAATTTTCCTTATCAATGTGGAAAAGCTTAAATAATTGCTTCAAATGCTGTCTCGGTGAAGATAGGAAGCACTTCAGTTAGATGATATTCCAGGAAGCTGATGGAACGAACACACACACACACACACACACACACACACACACACACACACACACAGCTTTGATTCTGTAGCTTAGCGTTTGATCTTTGATGTGCACTCTAAATCTCAGGAATGTGGCCAGGGCAGACACGACTGGCTGAGATCTCTGGGACGTTGCTGGCGTCCCTTCTCATCACAGCTCTGTCAACCTCCCCCAGCTCTGTGCCAGCTCTCTCCTGGCATACGTTCACACGCTCGCTGCTTTAGGTCTGAGAGCCAGAACGGGAGAATTCGTCTTCTCTCCAAACCCCCTGATTGTCAGGCCTTGCTTTTTTTGCCAGCGTTAAGACCAAATAAACACAAATGTTCAATGTTCAAATCGCTGTCCAGCCGCCCCGATGATCGCCCGGTTTGTGGATTTCTTCCATCGCCACTGGTGTTTCAGCCTCGTGTATGCTCCACTAGCTTGCATACACACACACACACACACGCGCGCACACACAGGCCGTCTTCAGGAAATATCAGCTCGTTCAGCCAGAGTGAGACATAAAATGGTTGGAATGATTTTCTCTACAAACGTTGATGGCTCCAGAATCAACTACATAGTGAACTTCTCACCACACAAGCTGTTCGGAACGCCGGTTATTTTTCCACTGTGAAAATGATCACGGAGCGGGAGAGCAGCCTCACCGCGGGGTTATAGATCACATGATGGAAGTAGCCTTAAGCTGAATCGTGACAAATAATTCTGAGGAAAAAAACGAGACACCTGAGAGATTTGAAGGATCAGCGTGGCTTTCTTTTGGTGCTTGCAGGTCATTTTTTTCGCCGGTTAGGTTCTAATGCTTTTTATATCCACGCACCATATATTGGCGAAAGTTTGCAGACACCTGGTCATAAGCATGGCATGTGTATTTATTTCTTAATTTTTTTTCTTTTGAGCATTTTTGTTCAGACACGTGGGTGTTGGTAAAGTCAGGTACTGGTGTAGATGACGTGAGGAGGCCTGAGGGGTGAAGTCAGTGTTCACAATTAGGTTCAATAGGGTTGAGGTCAGAGCTCTATAGCAGATCTTCCACTCCAACCCACGGAAAGCAGATCTTCATGGTGTTTGCTTTGTGCACAGGGTCATTGTCATGCTGGAACAAGTTCGGGTCTCCTAGTTCAAGTGAAGGGAAAATTTTACGGTACTACATCCAAAGATGCCTTATTCAGTTGTGTGTACACGTGGCTGAAAAAGTCAGCTGTCCCAATACTTTTGTTCATATAGCGCATTTGTGGGTTAAAGGTTTTTTTTATTTTATTTTTTATTCGTCCCAAACAAACTTATATGCAGGATACAACTTTTTCATGAAAATAAAAAGGTTGAAAAAGAAGAAGAATCTTGAATCTAGGCACTTCCTGGTTAGCGGCTAATGCTGGCGCTATGGATTCTTTAGTGTTTCATTTCCAACTTCAAGAATTTTTTCTTAAAAGGAGAAAATTCTGACAATTCCACATATCGAGGAAATGAGTGAATGAAGGATGGAAGGAATTTAGACATTTGAAATAAGTAGAACAGTTGCATATCTTTATCGTGTGTGTATGTATGTGTGTGTATATATATGTGTGTGTGTGTGTGTGTGTGTGTGTGTGTGTGTGTGTATGTGTGTGTGTATGTGTATGTGTGTATATATATATATATATATATATATATATATACATACATACATACATACATACAGTCCCTGACAAAAGTCTTGTCGCTTATCTATTTTGTAGAAACACCTGCTATTAACCTGACTTTTAATTAATCAATTGGTGTTAGAAATAGCTCATATGAAAAGCTAAAACCCTCCCAAATGATGTTTAATGCACTGAAATAATTTAGTTTCACTGAAAAAAGATTTATCATTTAATCAAGACAGAAAGGTCAAATTTTGGCAAGACAAAAGTTTTGTCGCCTATACAGAAATTGAACAAATTTACTGCAAATACAAAAATATGTCAGCAAATTAAGTAGTGGTGCTGTGAGATCCACATTTAATATCTTGTATGACTTCCATGAGCTTGAAGGACTTCATCCATGCGGTTTGGCAAGGATTCATACAATTTATTGATGAAGTCATCAGGAATAGCAAAGAAAGCAGTCTTGCATGCCTCCCAGAGTTCATCAATATTCTTTGGTTTCGTCTTCCATGCTTCCTCTTTCATCCTACCCCACATATGCTCAATGATGTTCATGTCTGGTGACTGGGCTGGTCAATCCTGGAGCATCTTGATCTTCTTCGCCTTGAGGAACTTTGATGTGGAGATGGAAGTATGCGATGGACCACCATCCTGTTGCAGAATTTGGCCTCTTTTATGGTTGGGAATATAAGAGGTAGCTAAGATTTCTTGGTATTTTAGACTATTGATGTTGCCTTCCACCCTGCAGATCTCTCGCACACCCCCATACTGGATGTAACCCCAGACCATGATTTTTCCACCACCAAACTTCACTGTTTTCTGGGTGAATCTCGGATCCATGCGGGCTCCAGTAGGTCTCCTGCAATATTTGCGGCGACTGTGGTGTAATTCAACAGAAGATTCATCTGAAAAATCCACCTTCTGCCACTTTTCCAGCGTCCATCCTTTTAGCAGGCTGTGGGCCTTGGCAAATGCCACACGGTTTTTCAATTGTCTTTTGTTTAGTGCTGGCTTCTGGGCACTGATTCGACCATGGAGGCCATTTCGAGACAGAATCCGACAAACTGTTCTGGTTGACACAGGGACTTCAGGTGACCAGGTCTCGTGGAGCTCTGCTGCAGTGGAAAATGGGCTGGCCAACAAACGGTCCTCTCGAGCAGTTGTCTTGCGGGGTCTGCCTGACCTGGGCTTGTCAAAAACGTCTCCAGTCTCTACAAATCTTTTTTTTATCCTCTGTACTTGACGCTGAGACACATTGCAGGTGTCTGCCACATCAGCAGTGGATCTGGTCTTCAGCCTCTTGATAATCAAAACTTTAGTCTCAGGGTGAATCTTAGGCATGTTTGCAGAGGTCTAGTTGCAGTTGATGTGAAGGTCTAGTGTACTGGGGTTCTTTTTATACACACCTGAGACCTAATTGATCCATTATTAGTCACAAGTGAAGCTCATATGACACGGAGACAACACTTATGTCTTTGCAAAAATTGACTCAGTGGGCTTTACCAAGCTGTGAATATTAGAATACTTTTTGACAGTTTCGTTTTGCACTGAAACATTATTACAGAAGCTGTTGGGATTAAAATGAGCCATTACTTGAAAAAAAAAACTTGATTAGAAATATATTTCAGCGGCACTTCAGGTCAATTTGTACACAAGCGACAAGACTTTTGTCAGGGACTGTGTGTATATATATATATATATATATATATAAGTTTACATTTTTAAAGCAAATTTCAATAAAGTGCCTGCTTGGTTAATAATATAAAATAATACTTTATAAAAATTGAATAAATCAGATTATACAATAAACTTTAATATATTAATTAAACTGAGAAATTAAATCGATTGTATACAATTAAACAAATAATAAAAAAAATAATTTTAATAGTTTACATTTGTTAGACCCCATTTGAGATAAAAATGTAAATACATTTATTGTAATTGGTTTAATAGTAATAATGATGAAGGTTATTTCTAACATCACTGTATTGATATTGATATCATTCACAGCTTCTCTAAATATTTAATAATTTACCCCGATCAGGCACAACATTATGATCACTGACCGGTAAAGTGATAAACACTGATTATCTCCTCATCATGGCACCTGTAAGTGGGTGGAATATATTTAGGCAAGTGAACATTGTCCATTAACTACTTCAGCATTTTGACTGCTTATGGCCACCCATGACCCTGTTCCTTCCTCAGACCACTTTTGATAGATTCTGACCACTACAGACTGGGAAAACGCCACAAGAGCTGCAGTTTTGGAGATGCTCTGACCCAGTCGTCTAGACGTCACAATTTGTCAAACTCAAATACCACCAAATATTAGCTTGGTGGTGCTGGGATTGGAACTCATGATCTTCCAATCCAATGTATGTTTGGAGCTTCATGGGTTATCAAGACACCCAAAAAACAGATAGAGATCGCTTATGTACTGCAAAAGATGCATGTACTTTCTCAGCGGTAGTTTCAGCCTTAACCAGTGAACTCCTACTTTATCCCATTATATTATCACCTGTAGAAAAACCTTCTGAAATCTACTCCTGTGCAAGAACATTTTTTTGTATGAACTGTTCTGTGGGTGTATTAATGAACCACCTAGAGCCAAAAAAAAAACATTCTTGCACAGAATCTCCTGCGCTGTTTCTCTGCTAGGTTTCTTCAAAAGGTTGCGTGCAAGCCATCGTGGCAGAGTTCCCAAAAATCCCCCTTTAGGTCAGAGAGCAGATTACCGTTGGCCCGCTTTTGACTTTTCGTTCTGTTCCTGCTCTGGTGCCAGCTTTCTCTAACCGTCTTGTAATCAATGCCCCCCCAGGGTGTTCATCGTGTTCTAGGTAAAACATGCCCTACCACCACCACCACACACACACACACACACACACACACACACACACACACACAGGCACAGACAGAGCTTAGCTATACATAGCAAGGCTCAGACTTTCATTTTAGCTGTGTGTGTTTGAGGTTGATTGCTGGATTAGAGGACAGGACAGAGAAAGAGATGATTTACAGCTGAAACAAGAACAGGTGTGTGTGTGGTGGTTGGTTGGTTGTTTTATGTCGCCCTCACATGTAGAGGTTGACCAATAGTGGATTTTACCGATAGCTAGGTTGGATCGTATTATTTTATTATTTTATTTTATTTTTTTATTTCACACACCATGTAAAATAGTACTGAACTTCCGAAAAAAAATCCGAAATAAAAAAAACGGTACCGAATTATGAGAATGTGCTAAAGGAAATATAATTATATGAATAAATATTGAGGTAAATAAGACATGCATTCGAAGTGAAACAATAAGTAACATTCCAAATAAATAACAATATTTAAATGAATAAAAAGAGATGCTTCAAATAAACAGAACATGGCGTAAGTGATTTGCCTCTAGAGGCCGCTCTCGTAAATGCATAACACAACCCGGAAAAACTATCAGTCTAGTATCAGTCAACCTTTACTCACATGGGGCACACAACAGAACCGGATTGTTTTTTTACTGCAGGAACATTTTCAGGAACCAGATGGTCACAAATCCCTCTTTAAGTACCGTAATATCAGAGCTGCGTAATTGTTCGAGAGCAATATCAGAGAATTTACGCGGTAACTGAGCGCCGCGTGTCGTGCCCCAACACAAGATCTTCGTTATATTGGAATGTATTTCGCAAACCATTGGGCACATCTGAGAGCATCGACACCGCTGAACTTCTAACCCGTGGTTTTTGGCTCGATCCCATCCCTGAGACGTCTGGTTTGATTATGATGAGAGGTGAAAGTGAGGGAAGGAAACTCCATTTCCTTTCCATTTCCGTTTAAGAGCACAGGAAAGGGAACCAGCCGAGTTGATTAGGAAAGATCTCAAGCTTCTCCCGGAGTGGGTGGAGTTTTGGTTATTCGTTTTAGTTTTTCAAATGGATCCACTTTGGAAAGTGTTTTCAAGAAGCTATTTTCAAATGAAAATGTATTAGTTTGGACATGGCCTAATTCTGAGTAAACCATTATTATAGGAACACTTGATGTAGCAGGATGGGCAGGTCCAGAATCCTTGTAGAGCTTCTTGTTTGTTGATTGGCGTAAAAGAACGTGTTGTACATGCATGGCAGGATTAGATACCAGTCCCAGGTTTGTGATGGGTCATAGTCCTCAATGTGTGTGTTTCTTTTTATATAATGTCCATGATTCCTATTGTGCAGTCGAAGATCAAACCAGGAACTTCTGACTGATGACGGAACTCATTCGTTCCTGTGAATATTCCAGGGGGAAACCTGCTTCCTGTGAGCCACACGGGTGTAAGGTGAACTCCAGATCTGAATGGGAGCAGGGTTGAGTGCTGTCGCATGTGCTGGTATGAAGGCTTTTAATCAGAAGGGAGGGACAGGCTGCAGACAGGAGGCTCTCATTATTCTAACGATCCTCATTTGCGCCATCTTTCTCTCTCCCTTGCACATATACACACACACAAACACACAAGCTTTCAAATCATTCCAGTATGTTGCGTTTCTGGCTCGCGCAAGACTCCAGACTCGACACGCAAACACGACTTCCCACGAGGCCACGTGCTCCCATTGGCTCTGGTACAGTTCATGTGATGTTCATCAGTCTTCGGTTTGTGGTTGAGGTTTGTGCAGCACATGGAGCAGGTCTGTGTGGCCCAGTCACTCCCCAGGGAGAGAGAGAGAGAGAGTGTGTGTGTGTGTGTGTGTGTGTGTGTGTGTGTGTGTGTGTGTGTTTTAAACATGTTAGTGGTGGTTTTGTGGAAATGTTCTTTAATCTGTTGGAGAGTGCTGAGTCAGGTGTGTGTGTGTGTGTGTGTTTGCGCACACATGATCCACTATATCCTCTATAGACTATATGGACCAAAGTTTGTGGACACTTGAGCATAAGATTGTGCTGTTTTTTTCTTTTGAGAATCTCAATCCACATTCGCTCAATAGAATAAGATCCACTCTTCTGGGAAGATGTTCCTCTGGATTTTGTGGAGATTTGAGATTCATTCAGAAGAAAGGGTGTTAGTAAAGTCAGGTACTGATGTAGGTAAGAAAGTAAAGAGGCCTGGCGTGCAGTCAGCGTTCACATTCATTATGTTTCATATGGTTGGAGCTTTAGATCAGGAGGTCTTTCACATCTTCTGACCCATGGTTAATGTTATATGTGGTTCTTCTCCAAAAGCTTCCCTCAAAGTTGGAGGCGCACCTTTGAACGCATAATCTTGTTCAGTAGAGTTGAGATCAGAGCTCTATAACGGAAGATCTTCCACTCCAACCCATACCTTCAAGGAGCTGGCTTTGTGCGCAGGAGCATGGCCATGCTGGAGCAGGTTTGGGTCTCCTGGTTTAAGTAAAACATGAACTCTCTCTCCTCTGAATGAAAATTTCTTGCTACCACATTCAGATGTTATATATACATTTTGCCATCACTTGAGCTAGGAGATCCAAACCTGTTCCAGCATTAAACCATGCTCCTGTGCACAAAGCCAGCTCCATGAAGGTATGGATTGGAGTGGAAATATCTTCCATTATAGAGAAGCTCTGATCTCAACTCTACTGAACAAGATTGTGCGTTCAAAGGAGTGCCTCGAGTTTGAGAGAACAGTTTGGAGAACCAACCACATATAACTGTTAGAAAAGCCAGGTGTCTGAATACTTTTGTCCCTTTTGTGTATACTGGATTGTTGTCAGACTTGTTTTGGGTTGATGTTGCCTTCAGAACAGGTATGGGTGGAACTGTGTGTGGTGGAGGGGGGGGGGATTTCAGAACATTGCAGGCATTCAGTTTCATCTGCGTGTGTGTGTGTGTGAGGGAGAAGGGGAGGGTGGAATATGGTCCTGAGAGGGTGTAAAGTCTAATGAGGCTGTCGGTGGTTGTGTGCAGGGTCACAGCGTGGCAAGAAGAACGCGGGAACAGCAGTGACGCGTCTGATTAGTCTGATCGCTCACACTGCTTTATACCGAGTTATTTTCCTGTCACACGTAATTGTGTGTAAATGGCGTGATGAAATTGTGCTTTTACGAACCGTAGATTCTTTTTTTTTTTTTCCTCTCCCCCCCCCTCGTGTGTGTGTGTGTGTGTGTGTGTGTGTGTGTGTGTGTGGGAGGGGGGATGGGAGCAGGTAGCAGAAAGAGAAAATGCGGGCCGTTTAAGATCTCAGCAATGACGTGTGGTCCGATGTGGGAATTTCCTCCTGCACATGGGTGTGACTTTATTTTGAAAAGTGCTGGAGGGAAAATGGTGATTAGATAAAGGAAAAAAAAAAAAACCCCACACACACACTTTGTTGAAATGCTTTGTTTTTTTTTGCGTGAATTCTGCATGCTTTAAGGACCAGGCTTCTGGTTTAAGTGGTAGTTAAAGCGTTTTCAACCCTCCTGTAATCACCAGCTCGCAGACCTGCTGTAGTTTTCATCACCTGCATTGTGTAGAAGTAGCAGTGATCTCACAGGCTGATTTGCTTCAGGCAGAAAAATGAGAGCGTTTTTTTTTATCATTATTTATTTTTAAAAAGCCGGTTTATTTCGCCGATAAATCGCTGATATCGTGAGTGAATAAACCTTGGATAATTTTCGTGTTTAGATGTGATGTTTTTATTTATTTGTTTACTCCTTCTTGAGAAGTACGACTTTACTGTCCAACGTCACGCTCACATGGTCACCTTTCTCATCTCAAAACGCTGTAATCTAGCTGAGGGGGAGGGGCCTGTTATGTAAATCTGGAAACATGAAAGGGGCGGAGCTAGCCGTACTGCTTTGATGATTGACTTGCCATTTATGTACTACTTTGTTGATGCAGTGAGCGGTAATGTTGATTATGGCCAGATGTAGAGATCCTTGAAGATGAATGTCTGGGGATCGCGCTATAGCTCCTGGATACTGAAGGAGGTGGGGACTAGGTGTGTATTTTCAGAATGCTGAAGGGGGTGGGCCAATTTTATAGCTCCTGGATGCTGGAAAAAAAGGGGCGGAGACAGCTGTATATCTCCAGGACCCTGAAGGGGATGGACCAATTATATAGCTTCAGGTTTTTAAAGGGGTTGTGGTCAATTCTAAAGCTCCTGGAAAACTGTAAAGAGGGTGGAGCCAGCTGTATATCTCCCGGATCCTAGAGGGGTGTTGCCCTCTATATGGCTGCAGGAGACCAGAAAGGGGCTGCCCACTAAAGTGTGCTGGACCAGCTCCATGGCTCCCAAGACCTGGACAGAGCGGTCCAAAAATCCCAAAAGGCTGCAGGTGTGAACAGTCGAAAGTGTGTGCAAAGTAAACGTGAAGAATGATTCAGTATCAGAAGTTTAATTATGAAGTCCTAAAGAGACGCCTGACTATTCGACGCTTGTGTTTGGTAGAATGACGATTTGGCGTCGCTCCATAGTTTCCTTAAATGGTTTATTTCAGGTGGAGTTAATGACCCCCCCCCCCCCCCTCCCACCCACCCTTTCTTTTTGCTGTGTGTGTGTGTGTGTGTGTGTGTGTGTGTGTGTTTTGGATAACTGTGCTCTGCTGACAGAGCTGTCGTGGTGCTGGCAGCTCACAGATTTGTTCCAGCGATCAGCTTATCTGCTGTCAGTGCGAGGGAGAGATTGGAAATGCTGTTTCTCTCTCGCTCTCTCTCTCGCTCTCTCTCTCGCGCTCTCTTGTCTGCACTCTCTCAGCTGAGCCTCCAGGCTAATTATTTTATGCAATCATTCCTCTTTGAAATGCCGTGTGTGTGTGTTTGTGTGTCTTGCTCTACACCCCTCTCTCATTCTCCTCCCCTTTTTCATGCTTTGCTAGTCACATAATCATGGACGTTAAAGCGCACTTATTTTTCTTCTTCTCCCCCTCAAACCAGCAGTGACAAATGCAGCAGCATAACGTGACGTGGTCGAGTCGTGCAAGAATGCAGGATTGTTTTTTTTTTGTGTGTGTGTGTGTGTGTGTGTGTGTGTGTGTGTGTGTGTGTGTGTTTTCCCCCCAGGGCTCATTATGACTCACAGTGCCAATGCTCATCAGTCTCTGTTTGTCCATCTGGTCTCAGATTATCATCTTGCTGTGCTGCTGCTGTTCCTCTATAGTACATTTGACCTTTTTCCCCCATTTTCAGTCACCAGCGCGGAGTCCAGCGCATCCTGCAGCATGTTTTAGCTTGATTTGTCCATGAACTCGGTGACCCGCGGAACTGTGGCGTTGGGGTGATTATAGTCCATGAGACAGGATGTGGATCACCATAACGGTGATGCGTTTGGCATGAATAGTTTTTTTTTCAACAAAATTATTTGTGACAGGATCCAAAAACCCAGACTGCATGGAACAGTAATTCAGAATTATTGCTACATTCAATTCTGATTGGTCGATGTTTTCTATAAGATTGACACACCTGGCTGTAATTATGATCAGATAATAAGATCATCAACCGAAGATGGAAGCTTGGTGGTGAAGGCACTGGACCAAGCTGCCACTCCTGGGGCCCCTGAGCAAGGCCCTTAACCCCATAGCTGTTCAGTTGTATGAATGAGAGAAACGTAAGTCGCTCTGGATAAGGGCGTCTGCCAAAATGCCATAAATGTGTCCACAATATCACGTTTTTGTTTGAAAACGCATATTTTTCTCTGTTTTGGCCTTCTGTCCACACGGACGGCGTTTTCTTCAGTCAACCGAAACGTAGCTTTTTAAAAAAACGCTCAAAAGGAGGCTTTTGAAAACGCCGACACATTTTCAGTCATTGGCGCGAATTTTTTTTGCACAAAAGATCAAGAAGTTACACAATAAAGACAAATGTCCTCAACGTTCCTCGATCCTCGTTTGTTTAATCAGGGTGCCAATATTTTTAGAGGGACCTAGTCATCTAATCCTACATAAGTTATTATTATATATTATTATATTATTCAAATAAAAAAATAAAAGCAATTTGCAATATGCTAATGCACTACACAGCCAAAAGTATGTGGACACCTGCTCATAAGATCGGTATGTGCTTCTTTTTGAGCATCCTATTCCATATTGAGTCTCTGTTTTGCTCTTATAATAAACTCCACTCTTCTGGGAAGATGTTGTACTAGCCTTTGTGTACATTCGTGCTTATATTTAGCCACAGGGGTGTTAAAGTTGATGTAGACGAGGTGAGGAAGTCTGGGGTGCAGTCAGCGTTCATCACATGCGTCATCTTTAATAGGGTTGAGGTCAGAGCTCGCTATCAGGAGATGCTTCTCCATCTTCTAACGCATGTAAAGCAGCTCTTCATGGAGCGGGCTTGGGATTTCTAGTTCAAGTGAACTTCACTGCCGCATCCAGAGACATCCTGCGTTATTGTGGGTGCGACTTTAAGGGGATGAACCACATATGGCTGGAAAAGTCAGGCGTCCCAATACTTTTGTCTGTACATTTTATACTGAAATATACAAAAATACAGCATTGTAGTTGATTAAAATTACATTATTAGTAGCCTTGTGTGTGTGTGTGTGTGTGTGTGTGTGTGTGAGCTGTATAATAGGAATTGAGCTGTGTCTTTTTATTATTCTTTAAAAGTTGTATAAACATTTTATTCCTATATCGATCCTGCCTGTGCCGTATCTCCAAATCGTAGCATCCTGGAGATGTTTTTGTGAATTTCTTGAAGTCTCTTAGTCTGCACATGGAACAGCTCGGGTGCTGTGTGTGTGTGTGTGTGTGTGTGTGTGTGTGTGTGTATAAATGCGCACCGATAGATTTGTCAGTTCTCGGAAATCCTGCGACGGCTGTGACTTCTGCAGCGAGGCAATTCCACAGTAATAAAATCTATCAGGGGAATGAATTTAATCCCCCCCTCCTCCTCTCTTCTCTTCTCCTCCATCCCTCCCTCCCTCTGTCCTCCTCCCCCTCCTCACCGGTGGTGATAAATGAGTCAATTATCGGCGGCGGTGCGCCTGCAGAAGGGGAGCGGATGTGCCGTTATTACCTGTTGCAGCGTGCTAATGTTGCGGTATTAATCATATTCTAATTTTCCCAGGCCCTTGCGCTCGGCGCACATAAATCTGCTGCTACGTGTTCGAGTCGGCAAGCTGCTGAAATACTGCTCTCTCTCTCTCTGCGTGTGTGTGTGTGTGTGTGAGATGCCATGTGGTTTAGAGGACATTGATGAGATGTCACCTGGTGTAGATATTGCTGCGCGCTGAGGTTTTCGGGTCGTCTAGCTCATCACACGCACTGACAGAATGACTTTGCTTGTTTTTTTGGATTTTTTTTTTCCATAGCCTTGGGGGTTGTTGATGAAGGGCACCTTATACACACACACACACACACACACACACACACACAGACAGGCACATGCATGGCCTGGTCTGGTGTATGAGGTGCCCTTCACCAAGCCCCGAGGCTGTAAAATCTGTGCAAAAGCAAGTACGTGTGTACACACATTATATGGACAAAAGTTTGTGGACACCTGACCATATGTGCTTCTTTTTGGACTTCCTGTTCCACATTTAGTCACCATTTGCTCTTATGATAAGCTCCATTCTTCGGGGAAGATGTTTGTGGAGATTTGTCCTCATTCTGCCACAAGGATGTTAAGAAAGTCAGGTACTGAAGTAGGTGAGGTAATGAGAGATCTTTCACTCGAACCACTGTAAAGCAGATCTTCATCGAGCTGGCTTTAGGCGGCATTGTCATGCTGGAAGTGGTTAGGGTCTCTTTGAAGGAAAGATTTTATGAAAAGACGTCCTGTACAATTGTGTGGCGCCAATTCGGTGGTAACAGTTTTGCGGCTGAAGTAGTGTCCCAATACTTTTGATCATACAGTGCATCTGTTTATATATATTATATATATAATGAGTCACTTGTTTACTTGTGACAGAAGCGAGATTGTGTGTGTGTGTGTGTGTGTGTGTGTGTGTGTGTGTGTGTGTGTGTG
>JAAIIK010021848.1:0-10344 GCA_014706435.1 Silurus glanis
AGCGCTCTCCGTGCAGCACGCATTCTCATGTATAAAAAAAAAAAAAAACAACAGCACGTGGTGATTCGCCTCTAGAGGCTGCTCTCGTAACAACAGCAGACTGGAAGCCAGGAAAAACTATCCGTATGGATTTTTCAACTATACGTGCTGATTAATCGGCACAACCGATGAATCGGTCGAATATTGGAAGTCTCTGGATTACACCAAAAATGCGTCTATCAGCTCCTCCTCAGCTAGGAGACCCAAACCTGTTCCTGAGCACAACGCCAGCTCCATAAAGATATGCTTTAAATGGGTTGGAAGTTGTGGAAGATCTCCTGCTATAGAGCTCTGACCTCAACCTTATCGAAGAAGATGAATGTGAACACTGTCTGCACCCCAGGCATCCTCACCTCATATACATCACTACCCTCGTGGCTAAAAGAATCTCCACAAAGTCTAGTGGAACATCTTCATCAGAAGAGTAGCAAATGGAGACTAAATGTGGAATGGGATGCACAAAAAGAAGCACATAGCAATCTTATGGCCAGGTGTCCATAAACATTTGTCCATATAGTTTTTAGTTTGCTTTAGAAACATTGATCACTCACACTCGTGTTTAAGAGATTACATCACTTTCTCCTCTTTGAATCGGAGACAATGACCGATACGAAACATCTTAAAGATCATGTATGCAGAAGAGGGCAGATGGTGATTTTCAGAAACTGGAGAAATGCAGGAAGTCAGTGTTGCTGGTGCATAAATAAATAAATACAATTGATTCGAGATAAATATCACCATTTTTTCTCTCTCCCTCAATAAGACAATGAGACGTCCTTCATGATAACGCTGGTTACTTGCAGTCACTGCTTTGTAAAGAGTTTCTTCAAACACTGTGTGACTCATCCAGCAGCAGCAACACACACACACACACACACACACACACACACACACACCGGGGAAAACAAAGACACGAGAAACGCTCCTACGAAGACGGCGTATTGTTTACAAAGCACGCGTTGTGTCTAAAAGTATTCAGACACCCGACTTCTCCAGCCAGACGTGCTTCTTTTCCAATCTTCTACCACAAAGTTGGAGGCACACGATTGTTTAGGACATGTTCGGATGTGGTACGAGGTGGTACATTTTCCTCCTCGTTTTGGACAGATCTGAAGGAGAACAAGGTCATGACGTCATATCAAAATATGAAACTCCATCAAACGTGGCTCATCATCCGTTAAGGGTTCTGCAAAGGTTTGGAGAAGAATGATCAAGAGAAAGTTCATGACAAACGATTATTGTCATTGAGTCAATAAGTATAAAAGGGTTTTGACAATTTCTCTCATTTGGTGGTCCCCTGCCATTTCTTACCATCCAGCTCACTGAACTGCCAAAAGTATTGGGACACACGACCTTTTCAAGCCATATGTGGTTCTTCATCAAACTGTTCAGGATGTGTTTGGATGCCCTAGCGTTACATTTTCCCTTGAATTTAAGAGACCCAAACCTGTTCCAGCAGGACAATGCTCCTAAAGCCAGCTCCATGAAGATATGCTTTACATGGACTTGGAAGATGTGAAAGATCTCCTGATTTAGAACGCTGACTGCACCCCAGGCCTCCTCACCTCACCTACATCAGTACCTGTCTTTACTAACACCCTTGTGGCTCCACATGTAGACTCTGGAATCTAGCGGAACATCTTCCCTGAAGAGTGGAGCGTATTATAACAGAAAAACAGAGACTCGGTGTGGAAATGGGATTCTCAGAAAGCTCATTAGAATCTGAATAGAATTTTGAGTTTATCAGCAAATATGATGTCGGATCCTGGTCGGGATAGCTGCGCTGAAAATCTGCAGCGTTGTCAACCAGCTGCACCTGTGAAGAAACAAAAAAAAACCACCAAAAAAAAACGTGTAATAAATTAACCATCCATTCATGTTGAAGGAACCGATTTATGCTTTGCTGTGCTAAATGTTTAAACAGATGTTCAGGCCTCCAGTCAGCAAACCGCTGCACAACACGGCACAAACCCTGCAACCCTGCTCGCAACCACATCACTGTACTTCCTCCATAAACACACACATACACACACACACACACACATCCTGTAGACAGCCACAAAGCCTGTTTTCTTGTCTTATCTATGTGATGCGCCTTCAAGGACTCAGAGGATGAATGAAGTGCAGGAATGAATGATATCCTGCCTGCCCCATTCACCAGGGGATGCACCCAGAACATGCTGACGCATCCGAGTAACACACACACACACACGCGCACACACAATCAGATTTCTGAGCACGCTTGTGAAATGATGAGACTCCTCCCAGGAGTCCGGGATCTGTTCAGGAAAGTGAGACAGGAGCAGTCGAACACTGACGGTGACAACTGGAGGGTGAAATGAACCCTGTTTAATTACAACACGACACCAAAGCACAAATCTGTGCAACTCTATACTCAGAACCCTGCGCTGACCATGTGCTTTTAGGTGCACACTGACTCACACACACACACACACACACACACACACTGTATGCAGCTGCAGGTCATAAATTCTGCCCACTGTCCTGGTTACAAGCTCGCAAAATACAAGTTCTATAAATACTGAAGAAGTGCTTGTAGCCTACTCCCTCTTCCTCTCTCTCTCTCTCTCTCTCTCTCTCTCTCTCTGTCTCTATCTCCAAAACACACACATTTCATAGAAACAAAAGCCACACAGCCACTCCGTGCCTCATTAGCATAAATTTGAATATCGCACATTTCTTTTAAGATACTACACTCTTTTTTTCAGCCAGATGTATTTTTTTCCCCAAAACTGGTACCACAAAAGTTTGAGGCACACAATCAACGAGGATGCCTTTGTCTGATCACTTGAACTAGGAGATCTGAACTTGTTCCAGCATGACATTGTGCACAAAGCCAGCTCCATGAAGATATGCTTCACATGGGTTGGAAGATCTCCTGTGTGCACCCCAGGCTTCCTCAGCTCACCTACCTGACTTTACTCACACCCTTGTGGCTGAATACATTTCCACAAAATCTAGTGGAACTTCTTGTAATGATACCAATCTGATGGCCAGATGAAGATATGCTCTATATGCTTTGGAGTGGAGGATCTCCTGCTATAGAGCTCTGAACTCAACCCTACTGAACATGAATGTGAAGGCTGACTGCACCCGAGGCCTCCTCACCTCGCCTCCATCACGACCTGAATTTCCTAAAACCCTCATGGCTGAATGAATCTCCCATAAGAAATCTAATGGAGCATCTTCCCAGAAGAGTAGCAGTTACTGTAGAAAGAAAAATACCAATCTGAAGGTCAGGTGTTTAGTTTATTGGTCCATTTATAGTACAGCTGGAGATTTTAACTATTATAAGTCGTTATAAGAGCAAATGGAGACTCGGTGTGGAATGGGATGTTCATCAATCTTGTGGTCAGCTGTCCATCTTTTGGCTGGACCTTTTTCTGAGTAAACTTATGTGCTAATACATAATGCGTATTGTAAAATGTCTTCGAGAATCGCGATATGATCTTTTTCACACGTTGCCACCATTATAATTTTGTACATTTACATTTACGGCATTTGGCAGAAACCTGTATCCAGGTCGACTTACATTTAACTGAGCAGCTTTGGGGTTAAGGGCCTTGCTCAGGGGCCCAGGCATGTAACTAAAATATATGTAAAACGACAAATAATAGCCACAAAACCAATAAGAAACATGGATATGGAATGAAAAATGATTGAACAACTATTGAATTTGAATAAAACAAAAATTAATATTCAAATCAATTCATTTTTATTCGCGCTTTTGACAAACGGAAATGGTCTCAAACCAGCTTTACATGAATAAAGAGGTAATAAATATACCAGAAACAGTGATTTGGGCGGTCCAAGCACCCGCCACTCGCAGCAGCCCGAAGGCCAGCTGTTTCCAGCAGCATCAAACACTAAACAAACTGTTTCATCATCTAATCATTGTGGTTACGGTTTGAAACCTTTCCTCATCCTTTCATTATCGAGATCTCTCACAGACTCCGTAACCGTATTACAATCGTTTAATGTAAAAGAGCTGCGAGCCAAGAGTCATTTATAGCAGCGGTGCAGACTGCACGCGGCTCAATGTGTAAGCGAAATGCAGTAATCGCTGGTGTCTGCTCCGTAATGGCTCTCTAAAAAGCACAGTTTAGCTCCTCGGCTCTCCTTCACCCCGCTGTAATGGGTCAGATTGATCGACTTTGGCTGAAATGACGACAGTGGCCTGCTAATGTGATTGTGCTCTGGTGTTAAAGCCTGAGGGCTGCACTGCATCCGATTCCCATTCACAGAATTTGGGGACAGGATTAGAGCAGAAGGTCAAAACTGGGGTAAAGAGCACTGTTTCGGAATACTGATTTAGACTTTGCATTTCATTGGATGAAAGGTTTAGTAGCTACACATCAGACTGCGTGTAGGGGGTCACGTTTGAACATTGGTGATGAAAGCAAGGGTTCGGAATCGGCCGTGCTGTCTGGATAGGGTGGAGAGATGTTCTCATTTACAGCTAGAGTACCCAATCATTGATGGAAGAGATCATGTCAAACGCTTTTCACCCCAAGAGCTAAATCGTGACGATCTCAGAGGAAGTGCATAATAGTACGGTTGGTATGTGCTGCTTTCTGAACATTTCATTCCACATTTAGTCCCCATTTGCTCTTGTAATATCTAGGGGTCAAACGATGGATTTTAACGATACAGATATCTATGTTGGTTAGCAGACCATTTCAGCCGCTACCCGGAAAAACTATCGGTATGGATTTTTGCCAAGTTACAGCAATTATCTGTGCTGATTAATCAGCAAAACCGATTAATCGATCGACCTCTAATAAGAAGCTTCACTCTTCTTGGTTTGATGTTCCACTAGATTTTGTGGAGGTTTGTGGAGATTAAATAGGGTTGGAGCTCTATAGCAGGAGATCTTCTACTCCATCCCATGTGTAGCATATCTTCATGGAGCTGGCTTTAGAGATATTGTCATGCTGGAACAGTTTTGGGTCTCCTATTTGAAGGGAAAATGAAATGCCAGGGCATCCAAACGCGTCCTACACGTCTACAAGTTTGTGGTGGAACCACATACGGGTGAAAAAAAGCCGGGTGTCCAAATACTTTTGGCAGTATAGTGTAGAGGTTCTGAATGGTAAATGGACAGATGTTCTGCCAAAGAAACGTTGCTCACGGCGAACTCCTCCCGAAAGGAAACGGCAGAGATACCATAATGTTTCGAAGCGTCAGCTGTAAAAATATTGGATGTGCTGAAGATCGCAGTTTATAAACATGAGTCACGAGAGGATGGGATGAGCTCGTTACACGCAGAGCGGTGAAGCTTTCTTGTAAGACCCTCGGGCGTTATATCGCGAGATCTATCTGTTAAAACTATGAGCGGGAATCTCCGAACCGCCAGCAGCTGTTAAACAGAGCCTTCCTCGGATCTTTCTTATACCTCAGTTCAGGCATTTCCTGTTCAGGAATCCCTGCCAGATACAGCAGGAACAGCGCCAGGGCTCTTATTCTCAACACCAGTCGGGCACATGGGCAATCACGATCGTAAAAATAGGACAGTAGTAATCAGCAGTGTAGAATTCTTACGTGATGTTTGGATGGTTCAAGATGAATGCCATATAGAACTATATGGACCAATTCTGTGGGTTTTTTTGGACATTCCAATCCACATTGTCTCCACTTGCTCTTATAATAACCTCCACTCTTCTGGGAAGATGTTCCACTAGATTTTGTGGGGATTTTTGTGGATTCATTCAGCCACAAGGGTGTTAGGAAAGGAAAGTACTGATGTATGTGAGAAAGTGAGGAGGCCAGTCAGAGTTCACACTCATCCGGTTTAATAGGGTTGAGGTCAGAGCTTTTTCAGCAGGAAGATCTTCCACTTCAACATATATCTTCTTCTGGATTTGTGAACAGGTTTGGTCTCCTGGTCAAGTCAAGGGAAAATTTCAACGCTTAAGCATCCAAAAACATCCGTAACTCTGTGGAAACCGTTTGAGGAAGAACCACATTTTCCATTCCCATTTGTGGCATATGGTAGATACCCTTATCTAGTGCAACTTCCACATGGCTGGAAAAGTCGGTGTCCCAACACTTTTGCCCTACAGCGACTCATAACCTGCACGAGTGTGTGACGAGTCACGGGAAAACCTGAACGAGTGTCTCGATCGATTCCTCGTAACAACCTGCTGCTACGTGTGTGTGTGAGGTTTCTTCAGTTCCCCAATCAAAACTTTTAGTTCCTACCTACAATTAGTTCTCCTTTATCTTGAAAAAAAAACCAAACACAAAACTTTAAAGGAAGTAGGTTGGTTCCTCTGGTGAGCACATGTACACTTTGAAAAAAGCGAAGTTGGTCTTTCATAAACTGCTGCCACAAAGTTGTGCACAAAGCAAGCTCCATGAAAACATGGTAAAATTGGAGTGTCCTGAACAGAGCCCTGATCTCCTCAACCCCACTAAACACCTCTGGGATGAGTTCGAGAACCGAACGCATGCCAGACCTCTTCACTTAACATCAGCCCTCATCTCAGCATGAGGTGGACTGAGAACAAATCCTCACCTCCACGCTTCAAGAAGAGTGGAGCTTTTTATAATAGCAAATTGGGAATAAAGCTGGAATGAGATGTTCTTTGATAATCACCTATGCATGAAGGAACCATCGTGAGAACCATGTATGAAGCTTGCAGTTAAAAGCTCCATAGAAAGCCTGAGTTCAAGTCTCGAAACTCACAAGCAGAATCCCCTTTTAGAACGTTTAACACCTCCACTAAAATGGAAAAAAAGGAAATTGGAATGTTCCTGTGCACAAAGCCAGCTCCATGAAGATATGGGATGGAGTGGAAGATCTCCTGCTACAGGGCTCTGAACTCCTATTCATCGGGATTCCTTTTTTTCACGCTGACTGTGATTCCCGGGCCCCTGGGCACGGCCCTTGGGCGGTTCAGTGGGTAAGATGTTGGACTTCTGATCGAAAGGTGTTGAATTTAAATCCCAGCACCACCCAGACACCATTGTTGGGCCCTTGAGGAAGGCCCTCGAGTGCAAAACAGCGTGCGTTCGACCCTGATTGGTGAAACCAGTTACGTTTTTATTCACTTTTAAATAAGAAGTAACGACAAAATGTAGTTGAGTAAAAAGTGAGAGACTCGACTTTGAAATGTAGCAAATTTAAAGTAAAAATCTCCCCAAAATGGAAACACTTCAGTAAAATACAGATAAAAAAAAGCTACGGATTACATTTACTTCCTTACTGTCCACCGCTGTGTAAATGTTCCGCTCAGGTGTCCATAAACTTTTGGAGATATACAGTGTATTGTAATTGGATAAACGGATTAGGTGTCTGACAAACGGCTCAATACGCGTCTCAATCGTTCGATCCACACGTCCGTCGGCGTGCGTTTCTGTCTGGATACCTGCACTACTTTCATTTCCCTCTTCTTTAAAGGGTTACGGTGCTTTTTTTAAACACGTGTGAGACGTCATGATGTCATCTCCTGCCCTCGTTCCGGGTTCCTCGAATCTGCGAATCGAGAGAATGGAAGGAACATGCGTGTTTGTGGTATCGCGGTTTCACGAAGGCTTAACCAGAACGCCGTATGCAGTGACGCACGCTCGCCTCTTCCTGGCGCACACGCGCATGTTTATCACCGCTTTAGTTAAGGGCAGGGAGATTGTTTTTCGAGCGGCTCTGCTCCAAGCCCAGCAGCTGTCTCCTCATGCTTGGGATCGCAGCATCAGATGTGTTTCAGATGTCTCTAGCGTTCTCCTGCACTTCGACTGCGGACTGCGAACCACGTGCTTTTCACGTGAACATGATTTTGAGGCTCGAAAAGAAGCAATCTGGAGTTTGAACCCTAGAACCTGCTACTGCTGGGCCCCTGAGAACGGCCCTTTACCCCAAGTCGCTTTGGATTGGGGCACCAGCCAGATGGCAGAGATGTAATAAATGTAAGACAGTCGGTTTATGTCTCGACTTGCTATATTTTATAGAAGTTACGATCTTCTCAAAATTCTCTATTACTGCCATTTCCCCTGTTGGCCATCGATTGTGAGTGACTTCACTTGGTAATACAAACAAGCCCAAAGATATAGTCCCACCCCTGACACTTGATTGACAGCTTTCCGTGTAAAGCATCAGCAACGCAAATGCAAAAGGATTAGCGATTTCCTTTCGAGCGTCGGCAGGCAGCACGTGCAGAGAAAGTGAAAAAAAAGCAAAAGTGGTAATTAATATCTGTAATTAAATATGGCACGGTCGTAGCCGGTAAGACGCGGGAAAAACAGTTGCAAATGGACTTTGCTTTTCCGCTCGTAATTCGTCGGACAGCGTACGTCTCGCGAAAGCGAAAACGCAACCGGTGATGCAAGGTTCGCAATTGGGTTGGGATTGCGTCACAATTTATGCGTGTAAAAAAAAAAAATTGAACGCAGCAGCAAATACGGTTTGCAATTCCTGTCGAAATTTGTCCGGATTATCCTTCCGTACGTGAAAACGAAGGCGCGTTTTAACCGTGTGACGGTTGATTGGCGCGACGTTCCGTAAAAACAGAAAGTAAATAATCGTGCTGCGTTTTACACGTGCTCGGTAAAGGGGCGGAGGCATTTTTCGGACGTTCTGGTTTGGATGAACAACTTCTGGGAAACGATTGAGATCGGATCGGATCGTTTTTAGACGTTTATGTAGCTGACGTAGACGCAGCCTTAAAAAAACGGTGATGTGTATGCGGTAGTATACCGTAATCTGTTACTAATTTCACTTCTTACGCTAGATAATTGAGCAAAACAGAACAGTTTGAATTACCCTACTGTATAAACTTATAGATTTACAGTATATATGTATGTGGCAGTGGTTTGTGAGTGGAGGGCGGAGCAAATGCTACTACGTTTGCATGCCGCGCAAAACGTAAAGTATATGCAGTTTTGTCGTATAGCTATCGTCATCGTGAGATCGAAAAATCCTACGTCGAAATCTAAGTGTGTGTGTGTGTGTGTGTGTGTGTGTGTGTGTGGTGACTCTGTAAACAGAGCAGTAGAGCCTGAAAGCCCGCTGATCTTTATATAAATGAACAAATACTTGTTGACTCAGCAGACTGCGCCCTGGTGTGTCTCCGTCGCGCAAAGGCCAAGTTCATGCCCCCAACACACACACACACACACACACTCACACACACAGCTGGGCATGCTCCCACTGGACCAACTTTCTCTCACTAACACTCAGACATGCACCGACCTATCAGCAGGAAATGATTCACGCAGGAAGTGATGTCGATTGTGCCACACACTCCCTGGCTAACATGCGCCAGAGTGATGTCATGCTTCACTCAACAATGTACTGTAATGAAAGTCAACACAACACACAAAGCAATCGCACAACAGTCCGAATCTCAGCACCGGCTCTTATTCCTTACCTGCTCGGGGGTCGAAGGGGGTAAAGGCGTCTCCCAAATGCCAGGAATGTAAATGTCTGATTGTACACAGAGAACGCTGACTAACACGCAGGGAATTATGGGATACACTGGGAAACATGATTCTACACAAACGCTCCACACGCGGTTTTTATCCGTTGCTGTTCACTTTCATACAATACGACGTCTTAATCAATACCGTATTATGATACTGTACAAATATTCACTGTATGGACAAAAAGTAATGGGACACGTGACTTCTACAACCGTACGAGGTTCTTCACCAAACTGCTAGGACAAAGCTGGAGGCACACGATTGTATTAGATGTTTTTTGGACGAGCATGAATTTCTCCCTTCTCTTTGAACTAGAAGACCCGAACATGTTCTGGCCAGCTCCATGAAGATATGCTTCACATGTGGATGGAAGATGTGGGAGATCTCCAGCTATAGAGCACCCCAGACATCCTCACCTCACCTGCATCAGTACCTGATTTTACTAACACCTTTGTGTCTCCTTGAATCTCCACAAAATCTAGTGAAACATCTCAGAGAAACTGGGAAGGTTGATTTAAATTTAAATTACTCATGAGCAATGATCGTTCCAGTGGTATTCCTCATTTAAGAACCTGTTTGGATATTATCAAATGATCATACTCGAGCGATCTCCCAGATCTTCTCACACGCTGCCTCATGAGACAACAATGTGAGGATAGCACAATCCTGTGGCTTAGCCTCTATCGCTCGTGGTTTCTGGTCCTTCTTGACATCCGAGCAGCTTTTCTGCAACTCTCTGCCTGTGTTGCGGTCGAGCTAATTGTAGAACATTAAGCTTCTTAGGTGGCTTCCGTTACGCCTGAGGTCCACCACTGACCCAGAAACAGTGTGTGTGTGTGTGTGTGTGTGTGTGTGTGTGTGTGTGTG
>JAAIIK010021848.1:10744-31291 GCA_014706435.1 Silurus glanis
AGACACACACATATACACACAGACACACACATATACACACAGACTCAAGACATCCATACAGACACACACAGATACACACAGTCTCAAGACATACATACAGACACACACATACACACACATATACACACACAGACATCAACACACACATGCAGAGACACACACACACACACACACACACACACACACACACACACATAAATGCACGGAAATATAGAGACACACACACATACATAGACATCAACACATATACAAACAGACACACATATACACAGACACAACACAAAAAACACACACACAGATACACACAGACACAACACAGACATGCACATACACACACAGACACAGCACTAAAACACACACACACACACACACACACACACACACAAACACACACTAATGCTCTTTCATTTGGCATCAAAGTCACAAAAGGGACAAGCACTCTCTGAGTTCTCCTGACATGAAAAAGGAATGCAACCCTACACTAACACCTTCAGACAACACTTTCACATCAACAGAGCGATAAACAAAATGAGAGAAAGAGGGAGGGAGAGAGAGAGAGAGAGAGAGAGAGAGAGAGAGAGAGAGAGAGAGAGAGAGGTGATCATTCCGTACTGATCCAGCTGTTTAGTGTCAGAGTGCTCTCTCTTTATACACGACTCTTTCACTCCCTCTCTCCTTTTCTCTTGTGGAATTCTCTGATAAAAGCCAGGGACTCTCCCTGCCTACACACACACACACACACACACACACACACACACACACACACACACAGCTGGTGGGGAGATCCAGAGGAAATGGCTCCACTGAGCTCTTTCCTGCAGAGGAAACGGTTCATGTGGAAACCAGGAAGTACGTTTTTCTCCACCTGCTGAATCCTGACACACAAACACGGCTACGTCTGTGTAAGAAGCGAGCGAGATGTTTCTCCACACCACACACTTCACTATCAATCTGAACAGGATACACTCAAACCAAAAGTACCAAAAGTTTGTGGACACACGAGCATAAGAAATGAATGTGCTCCTTTTTGAACATCTCAGTCTTCATCTACTCTTACAGTGACCTCCACTCTTCTGGGAAGACGTTCCAATAGATGTTGTGGAGATTTTTTCACACACAAGGGTTTTAGTAAAGTTCATTAGTAAAACCAGAGGCACACAGAATTGGGAAACAAGTATTGGGACTCCTGACTTTTCCACCTATATGTGGTTCTTCTCAAAACTTGGACTCACGCAATTGTACTTGAGGTTGAGGATGAGGTTCAAAGTAGTAAACTTTCCCTTCAGTTGAATTAGGAGCCACAAACCTGTTCCGTCATGACACAAAGCGCACAAAGAAGCACCAGCTCCATGAAGATGTGCTTTACATGGGTGTGGAGATCTTGGAAGATCTTCAGCGATCTTCTGGGATCAACGCTGACTGCACCCCCAGGCCTCCTCACGTTCTCAACTTCATCAATACCTGACTTTAATAACACTCTTGTGTCTGAACGAATCTCCACAGAAATCTCCGAAAAAATCTAGTGGAACATCTTCTGAGAAGAGTGGAGGTGATTAGAATGGGGAGATGTGGACAGATTTTCTCAGTTTACTCTCTCTGTAAACCACCTACGGAAATGACGAAGAACAAATCTCTCTAACATCGTTTTCGGAATGGGAAGCTCTTCTCCTTGATGAAGCCGAGCCACTCTTCGGGGAAGATGTTCCAGTAGATTCTCACACTGATGATCTTTTCATAAATGCTCCACCAAGAACACTATATATTTTCTTACTGAATTCAAACTAAATACTCCAACGCTAAACGGATCAAAAGTTTGTGGACACCCGAGGAAAAGATTTTATGCATTTTGAACATCCTATTCCACATTTAATCTCCATTTCCCATTGGAATGAGCTCCACTCCTCTGAGAAGATGCTCCGCTAGATTTTGTGTAGTTTTTGTGGAGATTCGTTCACAAGGGTGCGAGTCAAGTCAGGTACTGATGTAGGTGAGAAAGTGAGGTGGTTCACTCGGTGTTCATCCCAAAGGTGTTCTGCTCTCCACAGCAGTTTTGAGAAGAACCGCATCTGGCTGGAAAAGTCAGGCGTCCCAATACTTGTAAATGAAATTTGTGTCATTCGGAATCTCCTGCAGAGACGAGACTGAGGTCTTATTCCCTCACTGATATGAGCGACTCCTGCTTGGTCGCATTCTAAATGAGTTTCTGAGGTAACAGGTTTTTTTTTTCTTTGTACATAAAAATGCGATAAAAAGTCACAGTGATTCTCAGTGATAACACACACACACACACACACACACACAAACGCACAAACACGCACACACACACACACACAAACGCACAAACACGCACACATGCACAGTACAGATGTAGATAATGAAAATTTGGAAAACACTGGTCTATTTTCCGTTAACGAAGTTCCTTCGTTACAACAGCTGCCATCATCTTTAGATAAAACTTGGTTTCCTTCACAAACTGTTCCACAAAGCTGGACGTCTTTAGTTGCAGTAGCAAAGTTTTGTCTTCAACTAGCAAACCTGTTCCAGCATTGACTTTACTAGCACCCTTATAGCTGAAGGAATCTCCCAAAATTCTCCACAAAACATAGTGGAACATCTACCCTGAAGTGTGGAGCTTATAATAAGGGACTAAATGTGGAAAGGGATTAAAAAAAAAAAAATAAAAAAAAAGAAGCACATATCAATGGCAGGTCAGGTGTCCAAAAACCTTTGGCCAATAGCATTGTTAGCATTCAATTCAGTAATAATGTGCAGACATGGTGGTTGGTGAAGCAGTTTTGAAAAGATATTTATCGATGTTCTCAATGAATTCTGGCTAATGTCTAAGTGCCTTGCTAATGCTACTTTGTCTTCTGGTTAGCTTGTTGCTAAGCTGCTCGCTCATGTTCGCTCTTTTTCCCTTGCTGCAATTTCAATCGATGTTTGTGCGAGTGTTTAGAAATAGAACATTAACAGCTACTGAGTCTGTCAAAGTGCAACCAAAGTGGCTTTTTCTGAGCTGCGAGTGAACCGACGGAACAAACGACGGCACACGATTTCATTTTGTGGCCATTTTGTGGTAGTTTTCTACTAAACGACAGATTCCCATCAACCTTCTGAGATCCAGAAGGTGCTTGACACGCTACGAAAAGAAGACTTCCAGAACACGCTCCAGGGGGCGCTGTATTGCTGTGCAAGATCACTATTTTGAAGTTGATAAGCTTTTTGATACCCCCTCGTATAACCTGCTTGAACCTGGTTTACCTTTTACTGTTTATCTGGTTTAGATCGTTGGTGTAAGAACGTGTGACGTGACATGGTCACCAGTTTACTGCCATGACGACCAGACCCGGTCTTCTGAAAGCCAAAGGATAGGACGGCGGAACAGGATTACACAAACCTCATATTACAGCTACAAATACGTGAGATAGAAATGATGAATTATGGCAGCGGAGAGAATGTACTTTGATGACGCAGCAGAAAAACGAAGCTCTCTGAACACATCAGCAGATGAATTATAGCTTTGTTCGTCCTCATTTCATGAAACACAGAATTCTCCGTTATTGCCAGTTCGGTTGTTTGTTTGTTTTTTGTTTTTTCCTTCTCCCTCCATCAGTTCTCCAACACTGGTACTATTACACAGATGGCATGTTACAGCCTTTTAGGAGACCCAAATCTGTTCCAGCTTCCAGCTTAATGTACGATGAATCTACTATATGCTAAACTTGAGGGATGAGGAAGCTCAGATGTTTCAATATTGAACCTCTGTTCAGAAAGTTGCAAGTTCAAATCCCACTACCACTGCTGGGCCCTTGAGCAAGGCCCTTAACCCTCAACTGCTCAGTTGTATGACTGAGATCATTGATCATTGCTCTGGATCAGGGAATACATGTGTGGATTTAAATCTCAGCCCACAATCTGGTATTGTTATTGTTTTTTTTTTTTTTTTTTATTAATATTATTAGTATTATTAGAAAAGAGCCATTGAGAGGACGAGTCAAACACCTTCAGGGCATGTGGTTACTCAGTGGTTAAGTCTCTGGGTTTCTGCTCAGAAGGCCAGGGGTTCAAGCCCCAGTAGCCCCGGTGTCTATCACCCTTGGGGAAAAAAGAATTTCACTGTGCTGTAATAAAAAAAGCAGATTTTGTGTTGTTTTCAGAGGGTTTTTACTGGTTTAAGGAGAGGAATTACAAGTTGGAACTTTGCCTCGAATGCAGCATTAATCAAACCCATATTTCTTCAAGCAGGAAAATCCCCCCAAATATTTAAGGCCTGGAGTTTGGGAATAGATTAATGAGAAAAGTCCCTGTGAGTCACACCAGTGCAAGCTTGGCTTACATTCCAGTTTTTGTTTCACCGAATGTCTGAGTCCCAAAATTCAAATAGAAACTTAACACCAGATTGTCAAAGTATTAAAAACGTATCGTATCGAGACGCCAACATATCGTATCGAATTAGACTTATTGTACATTGTTCTGACCTTAGAAGTTAGCAGATGTTCATGATGGGATGGGAACTTTCACAATTCAGCCAAATGTCCTCAGTTTTGTGCTGCAATGTAACATTATATATATATATATTTCCAAAGACACACTTCAGAAACATAACCAGAGCTGATTCATATTTAATTACAGCGAACGAAATGCAAGCGAACCCCACATGATGTTCTCCTGCCCGGATAAGACCCTTTCTGCCTCAGGCTCTGACACCATGAGAGCAAGCAGGAAAAGACTGCCACATGCTTCTGATTTAAAGGAGTATTTTTTTACCATTCCACCGATGCCTGTTGAGGCCAGCGACGCAGCCGAGCTCCAACAGTTCCTCATGCACTTCTCACATTACAACAAATCCAAATCCAGAAGACCAGTGCGCTTATAAAGCAACCCAAATAAACTCACACGGCATTAAGATTTCACTTTAAAAAAACAATTCTAACAACTGACTGTTTAACCACCATTTCCAGTTGACTCGATGTCAGTGAAATCAAACAGAGCTCGTGTCAGATCATTTCGAGGAACCATTCGATAAAAATAAAACCTTCAGCCCAGAAAAAAAAATCCCATACAATGGATCATGAACAGGTACAGATCGGCGACATGAGCAGAGAAGGTCATTGTCGTAAAATACCTCAGGAGCGTTTCGGGACGGTTAACGAGGACGTTTTGCGTCGATGAAAATCTCCAAAGGAATCAGAATTACTAAACCCGCCCTTGTTTAGAATAATAAAGAATGCAAGTAACTAAATTAAGGTCAGTTAACCGTGTTATTCCTACTACAATTGAATAATATCGGCTTTACATAACAAGCGTTTCGTTGCAACTTTACATTGTTACACCCAATAAAACCCGATAAACATGGAGGCGGAGGAAGCAACGAAATGGAAAAGAATTGACGAAAGCACGAACGATTGTTGACCAAATTAGAAATGTCAAAATTTAGGGTTCTATAGCTTTTGGGGGCAAATTTTTGAAGAACTGTGAATTTTTTATTGTTTGTGGTTGTTTACAGCTTAAAAGTTTGGAAATATCAAAACATTCACTTTTTTTTAATTATTTTTCTAAGTAAAATGATTTATTAAAAGTGGTAGATGAAGTACCATGTAGTTGAGTTAAAGTAGATCCACTCAGTAAAATGTGACTCCAGTAAAAGTAAAATTGCTCATTTTAAACTTTCACTTGAGTAAAAGTACAAAGGTTTTTGCCTTAAAATGTGCTTAAGTATCCAAAGTGCTATGATTTATTATAACTATAATGTTCCTATTATCATTTTTTATCACAAGACTCTTTACTTAATCACCTCAGTTTATGTGAAAAGACTCGAATGTGACTCTCAGCACACTGCTCTATTAATAGAATGATATTAATGACTCAAACACTGATTTAAGTTCCAGTCTGGAGTTATTATATATTGTTGTTGAACTGATGCTGAACTGTATGTTGGTGACACTCGACCCGAAAAACGAACGACTGATTTCACAAAACGTGGTTGAGTAAAAAGTTAAATATTTGACTTTAAATTGTAGTAAAGTTACAGTAAAAAATCTCCCCAAAAGGAAATGCTTCAGTAAAGTACAAAAATACGTTAAAAAAAAATTAGGGTGTGGAAGAATTCACTAAAAGTTAGAAAGCAAGTAACGGTTTATGGAACTGATTTCGGGGCGTAAAATGGTGCAGCGGGGATTCCACCAGCTCTCTTTCTCCTTTCATTTCATTTCACACCAATCCTGACAGGTGAGGTAGATCATCTCAAAGAAAAACAAAAAAAAAACCATCAAATCTGGCATTGAAGGAGGAAATCCGAGTCGTAATCAAAATGAAATCAGCTTCGAGATCATTCAGCTCTATGGTGAAGATTGTTTCCCACTCTGACGAAGAGCTAACAGGATAGCGCAGCTCCCATGTAGACATCAACCTGTAACCCAAAGGTTATACGTCTGATAGCGAGGCAATGCGTTGGATGACTTAACGAGCAGCGACATGCTTATGCTCTTCGTCGAACAATGTGCGCTTGTTCGTTCATCATTTATTCATCTTCAATAACCACTTTCTCCTCAGTGTGTCCCAGGAAGAACACAGCAGATCCATTTTTTCCCCAAAATGTTCCACAAAGTTCCACACACGGTTGTGTTCGTCGTCATGCGATGTGCTAGCGTTTTTAACATTTTCTCTTCCTTCGGGACTACGAGAGCCAAACCCGTTCCAGCATCACAAAGCTCCATGACAATGTGCTCCAAACTTGAACATGATGAACGCGAATGCTGACTGCACCCCAGGACTATTTACGTATAAATATACAAATAGTCCCCAAATTACGAGGGTTCGACTTGTGATTTTTTTCCTTCTTATGATGATGATATGACACAGAAAGTGCGACAGGCTCCGCCCTCCTCTCACAAACCGGCGCTCGTACACGCCCACATACATACTGACTGTAAATTTTACACATTACGGTGGTGTAAATTGCTGTTTTGCCAAATGATGTACTGTTACATTATTAACACATTACAGTATAGTACTGTATATATATATATATATATAAATATACAGCCTTCAGCTACATGTTTTTTATTAGATCATTTCAGACCCTGGTCTCGTGCGACCCGCTGTACCGCAGTTCCGCCTTCTTAAATACGTAATGGTTGTGACCTCAGATCTTTTCTGTTCTTCTCACAGATACCCAGGAGACAACGGTTATTGATTTGTGTAAAATCCGGATCATCAGTTACATCCACAGAGCAATGCAAAGCCAGATGGAAAAAAAAATAAATAAAAAATCCCCAAACGCTCCCTTGGTGCTTTTCATTCCGAAAAACACGTCACCTCCCGAGCAGATCTTCAGCTCCTGAACAGTAAAACCTTCAGCGTCCCACAGCAACAGGACAGGGGATAGAGGTTCGCTTCGGGGAGTGAGAACATAGATCTCCTCCAAGACTAATTGGCCAGCAAAGCATTTCCCAAGGCAACATCACTCCATCACACATAATGGCGGAACACGGCTTTCCCGAACCAATTAAAGTCCAATGAAACGGCATGAATAATCGACCTGCTGTTTGCTAGCTGAGGTGATCTAGGCAACCTGTTAATTACTGGAAGCCCTGATCTATTACTGGCTCCATCTGCAACATCGTTTTTCTTCCCGCTGAGAATGCTGGTGCATTTGGCAATGCAAGGAAAAAAAACACTGTCAAATCAAGGGAAAAAGAATAAGTATTTAAGAGTAGAGGTTGCGTCCAAGTACCACCCAGGGATGAACATGGAATAGTTGCAAAAAGAACGTCCCTACAGCACAATCTTAACAACCCCCGACCCCATAACACCCCCCCCCCCCCCAACCCCCCCTGCCCCCCCGGACCCGCCCCAGCAGCCGAGAATATTCTCCAAATGAAAAGCTGTATAAAAGGGTTGCACTATCTTGGTATAGAAGTCTAAAGATCATGATATTCCTCTTTGTCAAGCATCACAGGATCCTGGAGAAGCCAGGAAGAATTCTTCGCCTGTTCTTCGACACATCTGGGACAAACTAACAAATGTGTCCCCTGAGTCCAAGGACATCCCACTGTAACCCAACACTATGCCTGGGTGCCCTTGTAGCTCTTCAGATTACGATCTTCTGAACCAACAGCGTCGCCAAACGTTGCTGCCAGCTCTTGTGTCTTCACTCGATCCCAAACCCTGCACTGTTTTTTTTTTTTAAAGGTCTGCTGAGACACCATGCATTCCGGTGTTCCATCCATCCAACGTACTCACTTACTCTTAAGAAACAATCCTTCAGGTTCTGGCGCACGTGACCCGGTTCTCCAGGCGTGTACAGATCGTATCTCGGGAGCATGCTTCACCACGTTCGGCAAACGTTAAACCGAGCGGGGACACGGCAGATCCCAGCCGCGTCAGCTTTCAAGCGTTCCTCCTGCGGACGTGAAGAGCTCAGCTGTCCTCATTCCAGCTCTTCTAGAGTATAAAGTGTCTCTTGTTTCTGAGAATCTGCCCTTCGCTGGTCCTCCTACATTCTCTGACGGTCTGTGCATGGCATGTCGTAAAAAAAAAAAAAAAAAAAAAAAAAAAAGAAGCGTGCATAAATTTGGAGTTGTTGCAGCTAAACATCCGTCTCGAACGTTTTTTTAACCAGCGGAGGATGCATGAGCGCATTGTTTAGGTATGTTTATAGCCGTAAAAAAAAAACGAGTGCTATGATTTATGAGAAGAAGTAGAAGAAAAAAAGTGGGGATTTTATTCTTTCTAATGAAAGAAGAAACCTGGGAGTGTTATATCAGAAGAGAGCTGCAGGAGAAGAGGGGGGGGGGGGGGGAATGACATCTGCAACCAATAATCAAAAACTTCTGGCCTGCTATTACAAGACATGCAGGCTCTCAGTGATGAGGATTATGAGCACGTAATGCACGCGTTATAAACGCGTTATTAGTCGAGCGAGCTGCAAATACATGGTCCGCGTGCTGAAAGCAACAATGCAACATCTCACTGGATACAAAAAAACGAATCCGTTATCAGCAGCTTGGCTCAGGGAGACTCAGGGAGATGGCACTCCAAATTTAGGTCACATCAATCCACCAAGAGCTGGGAGGTGGGTGGGTGGAAAAAAACTCCCAGAACCACTAGAAAACAGGACCGAATCCAGATCGAGTTCTGTGCACTTTTTTTTATTTCCCGCACCAAAGCCCTTCAAAAGGATAAACAAACAAATGTCGCGCGCCAAATAATAAAAAAAAAAACAATTGAGGCGTAATTAAAAAATTGCGCGCAATTTAATTAAGCGTCTCGCGCGCCCGCGCCCGTGAAAATCACGCAATCACGCGAAACCAACTCGGGGCGCGCGCTGCAATAGATCTCGCCGAAATCTACAATCCGACACCCACAACCCGAACCCCTTTCCATGCACGCGCAGAACACGCCGGCTTTGCATGCACACTGTTTAAAACACCGAATTTTCACTTCAATCCAGAGACAAAAGACGCGCTCCGGTACCTCGGCACGCAGCTCGGGGAGGATCGGTCGATCTCCCACGTCGCAAAAAGGTTCATAGGAACGGGAAGAGGACCAGAAGAGCCCGAGGCTGCAGCCCCGGATCCGGTCATGATTCCCGGAGCGGCGAGCCCGACCCACGGTGCGAGACCACCGACTCCGACACCGACGCCGACGCCTCCCGTGCCTGGATTCATGAAGGCGGCCCGGACCCCTCCTCTCTCTATGGCCGCCGCCATCATCGCCTCTCCCGGCTCCCGGCTCGACCTGTGTCCGCCCTCTGTCTCTGTCTCCGTCTCTCACTGATCTCCTGGCTGTCTCACGCTCGCGTCCTAACCCCCTCGCTGGAGGATCATCTCGGACTCAGATCCACACTTACACACTGCTTATCTTCTCCGACGCTCTCAGAGGCGGAGCTTCATTCAAGACAAAAATGTGCAAGCTGGTTTTAGAGAGTGGCCGCTTGGTGGAGCCACTGATCCACGGTTTCAGAAGGCCATGTGTTCCTGGGCTTGTAGGAACCCTGCGAGAAACCCCCATTGGCACTCTTTGAGGCAGATGCATCCATTAGACAAATCTCGTGCTGCCTAAATACACGAAGAAGAAGAAGACAATCCTAGAAGAACAAAACTTTATGTTCCTTGTGCACAAATCCAGCTCCACAAAGATATGCTTTACATTGGATGAAGTGAAAGATCTCGTGAGCCTGGGAGGACCATGGCAAGGAAACACTCCCATAGATGGTATGAGGAACCTTTGGAGGAACCAGACTCAAATAGAGGGCGAACGTGGTTCTTCCTCAAAATATTAGCACAATTTTGGAGGCACACACGTGTACCTGGAAACTGTGTCATAATATTTTTCCCTTCACTTGAAACCTGTTCCACCATTAACCATGCAGATATGCTTTACATGGGATGGTGTGGAAGATCTCCTGCTACTGCTCTCAACCCTATTGTATATGATAAATGTGAACAATGACCACACCCCAGGCCTCCTCACATCACCTCCATCTTACTAATACCCTTACAGATGAATTAATCTCCACTAAGAACCTTGTGTCCACAAACCTTCGTTTTGATTCTTCAATTTTTTTTGTTGTTTTTATGAAACGTGAAGATACGATCGGATGAACTATGACACAAATATCCACGTGTGTGTGTTTTACATTTAATATAAACATTTTCGAAACTGTTCTACTTTTATTCAGCAGACTTTAACAAACGTCTTCATTTCTTTCGTCCTTCATTCGTTCCCTCACTCGATATGTGGCCACGATTTTCTCATTTTAAGAGAAATTCTTGAAGCTCGGAAAAAAAAAACGCTAAAGAATCGATTATGATGCAGTGACACTGCGCTAACTCTAACTTTTTTTTTATACCTCTGGCGTTGTTGTGTATGTTTTCAAGTTGAATAATAATTAAGAAATGCGCTCAAAGTGCAAGGCGGAGACTAAACAAACTTCCGGTCCGCCACTTAATACGTTCCTGAGGGAAACTCAGATATTCTGCACGTACCGTAAAAAGGACTGCATTAAGCCCCGTACCGAAAAATGTTAGTACGAATACGTGTACAGTGGATGAAATAATTATTTAATAATTATTAAATAAATAATTTTATAATAAAATAGTTTTTCAAACATTTTTATGTAATTTATTTTATCGAATTATTATATATTATAATATATATATATTATATTATATTATAATTTAAAGAACTTTCGAGTCGCTCGAAAGCAAAATATACATTTTACAAGATATTACAACATTCATAATAATAATAATAATAATAATAATAATAATAATAATAATAATAATAAATTACAATTCACCTGAAAACCATCCTGAAAAAGTAAGTTTATAAAATCAGATTTAAAAACACTAAAAGATTTACCCTGTCTAATCTCAAATGATCCAAGTCTTCCTCATGTCCATGCCGGTTCCTGTTCCCTGAACGTCAATCTATACACCTACCCAATTTTGATACAGTCGTGATCTTCAATGGTTTGTTATAGAGCGCCACCTTGTGTCTATATGAGCCTTTGCATCAGCTCCCATGTCATTTTCTGTTACAGACCAACCAACACGTAGAGACCTGCGTAATCCTTTCTACTCCTGCAGAGCTCGATCCAAACCTGCACCTTCAGGAAAAACCAGCCGTAAACCCTTCAAGAACCTGTTTATTAGGGAAGAAAGCAGGATATTCCCACGCTTATTCCTTTCCAGGGATCAAACTGCAACATTTTCATACAAGTTCCACAAAAGTTTGACTATACGATTGGTATGTGCTTCTTTTTTGAGCTTCCCATTCCACATTTTCTCCATTTACTCATCTCTAGATGTTGGGGAGATTTGTGGAGATTCATTCAGGTGTTAGTGAAGTCAGGTACTGATGTACGTGAGAAATCGGGTCGAGGTTCAGAGCTCTATAGCAGGAGATCTTCCACTCGAACCCATGTAGAGCATATCTTAATGGAGCTGGGTTTATGCATAGGTCTCCTAGTTCAATTGAAGGGACAATTTTATGGCACAGCATCCAAAGACAACCTTTACACATGTGTTCCTCCAACTTTTTTCAGGAGGAACCACATTCACCCAAATAAGCATGGGTTCCTCTTTTTTGAGTCTGGTTCCTGTCCAGGTTTCTCGATATCTATGGGAGTTTTCCGTTTCCACGCTCGCCCCGGGCTGCTCATCAGAGATAAATACACATCAGATTAAATACATGAAGCTCGTTCAATCCTGTGTGTCCCACAGTGTATACAGTGTGTATCTAATTGTACATTTTCGTGAAATCTTGCTTCTATACTAAATCGCCTACTTGAGATGAGCTCTATTACAGATGGTATAAAGGCTTCAGGTATTGGTGTGGTATTGTGTTCACATCAGAATCATGTGTTATTTCGATTTCCATTCACTATTATTCTCGTTTTTTTTTTAAACCTCTGTATCGTTTGTGTTATTTGTCCTGGTCTTTTAGGTCGGTGTCAGACAGGGACAGTGTGGGATGCAAATACAGGTCTGTTTGTTTTTGTTTTTTTTATTGAACGTCTGAGGCAGACGAGTCAAAAAGGCAAACCAACCTCAATACCACGATGCAGACACAAAGTGAAGCCATCAGCAAACAGACTGTAGCAGGAACTGGAGTTCAGGACAAAGCAGAGTCGAAGCCAGGACACGGGATGAGAGATTTAAAGGCTCGTTGACGTCATTAATGAGCAGTTGTTGAATAAAGACCTTAAATTAATGAATGAGTGTTATTTATAGATGTGTGTGTGTGTGTGTGTGTGTGTGTGTGGTGTATGATTGTACAAACTGGTAAAGAAATAGTCCACCTATTGGACAAAATGTCTCAGAGCTGTGTTTTTCTGGTCGCCCTCTGAGACAAGGTGCAATGGAATTTATCTGATAAAGCAAATGAGCCTGCAGAACTCCTTATTCTCCAGGGTTCTGGTTCTAGAATGTCCTCTGAGCACATTCTGTGGTTCATTTCATCATTTCATGTGTATAAATAACTAGTTCCATGTGAGGAATCGGAACGCTTTTTTATTGCTCTTCTGCTCGAATCTATTCACGTATCTTCTTTTGGATGGCAGCAAATATTCGTTCGTTAGAGGTCCATCATTGGTGAGGTTCTCAACTCTGTAAAGGCATCAGGGTGGTTCGGGAAGGTCCGGAGAGAAGGGGATGGGATCACTGGCATTTCATTTTACTACACTGGGATTACCCTCTTTTTAGAAATGGTTGCAGTGTTGTACTTTATTGATTAAAATGTAAACAGAATGCCATGACCTGCAAAACGTATAAACATAAATTTGATTTACAATAGAACATACAAAACATATCAAATGTATAAACCGAGAGTTATATTCCATTTTAAGGGAAAAATTAGGTCATTTTGAATTTCACAGTTGGGACGAGGCAACAAAAGTCTGGATAAAGTAAGTGTTATTAAAATGAAACATTTCTCAAATTATGAGTTTTGGCAGCAGGTCAGTAAGATGATTGGGTATAAATAGTGTATCTTAGAGAGGTAGAGTCTCTCAAAAGTAAAGATGGGCAGAACTTCACAAATCTGTGAGAGATTCTGTCTACAGGTTGTACAATTTCAGAATAATGTTCCTCGACATCAAATTGCAAAACAGTTGAATATCTCATCATTTACAGCACGTTATGTCATCAAAAGTTTCAAAGAATCTGGAGAAATATCTGTGTACACGAAACAAGGGTCAAAATCAATATTGGATGGCCGTGGTTTAAAACATCATGTTTCTGTGATGGAAATCACTGCATGGGCTCATTAACTCCACCAGAAATCATTGTTTGCCATGTCATCCGCAAATGCAGGTTAAATCTCGCTAATGAAAAGAAGAAGTCATGCGTGAATATGATCCATGCGTGAACATCCTCTCTGGGCCAGAGGTCATTTCAAATGTTCTGAGGTAAAGTTTAAAACTGTTCTGTAGTCAGACAAATCGAAATTTTAATCTCTTTTTGGAAACCATGGACACCACGTCTTCCAGACTAAAGAGGAGCGGGACCAGTTGGATTGTTATTAGGGCTCAGTTCATAAAGCTCTGATGGTATAGGAGTGCATTAGTGCCTGTGGAATTGTCAGCTTGCACAGGCTCCATAAATGTTGAACGGTATATACAAGTTTTAGAGCAACAAATGCTTCCATCCAGAAAACGTCTTTTTGAGGGAAGGCCCTGCATATCTGAGCAAGACAATGCTAACTGCATACTGCATCTATTCGAATAGCATGACTTCATAGCAGAAGAGTCCAAGTGCTGAACTGGAATGCCTTCAGTCTAGACATTTCACCATTTGAAAATGGCCATGTGATTTCATGAAATTAAAAATACAACAAAGGACATCCAGAACTGTTGAGCAGCTAGAATCTTGTATCAGAACCCTATGGGACAACATTGTTATCCATCCATCCATCCATCCATCTAGTTTATCTGACTGTTTCATCATTGACATTTACATATTCATATGTTTTATAACTAGCTGGTTTGTTAGGAGTTTGGTTTTATTGTTATTATTATTAGTAGTAGTATAGAAGATCTTTAACATGTTGCATGTGGTCTTTATGAAAGCAGCAGTAGCGCAGGGTGTCGTCGATGTATTCTATAAAAAATATTCTTAGAATTCCTGAACAATGTAATTAATAAATAGGAAAGTCGATGTCAGGGGCAGGGATCATTCCGTGTGTCATTCTGGGATATTTGTAGAGGGATATTTGATTCCAAGGACATGCTTAATTATTAGTTTTGCTTCTTTTGTTTTACAATTAAAAAAAAGACATTCTCCTCCTTCTCCTTGCTTCAAAAGGGTGACAGGAACTGGTGCAGAACAGAGTAATAATATGATTATAGGACTTGGAAAGGAATTTAGATTTTTGATGATCTTAATGAGAAGTGGGGCAGAGAAATACAAAGGGCTTGGAAAAAAGGAAACCTTGTTACTTCCCAGGCTGCCTCTCCATCTTATTTCTGCTACTGGGTTATTAAAGGTTGGCTTTGATGGCTGGCAGGGAAAAAGAGGCTGAGCTAGCTGCAGGAGGTGGCTTGACAGATCAGCTAACATGGCATGAATGGAGTCTAGCTGCTGTTTTTGTCCCCTGATTACTCTACCGTGAACAAACAACGTCTCATGTAGCTTGCCAAAACTTGCTGCATGCATGAACACTGAAGGTGTTTTACCGATGCAGACCGCTGAATGGTGGACTCAGGATGTGTTTTTTATCATTTCAAGTGTCGTTTCTCATTTTTTTGCAGCGATACTCATCTGTCAGGAATTGAGCACAGGTATGATTTTGTAAAGGTGTCTGCAGGAGGCACCGGGAGAAGGTAGGATCAGTAAAACGTGTCCAGTGTCTGTGAAAAGTGTGGAGTTTTATGGTTTTCCAGAGACACAAACATGTTCCTTTTGTTTCTATGCACCAAACCATGAAATGTAACGAGTATGAAGATTTCTTTTCACCAACCAAATACAGGAAGTCTTCTACTTATGACGGAGATCCGTTACGACGATCCCATCGTAAGTCGAAAATATCGAAGTCGAAGATGGTGCGATGACTGTGACAGCCTGTGATAGGTGATTTATCATTTTCATCTTCTGCTCCAAACTGATGGCTTTCTTCTTCTTTTTTTTCCACTTCCAGCAGGAGACATACTTGGCGCTTGGAAGACTAAAAGATACCGTTGGAAACAAACGTACATCGTACGCTGTTGCCTGTGCCTGTTGTGCAAAATACCATCATAACTTGGGGGGAACCTCTGTATATAAATGTACAGATGTTCCACTTTATTTTCATTGGAAATTCCTCCCTTAGCATGAAGAAGAACAGCTTTACACGCTCTCCGGACGATTCGTTTCTCCAAACGTTCACAGAAATAATGTGTTTATAAGAATACGTTTTCATATCAACAACCCCAAACCATTAAACTTCCACCTCCATGTGTGACTGTGGGGGTGAGGGAGTCTGATCACATCTTCTTTTCTCCTTTAAAAATGTAAAATATCACATTTGAACTCCACAGAACTTTCTTTTACTCATTCACTGTCCAATTCTTGTGTTTTTTGCCTTTGGGTTTGTTGGAAAGAAACAAAAAGAACATGCATGTGTCTAAAAACCCAAAAATACCAGAGTTTCCAAACAGGAACTCAACCAGTGTTTACACTTGAAAACAGAGATCCCGATCTCAAGACTTTACTTCCTTCATAAAGTTTTCTGCCAAAGTTTTTTTCTGGTTGTAATTCTGGTATCTGTGATGTTCTTATCAATACACTTCAGTAAAGGAAGCAAGTAAGCAGCTGTTGAGACTGTTGAGAACTGAAGCTCTCACTATCTGCACCCTGACAGCTGGAAGATGATGGACTGCAGTAGCTCCTAGACAACATCTAATTGAAGGTATGAAGGAGTGAAGTACTCTGCCCAACAAATGCAATTCTTGTTGTACCTTTTATACAAGCTTCGAGATGCGTGACCCAACGGCATTGCCAACCGCCGAGAAACCCTTGAGCCGAGTGCCACTCTTACAAACACAAGAAGCACTCAAGGGCTGGACCTGCTTGATTTCCTGCTTGCTTCCCGAAATATTTTGGATGGACATCGAACACAGACAGTCTAAACACAATCTTAAAAAACTTCAGTTCAATGAATATTCCGGCTGATCATGTGGAACCATCCTCAGATTTCCAGGTCTCAGTGATTTCCTTTTGATGAGAACGTCACTGGGGCATCAGTCAGGTTCGGAATAAAGAGGAGGACATGATCGTGGGTATCTCAGGAGCATGTGTAGCTCTGCAAAGTGAGCTAGCGCGAGAGACCTTACACACTCCATGGTTTTAGCCAGCAAGTGGCTTTTCAGTTTGCAATGAAGCACCAGTTTGTTTTATGGACGTTCTTTTATGACAAAGACCAGATTTATTCCATCTCCATTTTTTTTATACTTTATGAAATATTTAATGAAATTCTTTTCTTAGCACATACCAGCTTGGTAGGAAGTTGGGGGTCAGAGCACAGGGTCATCTGTGGACCAGAGAAGCTTAAAGACCTTGTTCAAGGGCCAAACAGTGGCAGCTTGGTCATGCTTAGGGCTTGAACCCCTGACCCTCTGATCAGTAAAGACAACTGATTCTAGAAACCACTCACACAATGGAACTTGTAGTGATTTATTCAAGTTGTATAAACATCTACAGACTACTTTTGATAGTTTACAGACAGCACTGTCAAAGTTAAAGAAATTGGGAGTAACCATGGACATTCTGGTCACTTTTTACTGCCAGCGTTTCCTTGGAGATTAAGAAGATCAGTGTTCCTCACCCAGGACCAGAGAGATTCCATTCCCCATGGGGTTGGATGCTTTACCTCAAAAACCACGAAGGAATGAGCTCAACACTCTCGGGCTCCTGCAGAATCCATACTAGATCCAATACTCATTGTTGTGGTACATCTCGCAAGTCTTCTTTTAGGTTTTCATCCACAAGAAGAAGACAAAAGGCTGATAACGCCAGTGCCATTTTCAACTTAGCAGACGTGATTGAAGAAAGCTACACAAATCCGTCAGTAATAATCACAGCTCACTTTATATATTCACAGTTCTAACTCTTCTGGTTTCACTGTTTGGATGCTAAACACAGACTACTGCCACCTGCTGGTATGGAAGACTTATGTTCTCTAACGCAAGACTTATGTTCTCTAACGCAAGCACACAATATACACGTTAGTTGGCCCTCGGCTGTAGTCTGTCTGGTGTGTTCTAGTGCAACTTTTTTGCTCCAAAACAAGGCAATCCCACATTTGGCTTTCCACAGAGATAATTTTTTGCCGTGGGGTTTGGTGTTTCTTTACCTTAAAGGTAATTGTATCTGAAAATTTGAAAATAAAGTTTGAATACTTTGTCGATCAAACCATCCGTCACTTACTGTCTACTTCCCACACCTTGACCTGTGAGTAGCTGATATTGAGGTCCATACGGCTGCTTTCGTAAGCGGACTATGAATAAAACTACAGAAAGTCAAATCTCAGATGAAAACAGAGTTTAATTCTGCATGGACAGATTTATTCGCTTTCACTGCCAGAGTGTTTGATATGTGGTGAAAAATTGGCAAACAACAAACAAAAAAAAACGTAACGTTGAATGACATTTCCAAACAGAGCCCACAGCATTTGCTGAGAAGTTCCCAGCTGAAGAGGAACGGAAAAGAACCATTACAGAACTGCTGCAGAAAACTGAGTGGAGCAAATTTTTAATCCGTACACTTCAAAGTCAGCAACAGTTGCGACCTTGCGGCAACTCGAGAGATAATGAAGCGTGTGAACCCGCTCACAGACGGAGAATAACAGGGGGTATTCAAAAGTTTTGAGACTAGTTTTGTAACACACCAACAGATGGCAGCACAAGGCTGCATGCACAGTCACAGGGAGCACCGACCTTCATAAGTCAGTGTGGCAAAAGACATCGTCCTGGAGGCAGCTGTTGCTGTTCTAGTGCTGTTCTGGTGCTGATGCTGGTGCACCCTGTCACCGAGCTCCTCCTCACACGTGAAACGGCACACCTCCTCCGCACCCACCCTACTTGCCAGATTTGGCTCCTGCGGACTTCGCCCTCTTCCCGAAGATTAAGATCCGGCCGTTTGAGACCGTTGGAATTGAGGAGGTGCTTGACACGCATCGAAAAGAAGCCTTCCAGGACATATTCCAGAAGTTGCAGGAACGCTGGGGGTGCTGTATTGCTGTGCAAGACGACCATTTTGAAGGTGATAGTGTGGAAACTTAAATAAATAAAGCACATGGAAGTATAAATGAAGTGTACAAAAGAATCAGAGCATCTATTCCGTGATGGTGCATCTATTCCGTGATCTCCCATTCCCACGCAACACTGCCACATTTTACCAGGAACAAAAAGATATTAATTGCTAACATCCACATACAATAGAACGCACACAAGTGACACCTAGTGGTGCAATTCGACAACTACCTTACATCTGCATAAAACAACAAATTGTATTATATTAATTTAAAGGACAAATAAGTTTTGCGGCTCCAGGCAACTTCTATTTGGTGGGAGGGGGGCCAAAATGGTTCATTTAGTTGTAAAGGTGGCATACCGCTGGTCTAAGGGAAGGAGAAGACTTGTCAATATTTGATTTTTAATTGCAATAAAGTTTACAGTCAGTAGAGGGCTCTTGAAAGCCAGCTGTCGATTTGGGGGGATATGAGAGGAAACCAGAAAACCAAGAGATGACAAGAACATTCAGAACTCCACACAGACAGTAAAGTTCGGGTTCATACACTGAAACTGTGAGTCAGCAATTCTCGGAAAGGGTGTTAGTTCAAATCTCAGCACCACCAAGCTGCAACATTTGGCCCCTGAGCAAGGCCCCTAACCCTTAGTTGTATAAATGAGATAAATGTAAGTTGCTTAGGATAAGCTGGTTTACCAAAATTTGTCAAACATAATTGTAAATCTTGCAAGTTGCTATTAGGCATAGAAAAGATCTAGTTGGATTACTAGTTTCTAAAAGTCCAAGAACTCTGAGAAATGTCCCTGCACTTCCAAATCTTCTGTATAATAATCATATTATACTGAATACTGGGACAAACCATATAAAAAAGAATGCAAAGACATAAACTATAATGCACAAAAGTATTGGGACACGACTTTTATTCTATGTCGTTTTCCTCATCCGGTTATTCCACGCACTCAAAATGGTTACACCATGGGGCTGTTTGCGTGCAGAACCGCCAGTGGACAGCAGGGGGCAGTGTTTATCCATCCAACTACTGTGCATAAAAAAAAAAAATAATAATAATAATGTAATTTGGGACACCAGTGTAGAAAGCGGCTGAGAACATTTACAGCATTTGGCAGATCCCCTTACAACTAAGCAGTTGAGGGTTAAGGGCCTTGCTCAAGGGCCCAGAAGTTTGGACATGCTGGGATTTGATTTTGTGACCCTCCAATCCCTAGTCCAATGCCTTAACCACTGAACTAGCACTTCCCCTTGGGTACACACACACACACACACACACACACACACACACACACACACACACACTCACACCAGTAGGAACCTGTAATGGACTTTGCATTTACTTTAACTACAATACTGAAGGTGAGGCAGCGCCTTGACCACCTTCATGGGATGAGATCATCTCCACTCTTGCTGCAGAGGGCATCCTTACTGTAAACACTGGTTATGGAAACTACAGGAGATACTGAGGGTGATGAGGTCTGCTGAACTGATCACCAGGTCAACACTGTCCATGAATTCTACACCAGGCAGAGCAGAGATGTGAAAATATCACACACACACACACACACACACACACACACACACACACACACACACACACCAGGAAAAAAAAAACCTCTACACCCACATGGCCTGGACTGCAATGCTAATGAAAGGAGCTTCTTTCCTCAAACCATCAGAGCTCATCACCATCAACACCCTTCAGCTCCTGTGCACATGACATTCACTCATACAGACATCCACCCACCCCTCCACATCACACACACACACACACACACACACACACACACACACACACACACAC
>JAAIIK010021854.1:0-15335 GCA_014706435.1 Silurus glanis
AATCTAAAAAATTAATACATCAAACCAGTAATGATCGTTCTCTGAATTGATCACCTTATAGAAATGTCACACATGAATAATAACATATATACATGTAGATATTAACCTGTAGACTTTTTCACTGTAGAGCATGTGCTGTTGTTTTAAACGATCTTTACACACATTGAATTTCTCACAGGTATTTCATTCATATTCATATGATTTCATTTTCGTTCATATGATTGTTCAAATGATTCATTTATATATACGTGTTTATTTTTCACAAGCAGGTCTCGTGTTTTTAATCATATAATTCAAGTGATGTCACCTTTACTTTATTTACTTGAGTTCAGATTTTTTTTTTAGTGCATAACATGTTGAAATGCACCTTCATATTACTCACCTAATAACATGTGGGAATAAAATCACATGAAATAAGATTTTTTTGTTCTATTACATGTTCCTGCTCCATATAAAGATCCAATGACATAATATGCCATTAGTTTTAGTTGTATTTTTGTTTTAATCTTTTTTAATATGCATACTCAAGCTGAATCATTTTTCTAGCTCATATAAAAAAAAGAGTCTTTAATGTTAGACCTGTTGTGAAAGGCTAAACATGAGTGGAGACATCAATGACACCACGCTAATATTTTTGCTGATTAATTCCACAAAAAAACATTCTCACCTGAATAAAATAGGCTAGTTAAAAACTTCTTGCTCTCTTTTTGCAGCTTGAAAATAGCTGATGCAAAATAATGAGTCTAGGTTTAATTAGCGGAGCTACTTTTGTGTATGATAAACAAGTAAATGATTAAATCTGCTGACAGTCTGCTCTGGTGGATGCAGGGCAGCTCATGCTTGTGAGGACTATCTGACTCCACGGGTCCTTGTTGCCATGGAGACAGTGCTGGTGACTGACTATCTTCCTATTGGCACGTTTTGTAGATTTGTGCCAGTGATAGCTGCAGATATCTGTCTGCCATGCATAGAGTGGGTGGCAGGAAATAGAGCATTGATCACTGTGTAATACCCGCCAGTGTGTGGAGACACTCTCTGATCAAATCACAAGGTGACATAGAGATTTTATTCATAAAGCACCAAACTCACGTCTTCACGTCCTCAAGCAAAAAAACAGAGAAAAGACAAAATTGAATGGGGTTATGTCTTAGGATGGCAGAGCAGTTGGAAATGAAAAGCTTGCTGTTCATCATGTTCTGTATCTTTATTTTTGTCCTGTTGTATGCCATATATGTTCCATATATGACATACATATAGTTATGACATCTATTATATTTTCTTTTCTTTTTTACAATAGAGAAACAACATAGAGATGACACACTATTTGGTTTCTAAGTAGAAGCATTTTTGTTAAATAGTGGCATATAAATCTTTTTTTTAATCTTCTTCGATGCCTCTTTAAATCAACATCCCAACGACAGTCATTAAATCATTTCATAATTTATTCACATTGTATTTTCAGGAATCCAGTGTTCTGAATTCTGTCATTGCAAATTCTTGCTGTAGTCCACAATACTGTTACTGAGTCTCGTGTCAGTAAAAGGTTGGGTAAAGGCGAAGGAATAGACCTTACTGGATTTGTGTGCCACTGTTTCCAACTCCATTGTTCTTATGTTAGCTTAATCCTTCAGTCTAAGGAATTTATCCAATCAGCTCTTAGAGGCTGTGAGACTGGACAGACCATTAGGCTCAGTGAAAAGGTGGCAGTCTCTCTCTCTCCTGGTAAGTGAATTGTGTAAAGCAGCCTCCTGCTCCTCTTTTTCCTCGTGAGTGGATTGGACATGCTGATGCACAAGTCTTCCAGTGGATTTGGATGAATTGGTGGAGTGGTGCACACGCTCCTTCCCTGATCCCAGTACAGTTGTAGAGATGGCAGTCTTTGCCACAGTGGACTCTGTATGTGGTCCCAAAGCTGTAGTGTAGGTGACAAGGCTTTTGTGTTTGGTTTTATTCCCCAGTGCATATGATCCCTGGCTGCAATTTGACAATGATCCTATTTCAGTCTCTGCATTGATCGTTTGGCTAGCAGAAGCTCCATCCTTATAATGCAACACTGTGGTGCTTCGATCCCCGGCCCTGTTCTCCAGGTTGGATGCCTGTACAGAGGGGATGATGGGAACAGAGCAGGCACGAAGAGCCGGAGGAGGAAATGCTGTTCCCTGATCCAGACGAGTACAAGGAACATCAGCCAGGGTCAACCTTTCTCTGGATTGACCGAAGGCTTCCGTCTGCATATTCAGAAAGGAGCGTCGGTACTGATTACCTTCAGTTTGGGAGTGACACCTAGAGAGAGAAAATAGAGTGTGAATTAGCCCTTCTTTTGTTTTTTTTGTTTTTTACATATCCCACTGAAGAACCCACTCTGACTCTGAGAACATGGTGTGCATAATTTATATCCAAATCATCTTCTCAGCAGGGAATAGACTTTGAGGTAGTGGTAATGTTAAATCTCTGTGTAATTGTTTATAATCCACAGGTCCTGCTATTTTCCTTTGACAGCATTAACATCTGGACTTTCTCCTACGTGTGAAAGCCTTATCTAAAATATAAGTTGTTGATATCAAAGCTTGAGTATCCTTTACCTGGGCCTGTGAACTGGTGAAAACCCATTTGGTCTACTTCATTTGAATGATGGCCTTTCAATTGCATGCTCAGATGCCTTATCAGACCCTATACACCTTGTCCGACAACAGCCCGAGGAACCTAGATAGCAAACTGGGACAGCTCCCTGGAATAATGAACACAGTTCGTGGGATGTGCTCAAAAGACCAAAGCAGGTTATTCAAAGTTTGTGTCAAGTTAAGTCCCAGAGACTCCTGCATGCTTCTGTCATGATTTTTAAGGCAGCACAACTGCAGGACCTCGACCCAATTACCTACTCTTCTAACTCCAGCCATCCACATACAACATTATGGAAGGGAAAAAATATTCAGAATACTAATGAAGTATAACAGAAGAAGCCTTAGTGGTAAAAAAAAATATATTGACTACTAAAACAGATATATGGCTGCCCTAACCCACTGAATTGTTATTTGATAGTAAAGCTTAATAACTGGATATAAAACAGTTCTGTTTCATAAAGGACATAAGCACATATAAATATCTCAAATATAACTCAATATATCTAGGTTATATATGTATCTACTGTTACAGAATCATATCTATCTTCTTTTTCTGATCATCATCTTTATTGCTCAATGTTTTTTTTCTTTTCTCTATTTCACTATTCCTTTTCTATCTATGTTCCTAGAGACCCGAGGGTGTCTCCATGGCAACAGGGGAGGTTTAGGGGTGATGTTGATGTTTTAAGGTTGTTAAGTCTAGAAATAGGTCATTGGAAGCTTGCCTGTCTGTCCCTGGACCTAACCCCAACTAAAAAAACATGGAATATGTTTAACATTTCTTAGTTATGAATACTACTAATAGCTGTAGATTGTCAGTGGCATCATTATGAAGAATTAATGAAGAAAGTTGTGTATATTTATTATGTTTATATTAGTTGCCAATATAGTATGTAATTGCTAAGACCAGACTCGATTTTCACTGTGTATGCATTTGTTCTTAGTGCTAGGACATGAAGAATATTTCATGAAAAACCCTTGAAGGCAAACCTCCAAAGCACATGGCTTACCAATGCAAATTATGGAAATAGGGCAAAATAAAAAAGCCGGTTGTGAAATGAATTCATGGCTCACTGTGAAGTTAGATCATGTTGACAGCAGTTGAATATCTCTTGTGTAAGCACTACATACTCAGAGGGTTTAATGTTATTGAGGTAATTTTTTTATTTGCAATCTTAACTTTTAGTTTTAGTCTCATTCATAGAGCTTTTTCCTATCATGTCTGACTTATTTGTAATACGCTAGAGAAGTTTTATTTAAGTGTGAATAAATTCATCAAAGCGTGGAGAGACCTACTACACATACATACCGTCTCAGAGATTCTAAAGTAGCATCTGTGGACTCCACCTCTCGGAGATGTTTGTAGCTATGAATAGAATCCTTTGATCCTCCAGTTAGATAGTGTCCTGCTCTAGAGATGGGTGGTGTCCATTGCGACACAGGTTGATGATTGAATATCTTCTGCTTTGCAGCAGGACTAAAACAAACAACAAAGCCACTCATACAATCTGGCTATATTGTTTGTTCGTTCGTTCGTTCGTTCATTCATTCATTCATTCATTCATTCATTCATTTATTTATTTAACAATATGTGAAACACATTTCATAAAAAAATTAAATAAACCAATGATATATGGGTTTGTTGTATGTACCTCTATATCAATACAAAAAATGTTTTTATAGTGGAATTATTAAAAAGAAAAAAGAAGAGTACATTCTACATGATTTGCAATATGGATGGTTGAAGAATGCAAATTATACGATCTGTCCATGTGCCTCCTGCCGACTGTCAATCATTTTAGTTGAAATTAGTTCTGAATAATGTTTTGTATTTCAATAAGGAATGCATTTTTGTGCAAGATGCAATACATACAAAAAAAAATCTTCTTACCGTTATTTATCTTTGCATTTAAATATATGAGCATATGGAGATATAGGAGCTGATTAATCCTTTTTTATTCTCATCTATATGCATTAGAAGAGAAAGAAAACAAGCAAGGGAGAACTAAAAACAGAAAAAATACCTGCAACTTTTCCCTGTAGTCGGACTGCTGCTCAGATTGGGTGGAGAGACTTTGGAATCATTGGATCCTATAGTATGGCCTGGTGTCAGGGATGACCCATGGGCTTTGCAGCACTGTGGTAAGAAGATGACAGGTGATATGTTTCTAAAGGTTAAACGGTATTGCTGTGACACTGTTCTGCTTTGTAGGACTACACTTCCACATTCTTTCAATAGATCTAACCTTCAATTTCTTTTATTCTCTCTCTCTCTTTCTCTCTCTCTCTCTCTCTCTCTCTCTCACACACACACACTCAACCCACCCACACACACACACACACACACACACACACACACACACACACACTCATGCACTCTTGACTCTTCAGTGCCAAAGATGTAATAGTGGATTATAGACTAAGCAGTGAGAGAAAATGTAGTTCATTCAGTGATCTATGTCCCCTCAGCGAGAGGAGAGCCACTTTAATTAGACGTTACATTTAAACAGCAGATTAAGAGAGACACTCTCTGATTATGCTCCCTGTCGACTTTCTCAGTCCTTCTGCATGAGTCGGGAACTAATCCAGGACAAGATTACATTAATGGATTCCTAAAGAATTTCATTCATTTTTTTTTCTCTCCCCTAAAATTAAAACCATTATCTTGCAACAGGCCAAAACACGGAACACTATTCATAAAGCAGCCTGAGATGCCCCCAAAAGTCATCTGAGTTACCAGATAATGCTCTTTTTTCTAGTAAGTGACACACGCTTGCCTCCCTTGTCCTGTAGAATATCATTAAAGCTACCTGGGTTTCACTTAAAACTAGTGTGAAGCTTTGCAGCTGATAAAGTGTGTCATCCTAATGCTTGTGCTTCCTCAGGGACCTGTTAGCATTTTTATTCTTTCCAGCAGGAAAATTGGATCATTTCTGGCCACCCTCTCAAATCCTCAGCTGGATGAGAATGCTCTGCCGGGAACAGAGCTACTGGTCCCACCAGTATAATTGCAGGAACTTTTTGAGTCTTTTGGAACATTTTTATTCACACCCACTTGAAAATGAACACAGTACCAGACATGCAGTGGGCCTTTTGGGGCAATCCTTTTTGATACAATTGTCTAGTAGTATATGTCAGCGAATTATGCATTTTCATGACCTCTGGATGGAGATTTACGGCTGTATAAAAGCTACACAAGGCCTTCAAGAGAAATTGTAAAGCCTACATTGTAAAGTGTAATGTATTAAAGACTACTTTAGCCATGAAATCACAAGTAAGGCTTGATTGAAGTTATAGATTTTTGTTTGCATAATCTGGAATTTATTAGAATGTTTAGCATAAGTCTAACACTATTCATAGCTATAACTCCATCACAGGTTTACATTAAGGTACTTATTCTAATACTATTTCTAAGCCCCAAAGAGACATTTCTTTAATTCTTTAGAATTTTTGAGAGTCAATGCTCTGTAACAGATGGCAGAGTTTTTGCTGTGGATCAGTCTCAGGACAGAGGGCTTTGTGCTTTTCTGTGTTCTTTATAACATAACAATGACAGTTTTTTTGCCTTATTATCTTTAAGAGAAAAAATAGTGTTGCTTCTAAAAAAACAACTGATGTTTTGTAAATGTTTCATAATGATAAATGTAACTATAAACAGTTAAAAATTAGATCTGCCATGACTTGATAAAAAAAAATTGTTTTAATTATTGGTAAATTGGTGTGGTAACATTTTGGGACTGTTACAGGAAAATAACCAGCTATGGGTCAGTCCTCGTCACACCACCCTGTCAAACCCAAATAATGACTGAGAAAACAGATTTTAAAAAATAAAAAAATAAACTCTCTTGCACAATTCTAGAGCAATTATGACCTCAAGTGATGTAGCTGAGGTGGAGAAACTGTCACAGACAGACTAGTCATGCTGACAGCATTAGGATTTCTACCTTTTTTGTTTTTATTTATTTTTTTATTTTTTTATCTGTTTTAGGCTAAACCCAATTTGGGTTTAATTTGGGTTTAAATAAAGATATGAATATTGGGAGCAGAGAAAAGATACAAATAGTTCCATTGCATTCAACCTATAATCATCTGTCATAAAAGCCTTATATAGGTGTCATGTAGAACTATGAACATCATTACTATTGCTTCCTAAAATAAGATAAGCTGTGGAAATATAAAAAAAAATCCTTAAACTTAATCCTTTTTCTCCCTGCAAACCCAATATGTGGACATGAAGTGCCAGGATCCTATGGACAAATGAGAATGCATTGTTTAGATCCATGGAAGGAAAAAAAATGACAGATTTACTTCTATTTCTGCTCAGCTCTTCTGTACAGCAGATTTTTACAGCAGCAAGGTAGACTGCTGATCAAATGGATGTGATGTTTACTCAGAGCTATATGCACCACTATTTCTGTCAGTGTGAGGGATCATTGGTTCTACTGAGAGCCACAGAGGGCACCATTCCCTGAGCTGCCTGCTGGCCAATTGTATTCATTACACATGACTGTTATATTCAGAGAATGCATTTTGGCGGTCTCTCAAAGTCACACATGAGTGGCTTGATTTCCCACCATCTACATATTATATAGCTGATATGCATGGAAAAGAAGGTGACACATTGCTTATTAAATATCTTTCAACACACACACATGCACATGCATGCACACACACACATTCTCACTGAAGCCTAAATGTCCCAGATATTTCACCTTTTGATGCTGGAGGTCATAATCAATCCCGGGGCTGGATTTGGACATGAGTCGGGAAGCAATGAGACTGCAGTCTCTCAGAGTGCGGATCTCAGTCTGATGGTTTCTAGGCTTTCCCCTTTCTCTCCTGCAACACATTCATCAAATATAATTATGTGCTTTCTAATAAAGTCATGGTAATATTTCTTTTGTTTAGTTTCTCTGATGAGGACAAAATGAGCTATTCATTATTGTAACTCTGATCCAAATGTCATGTTAATTTAAATATTGTGTTTACTGTCATGGTGGGCCTGTCTGTTTCTGCTTAATTAGATAGTAATATGCAAACTCTGACAAGCAATGTGAGCATAATATCAATTATATATTTCCATGTATACACATTTTCCATGTATACACAGACATAGATTATAATTTGCTCGCAATTTACACGGAATGGCAGTTTTAAATGCTACATAACTGCCATATACCTACAGAAATGTTTGGGATGGGCTATTCCTATAATCATTTGCAGGTATAAAGCTTACTTTCTTCAGTTTCTATGACAGATGGACATAAATTCTGAATAAAGTGGCATTTTTGTTTGTATAATGGCAATATAATGACAGTTTACTATATAGAGTAGTGCACTTGTTCTGTGTTAGAGGAACATAATGGTGATGATGTGCCATAGCTTTTCAGGTGAAGTTAACTGGAACATTGAACAAAGATAAGCACTCCTAAAAGATTCTTTACTCTGTTTCCCGCACATAGCACATGGGAATAATATTGACACAAAAACCTGCTGTATAACTCGGTTCCATAACATGCTTTAACAACAATTTTTTATTTTGTATATTTTCTCTGGTCCTACTTTAAAATGTGTTTCATATTTATACTTTTTTTTTTTAGTAATAGTTAAGGCAATATCATAAAACTGATTGCAAATCATAGTGAGCTTGACTTTACCACCATGATGTGAGTAAGCTGAGCTACTATCAATTATTATACTGATCATATGTTACTGTACCCAGACATTTGCATGAAAGCATTATTATCAGGATTATGTAAGCAATCATGAACAGCTTATGCAGGTGTCATTTAGCCCCAGCTTTATGTAGTGTTACCATTAAGAATTGTAGTTTTGGTAATAAGCTTGTGCTGGTTGGTTCCGGTTTGGGTAATACATGTTAATGACTCACTTGTTTTTGCAGTAAAGAGCCATGCAGGCCAAACCCAGCAAGCTGATCCCCATGGCGATGCTGAAGATTGACAAGATCTGTCGTTGGTAGGTCTCTCCACTCTCTGATAAGACAGACAGAATCAGGGTCCAAAGTTAATTCCCTGTGTAAATTTGCCCTCTCCCACCTCTCTCCTGGTCCGTATTCACTAAAAAAAATTATATTTTACTTACAGGTGTGTGAAAGTTAAATATTGAGCGGTTTGGACTTCATGGCAAAGAGCTAATATCAATTATTAGACATATTGGCAGTATATAGAATATGTTGTTATCTGGCTTATATACCTTCTGCATGTTGGTCCAGAGATATTTGTTAATTAAATTGTGCTAATGATTTTGTACAAAAAAAGCCATCCATAGTGATGAGCCAATGTTTGTCTTCTTTCATTATCTGCCTCTGTGTTTCTGCCACTCTCTCTTTGTTTTTCTCTCATACACATTTGCAGAGGAAGCCAGCACTGACACTAGGATAAAACACAGTAGTCTAATGAATACATGCAGTCCTTTGCTGGCAGATGATCCCAGAGTAAAGATGTACTGGTCAGTAGTTTTATTGTTCTCACCACTACAAATACCTGGGGAACACAGTGACTCATAATGGCTGAAAACAACAAGAGGCCTGAGAAAAACAGTTCTGTGCTGGATTTCTTGGCCATGTTTACATCCTTTCAGTCATGTTATAGACATGCCTTTGTTTTTATTGCTAAGAAATGCAAACATGGCAGAATTAAGAATTAAACAGCCCCCATCGGCAAATACTATTTTTTGTGTGCAAAAAGCACCCATCTGCTGCCATAAACGTGCCTCGATGCCAAAAGGAATAAAATGAGTACAACTGGGGGCTGCTTTTGAAAGGTGGATGCTTTCCAAAATAGATAAAACAGCTGACATCTAAGAGAATAAAACCTAAGTAAGTCATTTGCAATGTTTATTTCTATCTTTGTTAACTGGAAAACAAAATTAAGAGGATGGAACCAACTAGCTACTGACTGAATGGTAGCTCAAATGAGCTAAAAAAAAGTCAAATTTAGTATTTTGTTAGATTTTATAGTAGGTAACTCATGGCACAATGCAAAAAGTACATGTTGCCAAGGTTTATGGCAGGGTCATCTGCAGGCTGAATGCAGTTCATTTGCTGTCTCAGAAGTATTTTGGATCAAAACAAATCTATTCAGGGTCTGTGACTCTAGTCAATATTGGTAAGGTGGAGTGCCAGTGCAACACAAAAAGTAATCACCAAATCAATAAACTCAGGCTCATAGAGTGTGGATAGATTATATACTAAAATCAACAACCATAAAATCATATTTATTGTTTAATATTAGTTGATCATGACCCATTTACATTTTGTTGACAGTCTATAGCAGGGTTGGGCAAACATACATCAAAAGGTATTTTAAAATAAAATACCAAATACCTTAACTTCAAGTATATCAAAGTAAACTATAAGATACAGCAGCCACACTATGTATAAAAATAAACATAAATAAATATATTTTTGTATTTTAAAAATATTTCACTAAAAATACTAAAAAATACTTTTACAGGTGAGAATGAAATTTCTTCACAAACCTTCCATTAATTAGCGTATTTGATCTCCTTCATTATTACACTGACTCAGTTAATTAGGTAAACAATGTTTGATAGCAACAGCTTTTCTCTGCCTGAGTCATGCAATAAATCTGATATATGCAACCAGATAACAGATTACATGCATAATCCCGGTGATCACCCAGATGAAGGTGAGTTTTAAAATAACAGTTTAATGTTTAACAGTTTGCAAAAGACTCATAATTGTCTCCTAATTTAGTAACTTGGTGTTTGGTAAAGAAGGGCTACTTTATATCAGCAACACTGACTTATGACAAACAAGTAATAAGAAGACAACTGATGGCACCTGTATTCACAGAAACTAGTTAATTCATCATAAATATAATAATATATTTGAGGCATTCATGCAATCGTATTAAAAAATCATGATCCTACTATAATCATGAACAGCTACTTCAATTAGAATACAATAGTCAGCAAACAAATATTTATTTATCAATCATTAGACACCTATTTAAAAGCTGGCAGCCTGCAGGGTTCTTACCCTGACCACCTTCTTGCACATTGATACATTTTCTGGCCGCATGTTTATGATGTCATCATGTAGATTTCTTACAAAGAATTTTACAGTGTTTTAAAACAACAAAAATACAAAACACTAAACTAACAGAAGATAATTCTGAGGATGTGCAGGATAACAAAGCTGTTGTTTTGATACAAAATACGAAGCCATTTTCATCAACCCTATCAAATACAAATGACAAAATCCTATTTTATATTTGAAATACGTATTTTGAAATACTGCCCATGTCTGGTCTATAAATCAGTGGCCCTAACCCCCGGTCAATTGGTACCAGGCGGCACAAAAAGAATACATAACTTACATTATTTCCGTTTTATTTATTATCTGATTCTGAATGATGTTTTATTTTGGAAAATTACCGGATTCTCTCCGCCACATCTGTCTATGACTCACTCTTGATGCATGTCAAGATGCCTCGGTCACATGTCTTACCTCCATCCGCTACCTTCTTAAAGGGGCTGTTCCAGCCGCTAACACATAATACATTACCGCTAAATTGAAACCCCCAAGCTAGCAAAATGAACAAAAAACAACACAGTGGATTCACGTTTATTATTATATTTAAAAAAAATACCAGTTTTTATGCCGGTCGTGTCATTTTATTCTGATTTATTTATCTGCCACACCTTAAAGGCCGGTCCGTGAAAATATTGTCCGACATTAATACTGTCCGTTGTGCAAAAAAGGTTGGGGACCACTGCTATAGATGATTTGTTCACTGTTCAGTAAAGGGTATATAGTGGAATATCCAAAGAAACTTGTTACACTGGTGGGATGGCAGGACTTATAGGCTTAATATTTATAATTATTCTAAAAATTATTCAGAATTAATTACATTGATTTATTATTCTTCACCTTTAGTTTTATTTTTTATTATTCTTTGACTTGGAAGCATATCACTGCTAGTTCATATAGTAACAAACTATTCAGCATGTCTGCCGGGGCTTATAAAAGGAGAAAACAGCTCTGAGTGACAGTAGTAAATGTGTAGTGAGTTGTGAGACTGGAGATCTCATTTCCTTCCTCTCTCTGTCTTCCTGACTACATATTTTTCTCTTACACAGACAGACACCCGTATTATAAAATGGTTGTGAACGGACTCATTTAAGATCCAGATTAAAATCACTGAAGAGTAATACATATCCATTCATCTCCTTTCTCTCCTATCGTCTCCTTCTGTCTTACTTTGAGAAGGCTTGAAGTAGAGATACTAAAGAAGACATGTGAACCTGAGCTAATAGAAAACTTCACTAGATTCACTCATGGAATATATTCAGCTGTCAAGCAAATGACAGAGGGCAGTGGGCGTATGGGATTGCTGGCATAGAAAAAAATGGAAATGACTTCTATCACAGGGGAAAAAGATAGCCAGTGACAGATAGAAGCTGTTTTTCCCCCCTCTTCTCTATAAAAAAAATCCTCTTAAGTGCAGTTTACGGCTCCTATTTGTTGACACTGCTTAAAATCTGTGGCTACTTCAGTTTGTCAGTAAAGGCAGCCACTTATCCTATTGGCTGTGTGGTATTTCTTGTCTCAAGGGTCACATTATGCAATGTGCAATCTCAGCATTTGATGTACCTTGGGGGTTACCAGGTACTATCTGGGGCACATAAAAATAACACATACACAAAAAAAAACAACAACAACAAAAAAAAACAATCAATCAAACAAACAAACAAAAAAATGTACAGACTCAGAGACACAAGTAATGTGTACACACACCTGCAGAACTTGCATCACCCAAACAGAGGCTACAGGGACAGCAGGTACTCTGTCCTCACATAACCTAGCTTATCTACTACCTGTGTTTCCATGGTGACACCAGGGCTGCAGTAAGAAGTTTTATTGTTTAGGCTATATTAATTCTGTGCAAATGAAGCCCATCTGAGTTGTATGTGGTCTGTAGCTGGCAATCCTCAACCATGCTACTGTCAACATTCTCACTAGGGGGGAAAGGACTGTGGGATCGCTCACTCCCCTGCTGCTCAGAAGAGTGCCAGCCATCCACATAGTAATCACACGATACGGCTGAGTGGTGCTTGACAAAGTCAGGAGGTAAAACAACACAGGTGCACACCCTCGGCACCCTTTGATTTGTAACACCGCTGTGTGGGAATGGGAAAACCTTGTGAAACAAGCGATAGCTAAAATGATAAATTGGTATAAAGGAGAGAGGGTGCATGTGTTTTGTGAGATGAATAGTAATTACAGAATGCATTTTCCTTACCCATGAACTCGATGCCAAGCTCATCTGCTGCTTGAGGGAGAAACAGAAATATGTGAGTGAAGAAAAAAAAATCTAATATATTTAAAATAATAGACATATACTTATAGCTTCTGCTACATTTGGACGAAGCTAATTCTGAGGATGTGCAGGATAACAAAGCTGTTGAGTGTTATCAGAAGAAGAAAGATATTTCTGTAATACAATGATTGAACAACAAAAACAGGTTTGTTCTAGTCAGCCCAGGGGGAGAGAGGAAGAAAGTACACACATTGTTAAATAGCATGCATAAAAAGTCCTGCCCAGCGTTTACCACCGCATCTCGATTCAAATTACACTCCTGCACAGATTGCCTGTGGAAATAGGCTCTGCAAATGCCTTTGTTTCGCCTCACACACCCAAGGGATGCTCATAATTGTCTCTGTTGGTCACAAGTTTTTATTCATTCCTCCATTTTTCCTGCTGTCTTCTCTTCAAGAATGTTTGCTCCAGTGGCGCATGTTAACTGGCGATGGCTTTCTAAATGCGGCTCATTCTCTATCTCTCTCAGACCCAGAACCACAGGGTTTGATAAAGAGCTGAGCACTTTATCACTTGTGCTCTTTTTATCTGAACAGCACCCCTTTTTTTTTGATGACGATGTAACCTAATCTCATTTAATTTAAAGGAGAACCCTCAAACATAATTGCTTTTTTGACAGAGGTGTATGACAGAGGTGTATGGCTTCCCAATCACGCCGAAAGATTCTTTTTCATGGCCATGCCACACATATAAAAGGGGAAAATCAAACACAGACAAGAAACCATCTGTTAGTTGATAAATTGTAGGAATTATTAATGCCAAGGAATTATGAATATATTCATGCAGTAGTTAAATATAATTAGTATTAAAATGATAACTATAATTGAAGGCGAGGGACATTAATGTAGACGACAAAGGAAGGAGCAGCTAAATAGACTTAGCGTATTGCTCAGTGATGACAGTCCACAACAGATCGCTGTAGTTGTATTGAGTATTAAACATTCAACTAGTACGAATTTTAAAAGCATAGGACTCATCAAATTGATTAATTTATATACAAAAATGTTTAAATGGAAGAACAGTAAACAAACAGTTATATTCTCATACTAACAGCATTTATGCAGCATTTTAAGGAGCATATCTGTGCTGTGAAATGAACACAGTAGACAATGGCTGATTAGAACAACAGTTCCTGATATGGACTTGTGGCTCTCCCTTCCTCCTGCTAAACTAAAACATGTTTGATCAATTACAGAGCAAGCACACCCATTTATTGACAGCTTGTAATTAGTTTGTTTCACTGTGCTGTAGGGAGGGACAGAAAGAATTTGGAATTTGAAGCCTCAGATCCACTTAGGTAGATGTGTTTGAATTGCTATTCCAGTACATTCTGCCCAACAGACATGCTATTTGATACTCGAGGTGGAAAAACAGATGCCTTTTAAACCAGAGCACTGAGCTCTGAAAGACAAAAGGCATGGGTGGCAAACTAGGAAGTCATATTCATGCTGCCAGTGCAGCTAGAATGTTCAAGCAGCTGCTGCTTCTGATTGCCCACCCAAACAGCCCCATATATTCATGTGTAATTGCAGTGCTGTCACCAGCTGTACCCACGACATCATTAAGCTTGGGTATTGTTTTTCTGGACTGGCATATAAAGCCCACTGCCCCATCCCAAATACATAGTGCCCTTGGGAGAAACTGCCACCATGAGATAGGAGCCCCGGTAATGCCAATGTGGACAATGACACAATCTCAATCTATTATGTAGCCATGCATCACATTGTGGAAACAATAACAGAAGTGATTCAAATCCTACATAGTCCATGCTGTAATAAGTAAGACTTGAAAACGTGCCTTAGGGCACTCTAGATTAATCCCAGAGTGATTGCATCCGGGAAGCTTGACTGCCATGGGCAGTCATGAAATCTGTCTCTTCTGAGTCACTGGATACACAGTTAGACCCCAATAAGACTGCAGCTCCTGTACACAGGACGCTGCTCCACACAGTATAATCTACAGCTGCACATCAACACTTTGAAAGGTGGCAAACGCAATCTCAGAACTGTTCCTTTAAGCCTACCTTGCAGCTTTTAACACCCCAGTACAAATAAAATGGCAGACATCGTGGCAGAGACACATTTGACCTGACATTCTGCACAAGTAAACAGTGAGCTTTCAGCAGAGGCTGGTCCACACTGGTTTATATTCTTTTTTCTGCTGAACCTGAACAGCAGGAACAGAGAGCTTATATCAGGTAAGGAAAGAACTGCAGAGGCCTGCATTATTGCCTCATTTGTGATGGTTAATCTAAAGATAAAGAATGATAGCTTACCAATGAGCTTCTTTGGTCCAAAGGGTAGTGTGTGTGTGTGTGTGTGTGTGTGTGTGTGTGTGTGTGTGTGTG
>JAAIIK010021861.1:0-10690 GCA_014706435.1 Silurus glanis
TTTAGCTGCTTTAAAAAAACTTACTTTCGGCTTCTCCCATTAGGGGGGCGCCACAGCGGGAATCCGTATTCATGATCCGCATGTTTGATTTGGCACATGTTTTTTTTACGCTGGATGCCCTTCCTAATGCAACCCTCCCCATTTATCCGGGCTTGGGACCGGCACTAAGACTGCACTGGCTTGTGCAACCCTAATGGCTGGGGTTGGTTCCCTGACCAGGGATCGTACCCGGGCCGCAGCGGTGAGAGTGCCGCATCCTAACCACTAGACCACCAGGGAAAAACACCTATGCTTGTATGAAGCCAAAATTGAACCAGATACCCCACCTACCTCAAGGCACTTATCTCACAACCACACTTCGTCTGATGTTCTAGCACTGCTTGACTGGTCAAACCATTCTTCAGGGTGCAATGAAGCTTAACCTCAAGTTTTGAAAAAAAGGTGGTGGAAAGAACATCACCTACTAACAATGCCTCTTCTGTAGGTACAACTACAATTACAAAAAAGTTGGGACCCTGTGTAAAATGTAAATAAAAACAGAATTCATTTATTTGCAAATCACGAGGAACGGTGTGCCATACAGTATGTGAGTGATACAAAATTCTAGCTAATCTGATGAACTGATAACTGATAATAAGCCAGATGGTCCCTTTCCTCTTTAGTCCAGAAGACGTGGTGTCCATGGTTTCCAAAAACGAAATAAACATTTTGATTCCCCTGAACACAGAACAGTTTTTCATTTTGCTTCAGTACATTTTAAATGAGCTTTCGCCCAGAGAGGATGGCAGCGTTTCTGGATCATGTTCACGCATGCCTTCTTCTTTGCATGATGAATATTTAACTTGCATTTGTGGATGCCAAACTGTGTAAACAGACAATAATTTCTAAAGGTTTTAATAAACCCGTGACGTGATTTGCATTACAGCATCATGACCGTTTTAAATGCAGGGTTCCAACTCTTTTAGCTCCCCAGACGAGGGCTTTTATTTTCCGTCCATGACCTCCTAAAGCGAGTTCAGGATATATTTCCAGTTAGAGTCTTAAGAGCACTTTTATTAGTCACTCTGTATATGGGCATCTGCCCAATGCCATACATGAGTACCTACAGAGTTTCTGGTACAATAGTGGTGAGTATGGGTACACTCAATGCCTGCACATGTCGACGGTTGTAAATTTGGTGACCTGTAACACATCTTGTACACAGCTCTTCTAATTTGATGCTGAACATGCACTGGCAATGCAATGGAAGTGATGGGTGATGCTCTTATATCTATAATGTACAGTGCTGGCTATTTTCCTGCATGTCCGTTTGAAACACTACAGGCTCAACAGAATGTTCTTGTGTTCATTCATTTACATTTCATATTTAGGATAAGAAAATTGGACATGGTAAGCCATTAGTATTGTATTTTTTGCCACTACACCAGTTTGCTTCAACTTACCATCAGATTCTACAGGTGTAAAGAAAAACTGGATTTTTGCTTTTATTTATTTGTTTTGTTTATACATTTTTATAACTCCTCTAAAAAATATATTTTTTTTTTTGCCATCAATTTTCACTACGACACTTCTGCCCAAATCCCTCACTGCTCCCTATTATTCGTTTAAAAGCAAAGAAAAACTGTAGAGAGAACAAAAAAAGAAAAAAAGACCTGATAATTGTTAGGAGGGGGGGGAAGGCAAATATTTCAGGCATGTATCCATCCCACAAGAATTGTCCCACTAAGGGCTTGTCTGAGCAGCCGACACTTCGGACCACCCCCCTAGAGCGCCAAGGTCCCCTCTGTCGTTGGCCTTTTTTAATATATCACTCCGCCAGGAACAATTCTTTTTATATGTAACAGAGGTCTACAGGGACTGACAGGCTCAAGGACTTGCAGGGCCTGCTGCCCTCTGGCAAGGTGCCATGCCGCCAATGTCGAGCAGAACACAGTTACAAGTCATGCTGTTACCTTGTTTTTTTTGTATTTTTTTATTTTTTTTGACTTCTCACTCGTTGATTTTTTTTCCCAGTGAGTGGGTTTTCATGAGACACAGACTTGTGGGCCCGAAGCGTCTACGAGCAGCTAGCCTCCTGCTGCACATATCAAGCTCGGAATCTGCTCTAAGATAATTATCTTTTTTCCCTTGTTATTGGAAGGGCAGAATGAGCTTTGGGAATCTCAAAGGTGTTTTATCTTGAAGGAAGGATGGAAGGAAGGAAGGAGGGCAGGAAGGGTGGAAAGGAAGGGCCAACGAGTCAGAGTAGGGACGGCAAAAGCTCTCGGCTGTCTTTGTTTTATTGCATTCTGTTAATAGCCTGTCACTGCCTTGACACTATCAGACATTATTCGATATAGCTGTTAGAACACAATTTATTAGGTGTGTCCTATAACCATGTTTCATACGCGGTCCCGGGGGTGCCCTATGGGAGTTTCGTACGTGAGAACAACTTGTGTGTCACGTTTTTGGAATGAAAGAAGTGTGTGTGTGTTTTCCCCACTCTGTAATAGAAAAGTCAGCTTTTCCATTTCAAATGTGCACCCCCTTCCATCTTCATACATGCTATCAGGCATAAACGCAGGCACGATTCCAAAGCAAACGTTCACATCACCCAATCTGACTAAGCACACAGAACAATAGCCTTAATTAAAAAGATGAAAACTACGCCTTTGATTAGATTTTTCACTCCGTCGGCACAGGGCGAGAATCGAATTGCGCTGGTTTTATGCGTTGATTGAATAGAAACAATGGCGCGAAGCTGAAATGTATTTCAATGTCGAGCGAAATGTCTTGTCACGTCGCATTAAAAATCAGATTGAGATTACGCATGTAAGACATTGTACGTGAATATTAGTATATTAGTTCAAATTTGATTTAATAATAGAATAAGGAGCAATTTTTATACGTATCAGCGTACATATTATATATACGTATAATTCTTATATATAAACTCTTATAATGGAACAATTCGCAAAAAAGTTTGTTGAACCATTTCATTATAATAGTGGGGGTTTTTTGTCATTTTTTAACATAGACTTTATAAAATTTCTATCAAAAATCTAAAACAATTTCTCTGTAAAAAGCTTTTTCATATGTTTACACACTAATAAATGTGGTTTTATAAAGTTCCTTAAAGAAATATGTAACGTGTCTTATTAGGTGAAAGTTAAACAAGCTTTTCTAGGGTTTCTAATGAGAAAGAGGAGCTAAAGTTGTATGTAAAGATGCAACTTTTTTCCAAATTGCAGTGATCTGGAGTGGAGGGTCCCTGTGAAGTGCCCTTAAACACACATTATTGAATCTGTTGATGTACAGTCAGGGAGGGACGTATCAAGTGGGTCCTCTGTCTTTTGAACTAAACAGTACCATCGATGCCGAGGGTAGGTCACTCACATTGTAGAGAAAAAGATCGTTTGATTGGACCAAAGAAAATAAACTGATGAGACGTGCAAAACTGAATGCAATGATTGGCAAATCTCATAAACCCACATTTTGTTTCAAATAAAACATAGAAAACATATCAAACATATATCTCAGTTTAAGCTGAGGAAATGTACCATTTGAAGGGGAAAAAAAATAAGGTCATTTTGAATTTGATGGCTGAAACACATCTTAAAGTTGGGACAGGGCAACAAATGACTGGAAAAATTAAGTGTTATTCAAATTGTACAGTTGGAGAAACATTTTGAAACTAATTAAGTTAATTGACAACAGGTCAAACAGATGATTGGGTATAAATAGTGGGCGGGGCTTCACCAATCTGTGAAAGACTGTGTCTACAAATTGTGGGACAATTTCAGAATAATGTTCAACATAAAATCGCAAAACCTTTGAATATCTCATCATTCTGTGAAGCAAATCATTGCATGGGCTCATCCCCAGATGTCATTGTCTGATATAGTTTGCCTTGCCATCCACAAATGCAGTTTAAATCTCCATCAAACAGTGAAGAAGGCATGCGCGAACATGATCCAGAAACAATTTGAAAACTGTTCTGTTTTTAGACGAATCGAAATTTTAGTTTCTTTTTCAAAACCATGGACACCACGTCCTCCGGACTAAAGAGGAGAGGGACTATCTGGCCTGTTATCAGCGTTCAGTTAAAAAAGCCGCATCTCTGATCATCTGGTAATGTAGTGTCTGTGAAACTTGCACATTTCGAAAGGTTGCCTCAATGCTGAATGGTATATACACACAGATGCTTCCACCCAGAAAACGGCTTTTTTTCCCGGGATGGCCTTGCATATTTGAGCAAGACAATACTAACTGCATATTGAATCTATTACAATAGCATGAATTGTTAGTAGAAGACTCGCCTCATGAAACAAAAAACACAACAAAGGACACCCAGAACTGTCGAGCAGTTACAATGGGAAAACGTTTCTCTCCCAAAACTTCAGCAACTGGTCTTCTCAGTTCCCAGATGTATATGTGATGCTACACAGTGGTAAGCATGGCCCTGTCCTTTTTTTTTTTTTAAACCTGTTGCAGCCATCAAATTCAAAACGACCTTATTCTTTTTCCTAAAATTATTTATATATTCTCAGTTTAAACATATAAGTTTTATTGTGAATAGAATATGGATTTATGAGATTTGCAAATTCTGTTTATTTACATTTTATGTAGTTTTCCAACATTTTTTTTAATTGGGGTTGTAAAAGGGCCTTAAATAAACACTGAGACTCAAGGTTAACTGGTTAAGTGAAGCCAGTGTTGTGTATTAGAGACAAAGCATTCAAGTAGAATGTAATAATTGTGTAGAAAATCAAAAGTCCATCAATTTCAGTGCAGTGTTTAAAAGACTGCGGCTCCAATAAGTTAGTTTCCTCCCATCCTACGCACCTCTTTATAACTGGATGTTTGAATTCCTCACAAGTGCTTATGCACCACCAATATCATGCCTCATAAACCAGGATATGGCTCATTAAACATATCCGGTTTTATGGAACGTTTAGTTTACACGATACAACATGCCAGGCTAGTGTGATATACCTGAGGAGCACTGAGAAATGTTTTATTATTGTTTTTAATCTTAAGATTTTTTTTTTCTTTTTTTTTAAGTTTCTTGTGTAGATTACTTTTTCGCATTTCAAATCAACGATTGGGTTCTAAAAAAAAAAAAGCTTAACATGTAAAGTGAAATCATGTTAAAAAGATTGCTGTACTCGTGTGCGATATATTGCTTGTTGAAGTGTTGTGGTAAAGTACACCACTCCAGATTAGAGTGCAACACTTTTTTTTTACGTTGTGCTTGAGCCCTACTACATCACCACCTACATCCTCTGGTAGATAGCAAACAGTCATCTCTGAAATGAACGGTGCCCTTGTGAAAGAGGGCCATTTTACGTAACATGGAAAATATATGGGAGATCTCTGATTTGGGGAAAGTGCAAAAGTAAGAAGAAATTATCAAAAGAACAATTATAAGGGAACTACATGTGCCAAAATTATTGGCATCCCTGTTATTAGGTAGTGTGTGTGAGTTTCCCGATGGAATTTCATCTTTTTTGCCTTTTAACTGGCTGTACAAAACTGGGTTGAGGAGATGGCCATGCAAAATACACGATTCTTGCAGACAGATATTTATTGAAAATGTATCTTCTACTATGAAGAGGGCATTATATTGTTCCTCAAAATGCCCTTGAAACCTTGTTAGGATGCATCCAAGCAAAGGTTTTAAAGGTTCTTTCTTTCGAGAAACAATATCTTTATCCCATTGGAGAGCCTTTTCGATATGCAGCAATGGTCATTAGGTTGTTTTTATATGACCATATTCTGGTGTTTGATGTCATAAAGCTCTGTTTGCATAGAACCCAGTCATTGTGTCTATGTGCTTGAGTTTGGGATTAGATGAAAGCTTAAGCTTTCTTCTGCTAGGAAAACAGATTTTTTTTACTTAGCGGTGGTAATTCTTTGACAAATTTCCAACCATGAGAGATATTTGCTTTTCTAAACGTCTTTCTGGTCTTCCTGTGTGTGTGGGAAAACATATACCATTAAACAGCTCAAGTTGTTTTCAACTTCATAATAAATTTCAGATGTTTATGAGATTTGTGGAGATTCATTTAACCAGTTTGTAAAGTCAGGAACTGCTGTAGGTGAGGTGAGGAGGCCTGGGGTGTAGTCAGTGTTCCAATCAATCACAAAGGTGTTTAATAAGGTTGAGATCAGAGCTGTATAGCAGATCTTCCACTCAAATCCATCTAGATAGATAGATAGATAGATAGATAGATAGATAGATAGATAGATAGATAGATAGATAGATAGATGGATGGGCGGACGGACGACAGACGGACGGACGGACGGACGGACGGACGGACGGATGGATGGGCGGACGGACGGACGACAGACAGACAGACGGACGGACGGATGGGCAGGCGGACGGACAGACGACAGACGGACGGACGGACGACAGGCAGGCAGACAGACGGACGGACGACAGGCAGGCAGACAGACGGACGGACGACAGGCAGGCAGACAGACGGACGACAGGCAGGCAGACAGACGGACGACAGGCAGGCAGGCGGACGGACGACAGGCAGACAGACGGACGGATAGATAGGCAGACAGATGGACGGATAGACAGACGGACGGATAGATAGATAGAGAAATGTACAAGTGCAGATAAATATGTAATTATATGTACAGCATATGTAACAAGGTTTTACAAAAACGTGGGGTTTTAAAAATTAATAAAAATGAAAAGAAAAAAATAATTTAGGGCTCGGTTAAGGCCAGTTGCTAACAACATATTTGTGCTTGTGTTTGTTTTTGATGTGATATAGGATTTATATTTTATTTGTAACGGTCTTTAAAAAAGGTCTTTTTAAAGTCTTACATTTGACTGTCAAAACCCTGTATAAAGGCTCTGGGCATGATATTTTTTTTAAATGTACAACTGTACAAAAGTTCTACTCTGTGTATATACAGATGATATATAAGTTAAAAATCGGATATAAATCGGATGTCGAAGAATGAACCAAATTGTCCCAAAAATATATACAAATGGTCCCCGAGTTAGGATTGTTCAACTTGACTTTCGATCTTCCAATGACGATGTCGATATGACAAAATAGTAAAGAAAAAAAAAAGCAGTTTATGCTCCGCCTTCCATATACTGTAAAGTTTATACAACTCTGTAAATTGCTTTGCTTTGCTGAATTATGTACTGTGACTTGTTCAATTATTAACTATTTTAAGATTGTTGGATTGTTTTTGGCACGTTTTAAAGTGCCGCATATCTTTATTGGATCACGTTATTAAAAAAAATTAAAAGGCACCTTAAATCCATCATAGTTATATAGCACAAAGCCATGATTTGTTATCATAGAATGAATCTATTCTCCCCCTCCTGTGTCATTTGCTCGTCTATATTTTGAACACTGACTCATAAAAGACAGCGGAATCAAAACGAGTGTGGAGGATAAAAACAAGTTATAACTCTGTGCTAAAATTTGACATGCCACGTCTAATAGAAAATAACGCATAAGGAATTCATCGTGTATCCTGCGTTACTTTTAAAGCACTCCGTTCTCCTTGGTATCCATGGAAACAATGCTGATCCTATTCTCCACAAACTGTTTTTCGGTGGGAATATTAAAAAGAGGTTAAAAAAAAAAAAAACAAACAAACATAACCGTAAGAATGCTAATTAGATTGCACAGCTTTCATAATAATTGCCGTTTCTTTGGGCAAAAGAGAGAGAAATTCTTTCTATAAACAGGAGTGTGTTATATCTTCGCCGCAAAGTAAACTTACAGGCCGTTAATTCAGCGTGTTCACCATCCGAGCGAAGAGATGAATCGCGTTCTACCTTTCAGCTGTATATCCGAATAAGATTTCACTGGTTGTGTGCGATTCGTGTCTTTCTGATCGTCACCATTCGTATTCTTCACAGTCTTTATTTCACTAAAAAGTGCTTTTTCCTCTACAGGCAGTCTCTCGCTCCGTGTGAAGCCGATGTCGCCGTGTCTGACTTTCGACGTGCTCAAAGTAATCCAAACAATTACCGGCCAGGAGCTGCTTTGCAAACAACGGCCCGTGTTTTTGTCGGAGGTCTACCACTTAATTACTTTAAAAAAAGGTACGATTATTCCTGTTACTTCATTTGCATTGGATTGTTGTACGTGTGTGTGTGTGTGTGTGTGTGTGTTAATGCATTACAGATTAAACCCTCTTCCCACACATTTATTCAGCAGTAGGCTGTGCTCATATATATGAACGCAATGACTGTGAGCTCCAGGTGATGAGATTCAAGTTCGACTTGCAGGTTCTCACTGTCCGGTTATGTTAATTAGGAAGATTAATCCCGAACATCAGCCAGGCGATGTCTAAACACTGCATGTTGGCAAAACAGAGTGATAGTCTGTGTTGGCAGTGTAGTTTCACACTGTCTGTATACAGTAGAATGCAACCCTGCACTGCTGAATCTCATGAGATTTATGCAAGTTGACTGGAGTCATTAATAGTTACCATAGAAACAAATTCCTTGCTCTGGCTGTAGGGTGCAAGTAGCATGAATCATACTGTAATTTTAAAACCCAAATTAAAAATAGTTACAATTGTAGGCAACAACATAAGAAATCAACTTTGACCCGAAAGCAACAATTCAGAACTCTAATATGCAGGGTATTTTATTTCTTTATATATATATATATATATATATATATTTATTTATTTATTTATTTTATTTTTTTTATTATTATTATTTTATTTTTTTTATACATTTTTTTTTTTTTTTTGGTGGTTACATGCACAGGGTAGTTCAGACCACAGCTAAATATAGGCCACGTCGAATAAGGTGAACAACCTGACAAAATAAATTGGAGCGGAGATTGCTATTTACGCTTGGAGGGTGAACAGAGCCTAATTATTCTTCAGAACTAAGCAGGCAGGGCTCGAACAAGTAACAAGTGTGGGTGTTAACAAGCAAGAAAGGGCATGGAATCGGAGATGAGCCGGAGCCGATGGGAAAAAAGGAGAAAAAAAGAAAAGAAAATCGGTTGAGAAAGTTGTTGAGAAGTCCGCTCGAGTCCGGATTCGCTCCTGAACCTATTTGACGGCAGCGAAACCACCGGATCAGCATATTCGACCTTCCTCCAGAACCTTGGTGCTACATAAAACAACATAGAGCTACATAACAGAACACAGAGCTCAGGACTAAAGTAAGTTCTCCTCGCCACGTGAAGTGCGTCGTGTGCGAGCTGATGCGAACAGTGCAAGACAAGACATTGCAAACAGCCAACACAAGACAGTGTAGGACAAATACACAAAACACAAAATAGCGTCGACCGGTAAACCAGTGTGCAAAAGAGAGAACTGTATACGGGAGTGTACTTGTAAATAAACACAACATTGGAACATGGTCGTTGAGATTTGTTCGTAATAAGGTTGGGAAACGATGGTGGGAAGGGAGGACTGGTGCAAAGTTCATGTGCTGGTTCATTCCAGAGGTGTTCGGTGGGGTTTAGAGAGCTTTGGGCTTGCCATTTGAGCTGTTTGACTCCGAAACCATGTCTTCGAAGCCCTCGTCTTGCACATGTAAGCTTTTCCATGCTGGCAACCTTTAGGTGCAGTTAACAGAAATCTCAGTTAAAAAAGAAATCAAACTTCAGGGCATTAGAAAGGTGTAAGTCCCACATATCTTTGGCCACGGCGCTAACTATAGGCAGAACAGGCAATTGCCTAGGGACTCATGCTGAAGGTGGGGCTTCCAAAACCCTAACAAACCTATCAACTAGTTACCTAATCAAGACAGGCAGCGTAAGACCTAGACCCTTTGTTCATTGGATATAAAATAACTGTCACTCACCTGAAATGGAACCAGTTAATAACACTGTTTAAATGTGGAATGAACAAAATGTACCTTTTCTGGATGGCGCCAAAACGAACGCATCCCTCGGGGGCTGCTAAACGAAAAGCTAAACAGGCACACCACAAACCACAAAACTGGAGGCACTCAATTGTGTTTAGAAGCACTACAATATAATTTTACGTTCACTTGAACTTGGAAACTCAAACCTGTTCCAGCATGGCAATGCCACAAAGTGAGCTCCTTGAAGATCTGGTTTACATGCTTTGGAGAGGAAGATCTCCTGCTATAGAGCTCTGATCTCATCCCTACTGAACACCTTTGGGATGAACGTGAACGCTGACTGCACCCCAGGTCTCCTCACCTACATCAGTACCTGCCTTTCATAATACCCTTGGCTGATGAACACAAATATTCATAAGCACACTCCAAAATCTAGTGGAACAACTTCCCAGAAGAGTGGAGGGAATTATAGGGAAAATTTGGACTAAATGTGGAATGCAATGCTCAAAAATCACATCATACTTATGACCAGGTGACCCAATACTTTTGGCAATATAGTGTATATCACAATATTGTTTTGACAATTTTTGTTTAAAGAAATACAGATATTTTTATCTGTGTTGATGTCACGTGGGACGCACACTTTTTCCTGCTGCCAGTTGACCCCGTACTCGCCGCCATTTCGCAGCCCAACTAAACAATTATGGCACTTATTGACAACAAATTTTATTATCGATTATTATAGATTTTATTGATTATTTATTGTAACCCTAAAATATATAAAAAAAATATGAAACAAATATACACTAAAATATATTTGTATATATTCAAATATATGTATACATTCAAATATATATATATATATATATATATATATATATATATATATATATA
>JAAIIK010021862.1:0-17184 GCA_014706435.1 Silurus glanis
ATCGATCGATCCATCTATCGATCTGAGTGAGTGAGTGAGTGAGTGAGTGAGTGAGTGAGTGAGTGAGTGAGTGAGATGGATGGATGGATGGATGTAGATTGAGTGAGTGAGATAGAGAGAGAGAGAGAGAGAGAGAGAGAGATAGATAGATAGATAGATAGATAGATAGATAGATAGATAGATAGATAGATAGATAGTCCGCTGTCCAAATACTGTATTTCTAATAAGGACAGTCTGATTTGCATTAGCCAGGATTGTGAATTTTAATACTCAATCAATTTGCCTAATTGCAAGTAAAGATGAAAGCGTTATTTATTATTTATTTTTTTTAATCCCCTGAGTTTCCCACATTTTGGTTCAATTGAACGCTCCTGTGGGATTCCGAGATGCGAGAATTTGCCGCTTGCTTTAAGAAGTATACGCAGGCCAAGCTTTGTGTCAGGGAATTAATTAGGTATATAATGCGCCTTTTTATTGTTTTATTGTTGGCTCAAATTTTTTGTTTTTCCGCATAAATTTTCGGGGCCCCGAAAGTGTTGCATTCAAAACGGCTTCCCGCTAAAGAGCATATTGATATTGCATATTTGTTTGTCTGTCTTCTCTGTTTGTCCTTTCAGGGAGCCGCTGATGCATTAGGCTAATTAATTGTCACTGCGTCTACTAAAAGTGTGTACTTAAATCCTAACATTGAACGCGTGCTTGTGACTCGTAAATCTTAATGAACTAATGTTTCATTCGCGTTCCCACACACACAGACACAGAGCGAGCCATTATCGGAAAGGCTGTGAAGGCAAACAGTGCCCTCGTTCCCCTCCCAATAACTCATGGCCCGTTTTTTTCCCCCATCGCTCTTTCTCTTTCTCTCTCTATCTCTCTATCTCTCTCTTGCCTTTTCTCTGGCACCTCTGCAATCTATTCTCAAAGTGCTAATTTGCAGATATTTAAGTTATCCTCGGAAATACCATTTGTCTCTCCAGGCAGAGTGCGAAAAGCAGCGGGTGTATTCCGTCTGACGGGCCGGCTCGCATGCCTTTCCGACGGGAAACATCCCATAATCGCGCATTCATCACGCGTCGTTGACCTTTTGATACGGTAACTGATTGAATGATCGATTCGTTCATTAATGTCCTTGCTAAGCATTTTCTATTATTATTATTATTATTATTCCTTTGAGGCCCTTTTAGCGTTCACACCTTTTCCATCTGTCACCATGCAGATGTTAGTTGTTATTGCTGTTAGTGTTTTCTTAACCTCGATTAATTGAAGTTGGACCACGTAAAGATTCGATGACTGGGGGATTGTTTCGGGGGTTGCTACTCGAGTCACAGATTCGGGAAAGCATTCCTTGTCTCCTTGCCATATTGGATAATAATGTATTTCATTATATAGTCATATGACTAAATAATTTTTTTTGGTATCTAGTAATATAATATATAATATAAATAATAATTGAGTCTAATATTCAGTAATATGACTAATCTTGGTTAATATCCATTTGGTTAATATGGCAAATGATTGAATTCATTATCTAATAATATAGCTAATTATTTAATTTAATTTCTAGTCCAATAGATAAGAATTGGGTCTTATATCCAGTAATAGGGCAAATAATTAAATTAATTATCTAATTATATGACTATTAATTTTACTTAATCTCCAGTACAATAGATAAGAATTTGGACTTATATCCAGTAATATGAAAAAATAATTAAATCACTTATCTAATAATTTAATTGAATAAATTTAATATCCAGTACAATAGATAAGATTTCTAATATTAAGTAATATGAATACTTAAGTCTAATACTAATAGTAATAGTAATTGATTCTGATATCCAGTGAAAAGCCAATAATTTCAATTAATTCTTTGAAGATCAAGTAAAATGATTCATAATTTAAGTCGAAATAATTTTAGTCTTCATGTGTCATTTATGAATAATAATGTAATTCACTATCCAGCAAATCACTGGATACCTACCAGCAATGCATAAACAATGCATACACTACAAAATATCCAGTCCTTGTCGTCAAAAATGATCTTTTAGCCCTTATTTTTTCTCTTCATATATTTTTCTTTTCTTGCCAGCCGGTTGTTCCCCAATGTGCCCTTAATCACTCGTGCCTGAGGCTGCCTTGCTTCTTGTATCGTGACATGTTTATTTTCTCTCCTCTCCATCTATCCATCAGGGGTGTATCTTTGCTTATCTCATGGTTCATCACTCTCGTAAAGCTCTCCGAAATCTCTAAGCACACATCCTGAGAATCTGCCCTGGCATTAGTTTGGCTTTGGGTTTTTATTTTTTTTTTTTGGTATGTATTTATATTTATATATTACTATATCTAAGACTGAATACTTTTTGAAAAAATGTTATATCAGGACTATGAACTTTGTATATGGTAAAATGTGTGCTAAGAACATATGGATACACTGGGGTTAAAAAAAAAAAAAAAAAAGCGGTCATTGCATTGACACTTCAAATGCACCAATTTTATTTCTATAGCACTTTTAACAATGAACATTGTTTGAAAGCAGCTATACAGAATGTAAGAATTCTAGAAAAACAAAGTATCTATCCCCGATGAGCAGCCTGGGGCGACTGTGGCAATGGAAAAACTCTTAGATAGTATGCGGAAGAAACCTTGAGAGCAACCATTGCCCAAAGGGGAACCCATTGTCATTTGGGTAACTCCAAAAGTTGAATTATAAATCATTAAAACTTCAGCGAAGAGTGGAAAAGATCATGTGCGACGAAGTTTGTGATTATGAGCAATGTCCGTTCTGCAGTCGTATACACTCAGTTGGAGTTGTGGAACCAGGAGCTCCTGAGCGACTCATATTAGCTCAACATCTGAGACCATTATACAGTAGTTTCAACACCAACTGCTCCATGACAGACAATTAAATGTTCAATGCTGGAGAAACAGCATACTTAGAATGTTATTTTGAGTATTGATTAAAAGGATGTTGATCCTCATAAATATAATGTCTGAAATCTTCATGAAGGGGGATCATGGCTCGTGATCCTCGCGGGTTCGGCATCTTTTTTTTTGAAGGTCTGAAATCTTCAAGAGGCTCAACCTCTAGATGCCTTTGGGTGGGTAAAAAAAAAAAAAAAAGGAGAGGCACTGGAGAGGAATTGGAGTATCCAACGTGATTGGATCATGTGCTTTAATGCATTGAGAACAATCCCAAACCCTGAACTCTCGCCTGAGCTCAGAATCAAAACCCAGGTCCCTTGGAGATTACAATGAATACGTCCTGCAAAAACAGGCTCACTTTAATACCACTCTCGATGGATCACAAGTTGTATTATGATGGGAAACATGTTCTCTTGAATCTAAATGGCGAAATTTTTCATTTTTCAGTGTACATTTAGATGCTTAAATAATACTTATATAATATACGAGGTGGTATCAAAAGTTTCGAGACTTACTCTGTTTATAAGAGTCAAGTCAAGAAGCTTTTATTGTCATTTCAACCATATATAGCTGATGCAGTACATAGTGAAATGAAACAATGTTCCTCCAGAACCCAGGTGCTACATATAACAACATAAAACAACAGTCACAGAAACAGAAAAAAAAAACCACAGGGCCAAGAACTAGTAGAATGATCCTCGCCACATAAAGTGCATGTGTGCAACTGGTGCAAACAGTGCCAAAAGACAACACAAGACAGTGCAGGACAACACAGTACAGTGCAGGACAATACACAAAACACAAAATAGCTCCGCCAGTAAACCTGTCCTAACAAAATAAAATAAGGTGCACAGTAGCAGAAAAATGTAAACAATATTGTGCAATTAAACATATAGCAGCAACAGAGATAAAGTGAACTCAACAGATATAAAGTGAACAGATGTGCAAAAACGGCATGTAAACATTTCTGTGGTAATGATTAGCATGAGTGGTACTGAATGGTGGGTGTGCGCAGTGTATGATGTGTGTTGAGTCCGGTTTGTGCAGATCAGTCACGCGAAGTGAGTATGAGTGTGTGTTGAGTCCGGTAAAATTGTGCAGATCAGTCACACAGTTGTGTGTGTGAGAGTTCAGTTCAGTTCTTTGTTGAGAAGCCTGATGGCTTGAGGAAAGAAATTATTGCACAGTCTGGATGTGGCGGCCCGAATGCTTCGAAGAGTGAAGAGTGTGTGTGAGGGGTGTGTGGGGTCGTCCACAATGCTGTTTGCTTTGCGGCTGCAGCGTGTGGTGTAGATGTCCATGATAGGGGGGAGAGAGACTCTGATGATCTTCTCAGCTGTCCTCACTATCCTTTGTAGGGTCTTGGGATCCGAGACGGTGCAATTCCCAAACCAGGCAGTGATGCAGCTGCTCAGGATGCTCTCAATGGTCCCTCTGTAGAACATGGTCAGAATGGGGGAGGGAGATGAGCTTTCCTCAGCCTTCTCAGAAAGTAAAGACGCTGCTGGGCTTTCTTGGTGATGGAGCTGGTATTGAGTGACCAGGTCAGGTTATCCACCAAGTGAACACCAAGGAATTTGGTGCTCTTGACGACCTCCACTGAGGATCCATCGATGATCAGTGGAGAATGGTCGCTCTGTGTTCTCCTGAAGTCAACAACCATCTCTTAAGTTTTGTCGACGTTCAGAGACAGGTTGTTGGCTCCACACCAGGCTGTTAACCGTTGCACCTCCTCTCTGTATGCTGACTCGTCGTTCTTTCCGATGAGACCCACCACAGTCGTGTCATCGGCGAACTTGATGATATGATTCGAGCTGTGCATTGCTACACAGTCGTGAGTCAGCAGAGTGAACAGCAGTGGACTGAGCACACAGCCCTGAGGGGCTCCAGTGTTCAGTGTGGTGGTGCTGGAGATGCTGTTTCCGATCCGGACTGACTGAGGTCTCCCAGTCAGGAAGTCCAGGATCCAGTTACAGAGGGAGGTGTTCAGGCCCAGTAGGCTCAACTTCTCGATCAGGTGCTGAGGAATGATTGTGTTGAATGCTGAACTGAAGTCTATGAACAGCATCCTTACATAAGAGTCCTTGTTGTCTAGGTGGTTGAGGGCCAGATGAAGGGTTGTGGAGATAGCATCGTCCGTGGAGCGGTTTGGACGATACACGAACTGCATGGGGTCCGGTGTGGGTGGAAGCTGGGTCTTGATGTGCCTCATGACGAGCCTCTCGAAGCACTTCATCACGATGGGTGTGAGTGCAACGGGACGATAGTCATTGAGGCAGGAGACAGTAGACTTCTTCGGCACGGGAATGATGGTCGTTGTCTTGAGGCACGTAGGAACAATGGCGCTGCTCAGGGAGATGTTGAAGATGTCAGTGAAGACATCTGCTAGCTGTTGTGCACATTCCCTGAGCACTCTGCCAGGAATGTTGTCTGGTCCAGCAGACTTCCGTGGGTTAACTCTGCATAGAGTTTTCCTCACTTCAGCTGTGGTTAGACAGAGCACCTGGTCACTGGGAGGAGGGATGGTCTTCCTCGCCACCATGTTGTTCTGCACCTCGAACCGGGCGTAGAAGTCGTTCAGCGCATCTGGGAGGGAGGCATCACGGTCACAAGCAGGTGATGTTATCTTGTAATTCGTGATCGCCTGGATGCCCTGTCACATGCGCCGGGTGTCTCCGCTGTCCTGGAAGTGGCCGTGGATTCTCTTGACGTGTGCGCGCTTCGCCTCTCTGATGGCACGGGACAGTTTGGCCTTTGCTGTTTTCAAGGCCGCCTTGTCCCCTGCTCTGAAGGTGGAGTCTCTTTTTTTTTTAGCAGCGCACGCACCTTGGCGGTCATCCACGGCTTCTGGTTGGAGCGTGTAGTGATGGTCTTGGAAATGGTCACGTCATCAATGCACTTGCCGATGTAGCTGGTCACTGTTGACGTGTACTCCTCCAAGTTGATGAAATCGCCATTGGTTGCAGCTTCCCTGAACATGTCCCAGTCAGTGCATTCAAAACAGTCCTGGAGAGCAGACCTGGATCCTGCTGGCCAGGTTCTCACTTGCTTCCGAGCTGGTCTTGAATGCCTGCTGAGTGGTCTGTATGCTGGGATCAACATAACAGAGATGTGGTCTGAGTACCCGAGGTGGGGGCGGGGCTTCGCCCGGTATGCGCCCCGGATGTTTGTGTAAACAACATCCAGCGTGTTTTCTCCTCTGGTTGCAAAGTGCACATTTTGATGAAATTTGGGAAGCACTGTCCTGAGATTTGCGTGATTAAAATCTCTGGCAACTATAAACAATCCGTCAGGGTGTGTGTTTTGAAGTTCGCTAATGGTCCCGTAGAGTACACTGAGCGCTTCCTTAGCATTAGCGCTAGGTGGTATGTACACTCCGAGCACAATAGTGGTGGTGAATTCCCAGGGTAAATAAAAAGGTCTACATCTCACAACAATAAACTCCAGCAGCGATGACCAGTAGGTAGAAACAAGGACAGAGTTCTTACACCATTCCATATTGATGTAAACACACAGACCGCCGCCGCGAGTCTTACCGCACAGAGCTGCATTTCTGTCGGCACGAAACGCAGCTAGCCCGTCCAGCTGAATGGCGGCGTCCGGAACTCTGTCACTCAGCCACGTCTCAGTGAACACAAAAACACAGCAGTGTCTGTACTCATGCCAAGTAGCTTGTTGGAGTCTGATGTAGTCTAATTTATTGTCCAGGGAGCAGACATTTGCCAGCAGTAGAGATTGTAGAGCGGGCCGGCTAGGGTTAGCTTTTAGCCTAGCATTTGCACCCGCTCGCTTTCCGCGCTTCTGCTTTCTCACGCAGCGCTTTCGATTCCCCCTCCTCCGTCCATCCGCCACAGGCGACGCCGGGGTCTGGAGGCCTGGTTCTCGGAGCACGCCGAGGTCGCGTAGCTTCTGCCGCAGATCATCATTTATTGTGTTGTCTGGGTTATTTCTGAGTTCTTTCAGGGTTTTTCGGTTGTACACAGGGACGCCGGTTGCTCCGACGTCCATGTGTTGCGTAAGGCGGGCTACAAACTGAAAGTAGCACCATTTTGGGTCCGGAGCGGCCGCTGCGAGCTACTGCCGTGCCGCCATCTTGGATCCAATTCTTGGATCCGTAGATAAAGAAAGTACTTTATCTACATTTTGCACACCATCACCTTTTAAAAGTTCCCTTGCACAGCAATACAGAGCTCCCAGCGTTCCTGCCACTTCTGGAATTCGAATTCGTGTCGAGTACCTTCTGCGATTCACTCTAGAGCTTTATCTTCGGGAAGAGGGCGAAGTCCGCAGGAGCCGAATCTGGCGAGTAGGGTGGGCGCAGAAGTGAGATATTTCCGTTCATATTTCCATATATTCGTGATTACCCTAATATAAATGCGCCTCTGTGTCATTTAGAAGCAATTTTGTTGGGATTAGTGCTTGAAATGACTTTTTCGGTGAAGATGTAATCATCTGAACTCCAAATAAAGCTATCGGTTTGATTATCAGTAACCTTTAGGGTTGAAAACTGCAGAGTTGATTGTTTGAAATCTCGAATGCCGTGTGCACTGTGCATGTGAGAAGTACGGTGTTAAATTGTATACCTAATTTACATATTTAAAAAAATCTAAATAAACTAGAGAAATAGATATGTATTGCATTTATCAGTAATTTTACAGTAAGTCAAAAAATATCTTTTTGGATGATTTTCAGGGATGAATTTTCATATGCTGCAGTATATATAACGGCTTGGAAATCAAATTTGGTGTTTGGCAGCTTCGTGTGCTGGTTGCTTAGTCGTATAAAGGACAACATGATGTGATTTCTAAAAAAAAATAATAATAATACAAATTATATGTGAACATCCTATGAAGCCTCATATTCATGCAAATCTACTGATTAGATCATTAAATGCTCTTTCTCGCCAGATGCGTCCAGCAGCTTATTAACAGGTTTTTTTTTTTTAGGTTGACTGAGTTTTTAGCCATGTCTCTTCCTGTAAACTATTGTCTTTTCTTACATTTGTCTGAGAGAAAAAAAGCAGAAGTTGATTCGAATTGAAGAGAGGACATTTTGCCGGGCAACATTTAAAGCTTTACCAACTTTTTTTAATTCATAGACATATCTTGAATGCTATTGGCTGCTGTGCAGTGAAAGATTTCAGCATGACCTCACACAGACTTCCTGTGTCGGAGGGAAAAAGAAATATCCCAAGGTACAGAAGCAAATCTTAGCGAAGAAGCCTTTACAATTTTGAAACGTAAAACACAACAAAGGACACCCAGAACTGTGTATCAGACCCATATCACAACATTCCTCTTTCAAAACTTCAGCAACTGGTCTCCTCAGATCCCAGACGTATACACAGGTGCCACACAGTGGTAAACATGGCCATGTCCCAAGTTTTTGAGCCCTCAAATTCAATATTACAGAGGTAAATGAAAATATACCGATGTACAGAAGCAAATTAACATTAAGAAGCCTTTACATATACATTTATGCCATTATGGAAGATTCCCCTATCCGGGAGCGAGTTACAACTAATCAATTAAGGCTTAAGGTCCATTCTCAAGGGTCGCACAGTGGCAGCTTGGTGGTGCTGGGTTTTGAACTTGTAAGCTTCCTATCCAAAGCTCAATGTTTTGACCACTGAGGTACCACCTTCCCACCTTTAAACACAAGTACTATTAAAGTTTATTAAATTATACTAATATCTGGTAGGATCTGGTAGGTTTTGTTTTGTTTTTTCCCACCAGATGTCACCAGAGTGTTCCTGAGTCCCTTGTTAGCTCTTATTGTTTTCACCTGAGTCTTGCTAGCCTGTAGTGAGGTGATAGCTTAATTGCTGAGGCATTCCCCTTTGGGTCCAAAGGTTGTCAGTTCAAATCCCATTCACTTAAACTGCCATTTCAGGGCCCTTGATGAAGGGGGTTATCCCCAGAGCTGCTCAGTTGTTTGAAAGAGCTAAATGTAAGTCGGTCTGGATAAGGGCATCTGCTAAATGCTGTAACTGTTGTGTATATAAGTTCTGTTCTATGTCGTGTGGTCTGTTTCCCAAGTTTTATTTCCCAAGTCTCCTGCCTTTTCTTGGGTTGCCTGGTGTAATTCTTTGATTTTCAAGTTTGTGTTTCTTGCCCTGATTGTTTCTGTGAAGACTTTCTTGGAGTATTTTTGCTATAACCTGAGTGACTGAGGAAAGATTTGACAAGAAGATTGAGGAAAAAGATTTTAAATCTTCTTTCCTTATTTGCTCTTTTGTTGTAGGATTTTTGGGGCCTGTGTTTTTTGGGACTTGTTCTCTAATTTTGGATATTTTTTGTTAAACGAATCTGTGGGTTTATTTACTTTTGCATTTCCGAGAATGTCTCTGCATTCAGGTTCAGAGTTGACCCCCGGCTTGAGCCTCCACCCTGACATTGAGGACTATTCTGTTTTTGATGTAAGTGTACGATCATTTATGTGGCTCTATGTAGACAAAAATGTGCTGTAGCAGGGTGGTTTTTTTTGTTTGTTTCACCAGGGAGAGCAAATCACAGTGAACGAAAGCTCTGTCAGTCTGACTGGCATGCTGTCTGGGTTGAACGCTTCATGGGATTCGGAAATTTGCTTGAGCGCACCCTCTGCGTCGCCGCAAACACACCAGAAGCAGTGGCACATCTGAACGACCTAGGACTCCCAAGTTCCAAAAGCTATTTACATGCTGCCGAAGTCTTTTAGAGAAAATTACATTTGATTTCTTTGATTTGAATTTGGTGTGAGAACAGGTTGGTTTTTATTTCAACAATAATGACAGCACAAATGCAGGGGGTGCAGATTATCGAGGCTCCCGATTTTTACTTTTTTTTTTTTCATCTGATGTTGCTCAGGAGGTCAGTGACGAGGCTTAAAGTTTATGAAGCATATAAGCTGCATAAAGTAGCACAGAGGAGTAGTAGGAGTGAGATCACATGACTCAACCCAAGCCAGCAAAGCAGTGGAGCAGCAAATTATTCAGTCTCGTTCCCATATTGATTCTGACCTCCTCGAACGCCTCATTACCACTGTCTTCAGTTCTCATAAATGTGCCCCGGTGTCCAATGGGACACTTCTCATTGTTCAAATTGTCAGACTCACCTCTGTGGGGAATGCTAGGAGCAAAGCCGGTGTCTTAAACTGAATCTCCGGTCTCTGTTCTTACTTACTGTCTCACTCACTCACCATTTCTTGGCTTCTATGAAAATATAAATTATTGGACTTTGCTGATTCTTTTTTTTTTTTTTTTTTTTTGCAGCTGAGGATGGTTCCACATGAACAGCCTAAAGATCCATGTAGTTCCAGAGCAACTCAAGATCTTTGAGACTTGATTGTAATGAGTATCAACAGTCTACTACAACGGCTCAGGACCACATGTTGCATGAACAGTTCTACATTAAAGCGTCTAAAAATGAATAGCACACCTCAATTAATAAAGGGACATTCGGTGTTGACGAAGAGGACGGGTTCCCGTTTGAGTCTGGGTTTCTTCCTCATGAAGTCTCGGAGTTTTTCCCCGCCAATGTTGCCACTGACTCACTCATTAGGGACGAATGTATATATTCTTTGTTTTATGTCTGTTAAGCTGTTTGTATTGTTAAAAGCGAAATTAATTGAACTTTGGGATATTGTTACCGAGATAAACAGAAATAAATGTGCAATTTATAAGCTGGTCTCTAATATAAGTTTATTTCCTAATGAGTGAGCCAGTTGTGACTGAAGCAAGAGAAAAAAAAACTCCATGAGATTCCTGAGGAAAAATCCTTGAGAGGAACCAGACTCAAAAAGGAACCCATCATCATCTGGATGGCATCAAACATCCATTCATGGCATCAAACATCCATCCATGAACAGCCTAAAGATCCATGATTACAAACTTATGAAGAATTGTTCTGCATTTAAGCACCAATCGCTAAACAGTTCACCTCAACAAATGATAAAACTATAATGAATGGATGTTTGATGCCATCCAGATGATGATGGGTTCCTTTTTTAATCTGGTTCTTCTCAAAGATTTATGTGGAGCCATCCTTAGCTGCATTGTGTGGTTTTAGGACTGAAGAGAACTTCATCCAGAAGTAGGGTGTCAGGATAAATCAGGTGGATCCAGTAAGAATCACTGCTACCTCAGGAGCATGATTCAATATTAACTTTCTGTCATATCATTTATAACATCATACTTTTATCATCTTGACATAAACGTAAACAAATGTTGGATTATAGCACTTTTAATTTTTGCACCCAGTTTTACACCCAAGTTGAACCCAGTCTTCGAGGCAGTACTTCACTGGATAGAAAGTGCTGGTGCAATTTTCAGGTGTTGCCACAGATTCTTGGGCAGGTTCAGATCTTGGCTTGAGTTGTGGCATTTAAGTACATTCAGGTTCTTGATATAAAAGTCACTTCAGTGAAATCTTGAACCTACTGTGCAGTTTGTTCTGGGTTGTGCTGTTGTGTATGACCGCCTAATCTTTCATTTCCTGGCACTTTGCGTGGTTTTCAGTGCCATCCCAGAATAACTGCTGGCCCCTGCCTGGCCACCACTATAAAAACTCCCTGGCTGTGCCACTGCAGTGATCACCAGTGAGTGGCCCGACCGCTCAGTGGTCCAAACATCATCATAGCCGTGATCAAGGTTTTCCTAGATCAATATTTCTGAAATTATTTTCGTCTTCAAAAAATGCATATATGAGCACGGTGCCCTGCCCACCCCCTAGCTCCGGCATTTTTTCTGTGTTTTTATTGTTTCAAAACCCAATTTTAGCTCTTGTCTCCCTCCTTTTTATCAGCATCGCCGTACACTGGATTAGAGCGCGCTATCCGTCGCTCGTCTACGTGCCCGCTGTCACATAATTACTGTAAATAAATATTATACAATATGGTAGTGTAAATGGCTTTGTTTTGCTAAATTATGTACCGTCTTATGTTGAATTATTTAAGAAATGACAGTAAACTACCGCATAATGATCACCATTCTTTAAGACTCCTGGGAAGGCCATGTCTGGACTTTAAAGTTACAGATCGCATCTCCATCATAAGGTAGGGACTACAGTACCGCTGCTGTATATGCAGAATCTCACAAAAGTCAATACCCCCCTCACATTTCAGCCACCATTGTAGTGTATCTTCTCAAGGGACAACACTATAAAAATTAAACTTGGATATACTTTAGAGTAGTAAATGTGCAGCTTGTATAGCAGTACAGATTTACTGTCCTCTGAAAATACTGTAACTGCTGGATGTTAGACACATGGTGCTTTTCCACCTTCCGCTTGAGGAGGCCCCACAGGTGCTTAATAGAGTTTAGGTCTGGAGACATACTTGGCCACTTTACATTACCATCACCTTTAGCTTCCTCAGCAAGGCAGTTGTCATTATGGTGGTGTGTTTGGGGTCGTTATTATTTTAGAAAACTACCCTTTGGCCCAGTTTCTTAAGGAAGAGCATCTGTTTTCTGCTTTAGAATGTCACAGTACATGTTGGAATCCATGTTTTTCTCAATGAACCGCAGCTCCCCAGTACCAGCACCACTCATGCATCCCCAGACCATGATGCTACCACCACCATGCTTGACTGTAGGCAAGACACAATTTTCTTGGTTCTCCTCACCAGGGTGTTGCCACACATGCTGGACACCATCTGAACCAAACAAGTTCATCTTAGTCTTAGACTAGACGACATGGTTCCAGCAATTTATGGTCTTGGACAGGTTTTTTCATTTGTGGGCTGCTTTCATGTGAGCTAGCTTCAGAAGATTCTTCCTTCTGGGATGATGGTCATGCAAACCGACTTGTTGCAGTGTGCGGCGTACGGTCTAATACAAGATACACACATTTGTATGATTCTGTCAAACATGATGAATTGATGAATTGGATTAGAACGATTTCACGATGTACAGCTGGTATCACCTAGGGTATACTCACTTTTGTTGCCAGTTATTTAGACAATAATGGCCAAAATGATCTATGAAAATGGCTGCTGAAATGTGAGAGGCGTACTCACTTTGGTTGGATACTGTGTATATTATTATTTTTTTATTTCTCCAACTCCACAAATATTATTTTCTGCAGATTTATGAACCCGCGGTATATTAATCCATTTCTGTTCCAGGTAATAAGACTACAAAAATGTGGAAAAGCTCAGCGGGTAAATAGTTGTGCGAGACACAGTAAAAGTGATGTTATTCGCCAGGGCCAATTAATTTTTCACATGAAAAAAAAATGCTTGCAGTGCGGCACAGCCAAGTGCTGCCACCTTGATCAGAGTTCGCAGTGTGTGAAATAATACTTATTTTATTAGTGTCTCGATGAAGATACTGAAGGGGGGAAAAGCTTTCCTTGCAGAAAGTTCATGCAGAAGTTAGAGAGCACTGCGGGTATCGTTAAACCGAGGTTACAGGAGATAATGTCTCCTTAACGTTGAGTTTGAAATCGCGTCGCTTTACAACGAATAAGGATGACTGGTGTCTTTGCTGACTCAGGCTTATTGGTTAGCCTAGCTGGGGCCTTCCATCTCAAATCTTATGACATCACCCACCAGTGCTGCGTGACAGCACTACATACATTGCCCTTTGGCAAAAAAAAGATAAGGGTTGCCACAGAGAAACGATGACTAAAGTCCGAGCCTCTTCCAGTCTGTTTGCCCAAAGTCACGGAGATCTGTCATCCTCAATGAGATAGCGGTGGCCTTACGCAGGGAATGATGGGACTCCTCCCGCCTTTGCTTGTGAGCTCGGTGTCAGAGGAGGCCTAACTCTTTGAATCCTTAACCAGGCTGTAGCTACTCAGGCATCTTAAAATCAAACAGTGTGGAGAACGGTTTAAGCAAAAAAGCCTGTCAGCGCTAATGATCCGAACTAACGCGCTTGATGAACGAGTGAATAATGAACTGTTGTCACCACTGTGTGTGCGCTAATGTGTTTTTTAACTATCACAGTAATTGGGCTCATTGACTGTCATTAATCAACAACCTTTCCTTTTTTTACCTCTTTATCTCAGAAACCTCCATACGCTCCCCTTTATTTAGTGGCTCTTCATACTTGGAGCTTCAGTCCTTAACGTCGCTGGATACAGGCTTCGAGAACACGTCTTCCAGACCCCCGCTTAGCATTCAACTTACTGTGAAAGTGAAGGCCCTCGATGGGATTCTACTTTACAGTGAGTTTTTTTTTCTTTCTTTCTTTCTTTCTTTCTTTCTTTCTTTCTTTCTTTCTTTCTTTCTTTCTTTCTTTCTTTCTTCTATCCTGGCTTCCTTCCTTCCTCCCTCCCACCCTGTCTTTCTTTCCTTCTTTCTTCTATCCTGGCTTCCTTCCTTTCTCCCTCCCTCCCACCCTGTCTGTCTTACTTTTTTTCTTTTTCTTTTTTCTATCCTTCATTTCTTTTATTTATCCTTCTTTCATTTCTTTATTTATTTTATCCTTTCTTCCTTTCTCCCACCCTCCCTGTCTTTCTTTCTTTTTCTTTCTTCTAGCCTGGCTTCCTTCCTTTTTCCCTCCCTCCCTCCCTCCCTCCCTCTTCTTTCCTTCTTTCTTTCTTTCTTTCTTTCTTCCTTTTTTCTTTCTTTCTTTCTTTCTTTCTTTCTTTCTTTCTGTCTTTCTTTCTTTCTTTCTGTCTTTCTTTTTCCCACCCTCTGTGTCTTTCTTTCTTCCTTCCTTCGGATGAGGTAGCGTTAAATTCTCCTTCAATGCTCCCACGATGCCTCTGTGCAAAAAAAATGAGGAAACCACCACCACCACCACCCCCCTCAATTCAGTTCAATGTCCTTTTCTTTGTACAGCTCATTGTTTAGCTTTATAATGGACATTGTCTCAAAGCAGCTTTGCACAGATAAAGCGGTAATAAGGTTATATAAAAGAATGTGCAAGTTTATTGTCTAGAAGTTAGTTCCTTTTCTCCACATGCACACTTCAAAATAAAATCAAGTGTTCTTATCACACCAAGAGTGTGATTTTAAATTATTCAAACATTACAAACACAAGAGAGTAAGAAATATCATGAGCAATGTCCTCTCTACAGTCAGTTAGAGATGGAGTAACCAGGAGCTCCTGAGAAACTCATACCAGAGCTTTTAAATGTTCAATGATGGAGAAACAGCATATGTAAGATGTTGTTTTGAGTCTCAAGAGATTGTTTATTCTCAGAAGTCTGAAATCTTCATGAAGTGGGTTCCAACTGGAGATTGTACATCTCTAGATGGCTTGGGATCCTCACAGGGTCGGCATCTTCTCTTTGAAGGTCCAAAAATGTAGTGGAACAACTTCCCAGAAGAGTGGAGGTTATTATAACAGCAAATGGGGACTGAATGTGAAGTAGGATGTTCAAAAAGCACGTGGCTTTTGTCAGGTGGCCAATATATTTTGACTTTTTACATATTACATAATGTAATTTTTACATAATTTACTGTTTTCCTGCGTACTAGAGTTTAAGAAATCCAGAAAAAAACCCAAATCTGCTCCACATCCAGTCTTTTTTGCTGTAGCCAAGGATTTAGCCCTGTTCTAATTTTATCTTAGAAACCTTTCAGAGATCCCGACAATGGGTAGTTGAGAAGGTCAACAGACATGACATTCATTAACCACATTCTTTTCTTTACTTTTTTTTTTTTTGCCGAACACTTAGTTCACAGCATTGACATGCTCTTATTAAACCCTGCATTGCTATGGCCACCTGAGTCCTGATGGGCTGAAAAATGAGTTTTCTGTTGGCATTTAAGTGTTTCTTGAGTGCACCACTATAATATCGGGCCCCTTTCTTTTGTTTTTAAGAGCTGTCAGAAAATTCGTCGTCATTAACGTAGTCATTAGACAGCTGGAAAAACACACTTTGGCACAATCGAAGACATTTAGAAAAAATGTGATTTCTATTTTTCTAAAGTGGGTAAAGAAGTTTTTTTAAAAAAAAAAAAAAGGCTGTGTTATGGTTTGTATTATAATGTACAGTATCATTAACACTGTCAGGTACCGAGCCATTAACCTCCCCGCTGGAAAGCAAGAAGATCCCAATTAATTTGCATTAAATTGTAAATGATTTTCCTCAATGGCACTGACGAGCCTTTTAGCCTGCATTAACCATATCAGGCGAGAGATCTCTTCATCGATGTCATGTTTGTGTAACACATCGCGACGAACACAAATGGCGCACCATTATACTGTAGAAGTCATGTAGAGCGAAGTACCGCTTCAAATGCGTTATTGGTTCTCTAACAAGCGACAGAATATTAGTGTCCAATAACATGATGGAATATAACGTGTCCGAGTTCTGCCAGCTTCCTGTTCGCGAGCGGGAAATTCGTTATATACGATATATTGATTTATGAAATCGATTTCAACTAATGTCCTACGGATGCCTTAAAGCCAATATAGCACCCAGGCCATAAAAAAGCAACATCTCTCACTTTCATTTCCACGTTATTTAGTGTACGCATACCAACCCTTTTTTTTTGTTTTATACAGCTGGTCCTCGACTTACAAAGGAGATGCGCCGCAATGACCCCGTTATAACTTGAATATACACCAATCAGGCGTAACATTATGACCACCTGTCTAATATTGTGTTGGTCCCCCTTTTGCTGCCAAAACAGTTCTGACCCTTCTAGAAGTAACAGCATTAACTTCAGCAGATACAGGAGCTCGTCTGTTGGATCGGACCACCCGGACCAGCCTTCGCTTCCCATGTGCATCAATGTGCCTCGGCCGCCCATGACCCTGTTGCCGGTTCACCGCTGTTCCTTCCTTGGAGCACTTTTGATAGATACTGTCCATTGCAGACCAGGAACATCCCACAAGAGCTGCAGTTTTGGAGACGCTCTGCCCCAGTCGTCTAGACGTCACAATTTGTCAAATTTCGAGACAACTGAACTCGAAATCGGGAAAACATAAATCGAACCGTTGTAATTTGGGGACTACATCTACAGAGGTTCGGGAACAAAAACGTGTTTTAGTAAAGTAAAATTAGCGTTCAGCTCGAATATTGTGTTAATCGTCACTTTTGCTTTGCCTACTGAAAGCCCTACAGTTGTTTGTTTCAAAAAAATTACCTTCAGTAGTAGCAATCATGAGTAATGACTCCACCAGCTGTAACATGACAAGTTGAGTATAACCTGTTAGCCTGATGAGCTGAATCTATAAATCGGTGACAGAGATGGCAGATATGTAGGGTTGAGCTTATCAGAGGAAGATTTGTTCGTTTTGATGTCAAAGTTAGCAAATTCATCCCCCCAACACCCCCCCCCCCCAGCCACGCACCCCTTACCCTCCCCCAACTCTGTCAGATTAGT
>JAAIIK010021868.1:0-23196 GCA_014706435.1 Silurus glanis
ATATATATATATATATATATATATATATATATATATATATATATATAATTCGTAGTGTAATGGTACATGTATTAATACTGAAATTTATCAGTACAGGTGTACAGAATTCAACTAGTTTTACGTGTGGAACATAGACAACAATGCGTGGGGTGTAAAAAGAAACGAGTTATTGTCACTGTAGCTACTCACCCAATCAATTAAATTAAAGTTACTCAGTAATCAATTAAATTGATTACTCAATTTAATCATAAAAAAGTGTATTGCATTAATTTTATTTATATATTATTTTATATATATTATTTAACCAAGCAGACAATTTATTTGAAATTGTTAAAATGTAAACTTTTTTTGTTCCTAACCGTACCGAAAATGTACCGAACCTGTGACTTAAAAACCAAGATACGATCTGCACCATGAATTTTGTGTAACGTTACACCACTTTTATATATATATATATATATAGAGAGAGAGAGAGAGAGAGAGAGAGAGAGAGAGAGAGAGAGAGAGAGAGTGTAAACCCCCTTACATTTCAGCAACCATTTTTGTACTTCTCAAGTAACTTCTCAAGGGACAATAGTATAGAATTGAAAGTTGGATATATTTGGATTTAACCATGCAGTCACATGTCCTATTCATCATGTTTATCTTTTTTGTCTGCCTGACAGGACCATACAAATTTTTGTATTGTGAATAATAGCAGTTAAAATGTTGTGCTTTGAGTACATTTATCTTATACTGAATAGTGGATGTTCAACATGGCACCTCATGGCAAAAAACTCTTTGAGGATGTGAGTATGAAAATTGTTGCTTTCCATAAAGTTGGCCTAGGATATTAGAAGATCAATAACACCCTGAAACTGAGTTACAGTACAGTGACCAGGGTCATACATAGGTTTTTCAGGACGGGTTCCACTCAGAACAGGACTAGCAAGGGGTGGATCAAAGAAGTTGAGTACTCATGCTGTGCGTCAGGTGCAGAAACGGCCTTAAAAAAAAAACAGATGCATGAGTGCTGCCAGCATTGCTTTAGAGGTTGCAGAAGTGGAAGGTTCACTTGTCAGTGCTCAGACCATACTCCACAAAATGCAACAAGTCGCTTTGCATGGCCATCATCCCAGAAGGAAGCCTCTTCTGAAGCTGGCTCACAAGAAAGCCCACAAACACCTTGCTGAAGACATCCTGTCCAAGAGCATGAATTACTGGAACCATGTCCTGTGGTCTGATGAGATAAACTTGTTATTCACAGATTATGTCCTGCATGTGTGGCTCTGCCCTAGTGAGGAGTACCAAGAAAAAAATTGAATATTGCCTAGAGTCAAGCATGGTGGTAGCATCATGGTCTGGGGCTGCATGAATGCTGCTAGTACTGGGAAGCTGCGGTTCATTGAGGGGAACATGGATTCCAACATGTACTGTGACATTCTGAATCAGAACATGACAGCAGTTTTCCAACATAATAAAGACCCCAAACACACAGCCAAGATGACAACTGCCTTGCTTAGGAAGCTGAAGGTGATGGAGTGGCCAAGTATGTCTCCAGACCTGAACCTGAATTGAGCACCTGTGGGGCATCCTCAAGCGTAAAGTGAAGTGCCATGTTTCTAACATCCAGCAGCCCCGTGATGCCATTAAGGAGGAGTGGAAAAGGAGCACAGCAACAACCTGTGTGAACAACCGGGTGATTTCCATTCCCAGGAGAATTAACAATATAACAATAACAATGGTGCTCAAAATAAATATTGACACTTTGGACACAGTTTTGACATGTTTACACGCTTACTTGCTGTATGTTATTATTTTCAGACGACAGTAAATCTGTAGATACTGCTATACAAGCTGCACATTGACTACTCTAAAATATATCAAAGTTTCATTTCCACAGTATTGTTCCTTGAGAAGATATATTAAAACTGTTGCTGAAATTTGAGGAGTCTACTCACTTTTGTGAGATACTGTATGATTAATTTAAAATCATTTCTTAGGCATTTCTAGTTTCTGAGAGGTACGAATTCGTGGTTTTCCTTCGTGTGCAGTCAGTAGGTCAAAGTGATTTTGTAAATACCTCAGACTTCACACAGAAACCACAAACTCTTAGATATGAAAATATTCAAAATTCACTTCACTGTTAGTCAATTTATTAACCCTAAAATGTGACAAATACCATTCTCTGATACGGGTCATCAGTACGGTTGGCTGTGTCCAGTAGCTCTGAATACTCCAATTCCTCACAGAGCCTCTGGAGTAGATTGATAGGCTCATTCAGGGCTGCAGGCATGGATACACGTGACAGATCCTTCCCAATGTTGTTATAAAGGATAGCTATAAGGCCTACATGACTGTTATCAGGGCAAAATGCAGGAAGTTTAGTGCGGTGGCCAGTGCTCCCCAAAATGCAGCTTGACTTTGCTGGTGCCTTGGAAAGACTGGCACGGTACTTCCGCGTAGCTGTTACTGCAGGTTTATGAGAGGGGAGAAAATTATATAATAAATATATTATATATAATAAATTATATAATACAATAAGCTGAACCATTCAACCTATCAGGTAAACAAACTATATTGGAAGGCTGATGATGATTTTAGAAATCCAAACATTAAATGTATATGGATACCTACCATGGTCTTCTTCAGGCTCAGAATTACTGGAGGCATCGCTTAAACCCGACTCATCTGATGCCTCAGAGAAACTTTTACATATCTCATCATGTGCATCAAAATACTCTGCCACTGAGTCTGTCACTGAGGAACGGCATATTGATTCGGACTAAAGAGCAGGAACAAGAAATGTACAGAAACACAAAAAATGTTTTGAAAACAAATGACTAGAAGCAGAATTGTTAAATGCTGTTTAACTGATTGAGCTGATAAAATACAGGCACTTTAAAAGAAACTGCTGAGGGAGGGATAAGAAGAGAAGCACAAAAACAAAAGACACTGGAAATTAGCTAGGTGGTAAGTTTCAGCTAGAGGAGGGACACACCTTTTTGAGGGTCACAGTGTGGTAGGATTCCTCAGAAGTGTCAGAGCACTCTGACCTTGTGTGGATTTGTGTTTGCCGGGACTTCATGTCTAACTGAACATACACAAATACATGTACTTCTACACAACTGGGAATGGACTGTAAATCCTACACAAGCAGTGGTAATAGAGCAACCGCAGAAAGCTATTTATTCAATCCAAATATATCAATAGTTAATATTGAGACAGACAAATAAACTTACTTCTGTCAGGGTGCTACATATGTCATTAATTTGAGTTGAAGTGTTCTGGCGAAGATCACTGCTGGACCAGGTGTCCTGTAGGCGCTGGCTTTCCTGAAACAGTGCCTCATGCACAGACCTCAGAGATGCATGCACTGGGAGAAATAGACAAACTTATCAGTTTTGAGATTACATGGTGTTTTTCAACTCAGTGTCATTCATTATTTCTTTGTTTTTGAGTAATGAGATTTCAGAAAATACGATTTTGTTAGGTTCCACTGTTCCTCACCTCTTTGGGACACATTGCAGATGTCCTGGTAGATCTTTCTTCTTTCAGGGGAGCTAGAGGTGGCTGAGGGAGTACACTGTGTGTAGACATAGTCAGGGATGGAGGGCACAGAGTTACCCAGGTGGGACGATGAGAACTGAATAAGCATAAAACAAAGAAAAAGCATTTTTGTCCATTTTGTAGAATTGCTTCTGATTCTCAATGTTTAAAATTTAAAACACTGTTTGACAGAAAATGACACTAGGGACTTTTTATCAATACTAAGGTGTAGATTTTCAGGGTGCCTTTGATTAATAAATTGAGAATGAATTGTGTAGCTGTTTCAAATGTCATGTAAAAAGTCCTGTTGACTCACCGATTTAGTGATCCTACGCAGTGGCTTAATGTAAAAAAGTCACTAATTAAATTATTGACAGGTCTACACTAACTAACAACACAAAGAATATATAATTAAGCATGTATAGAGTTTAAAATAAAACTGCACGAAGCATGATGTCTATTTTACTAACTGTGCTTTTCTAACATACTAAATCATAAGCGAGAGGAATTAATATAGATTCCCATAATTACACACAATCCTTCAATCAGACAGCTTTTAAAACATATGGCTCACCACTCCAAGTGTATGAGAGTGTCCCCATAACCTGCCAGATTTCTTCTTGGGTTTTTCAAGTGAAAGATTCTGTGGTTTAAATATAAAACATTGATCAAACACTTGCTTCATAACCTATTTTTTTTTTTTTTTTTTAATGAGTGATATTAATATGCCATTAAGACTGTGGAGAATCCTTCTTACCTGCATGCTGATGATTTTCTTTAGTTCCCCATTGCTAACAGCCTTGTCTAACTCCAAAGTGTGCAGCTTCAGAACCAACCGATTTAAATCATTCAGATCTATTTGACAGCGGTTCAGTTCTGGGCAGGAATGCAGATAAATAAAGTATATGTATGTGTATGTATATACGTGTGTGTGTGTGTATATATATATATATATATATATATATATATATATATATATATATATATATGGTAGCTACAACCCAGTGCATATTATCATATGGTAAAGGCTTATATGTCTTTAAATTCCAGCCACCACAATTCTACAGAATATCTTTTACGGTATGTTATATGCTGTAAGCATAGGACAGGTTTTTACATTTACATTTACATTTGCGGCATTTAGCAGACGCCCTTATCCAGAGCGACGGATAAGATGCTTTTTAAGATGCTTTATTTCTTATTTAATTATATAACAATAAAACAAATAATAAATAAGCAGGACCAGGCAGTAGAATACCTTCAGTGCAGCTGTCTGGGTGCTGGGCCTGCCACAGCCAGGCACACACTTTTCCATTGACACCAGTGTCTGCATCATGCACATCTTCACTCTGAGCTGCCGTATCACCCAGGTGGGAGTCAGACATGCTCTGGCACTAAAAAAAGGAAATAATTATCTGTTTACTTCTCAAATTCAATCTTACAATAAAATTCCATTTTAAAGCGTTCATAACATAATAACATGAATTATGTTATGAACAAACACATTAATATCAAATCAGATCTAAATTGCACCTCACATTTAAATTTTTTATATGGACAGATGTGGGAAATATGATGATAACTTAAACTACATAAGTTACACATAATTGTAAATTACATAGTACAATCCCAATTCCAAAAGTTATGATGTAAAATGTAAATGAAACAATTCTATGATTTTGCAAATATCATAAACCCATATTTTATTTACAATAGAATGTAGAAAACATATCAAATGTTTAAACTGAGGAATTGCAATGATAAAAAAAAATAGGGTAATTTTGAATTTGATGGCTCCAACAGATCTCAAAAAAGCTGGGAAAATGCCCTTTTTACCACTGTGCAGCTTCTCCTATACATCTAGAAACAGTCCATATACATCTGGGAAATGAGGAGATGAGCTGCTGGTGTTTTGTGAGAGGAATGTTGTCCCATTTGATACAGGATTCTAACTGCTCAACAGTCCTTGGCTTTTTTGTCATATTTTTCATTTCATGGTGCAGCAAATGTTTTAAATTGATGAAAGGTTTGGACTACAGCCATGCCAATTCAGTACCCATACTCTTCTACTACAAAGCCATGCTGCTGTAACAAATGCACTATGCAATTTAGCATTGTCTTTCTGAAATGTGCAGGCCTTTCCTAAAAAGATGTTATCTGGATAAAAGCATGTGTTGCTCTAAAACCTATATCTATCTTTCAGCATTGATGTGCCTTTCCAAATGTGCAAGCTGCCAAATAACAAATGTAAAATCATCTGAACACAGAATAGTTTTCTGCTTTTTTAACATTTTAAATAAACTTTGGCCCAGAGAAGACAGCAGTGTTTCTGGACCAGCTCACGCGTGTCTTCTTTGCTTGATAGAGCTTTAACCTGCATTTGTGGGTGGCAAGCAAACTGTGTTCACAGGCAATGATATCTGGAGGTGTTTCTGAACCCAATGCATAGGCATTAATGCACTCCCATAACATCAGTGATTCAGGCTTTTGATCTGAGCACTGATAACAAGCCAGATGGTCCCTTTCCTCTTTAGTCTAGAGCTTTAACCTACATTTGTGGGTGGCAAGGCAAACTGTGTTCACAGGCAATGATATCTGGAGGTGTTTCAGAGCCCATGAAGTGATTTTCAAAACTGAATTTAATGCAGTGCTAATTTAATGCCTTAGTGCCTTAATGCAATAAAAACAATTTATGTTGTTAAAATAAGTATGCAAGTATTGATATTCATCAGCTTTCTGTAAGGAGACATTGATTTACTTTTTTATGGAGAGATTCAAGAGTTTTCACTTTAAACAGCAATTTTCCATCATTAGAGAATGATCAGGACAGATGATTTTCAAGTTTCTCAGTAACTTTACAACCATTTATTATTAACTCTGAGAGAAAAAAGAGGCTGGTACAGAGAATAACTATTTACAGCTTTTATATTACAATAATTAACACTAACTGCAGTGTAACTTTAAATGCTTGAAAGAAAGAGTGCCTTTAAATAAATGAAAATTATCAATTGAAAGGAGAAATGAAACACTTTGGGATATGCTGTTATATTAAAATAATCCAGTTTGTTTTGAAATTTTCATCAGACTATCCTATTAGTTTTCTAAAACACACTCAGCTGTATATTGTTCCTTAATTACAATAAATATTAAATTAGATATAGATTTAATAGATTTTGAATAGATTTAATAATTGAATAGATTTAATAAGAAGAATTGGAGGTGAATCATACTTTTATGTATTTATTTGTACATTACTACAGTCCATGTGCATTTGGCTGTTTATACACCCGTGCAAGTGCAATGTTTTACACCAAAAGAAATTGAAAAAAATAGTGCTGTCAATCGATTAAATTATTTAATCTTAATCACGATTAATCACACATTTCTACCCTAAATTATTACTTTTCTTTTCTCTAATCAACATGGGCATGGACAAATATGGATGCTTTATGCAAATGTATGTTTATTATTAGTGAAACCAAACTCAACATAGAGAATGAAAAATAGAAGTTTTAAAGGTCATTGATTTTTTTCAAAGAACTTGTTCATGTCTATTAGACACATGAAAAAAAGGACATAGAAATACCAGGGTCCCATTACTTCTGACAGGGTGCTCTAAAATAATCTTGTAAATGTTTAAAAGTAATTATGGTGTTTTAATTATGTAGATCGACACCAAAGGGAATTTTGCTATGTTTCCACACAGACGTTTTTAATTGCCGGATATGTGCATCATGGCGGATTTTGGTGCTTGATTTGAGACTTGGCATAAAACAGTAAAACAAATGTTCAGTGATTAAAAATATATTTTGGTGGAGTTTATTTAATTTTTTATATCTGAGTAAAGAAAGGACGTGGTGAATAAATGTTTGTTCTGTTGAAGGTTTTGATTTTGCATCTTATATATTTATTTATATTTTGAATAAGAATTGTCAAACAGAAATGCGTGCTGCATTTATCGCGCATTAAAAAAAATAGTGCCATTAAAATTAATTTGTGTTCACATGGTAATTTCGACAGCCCTAAAAAAAAATCACAAAATAATATGAAGCATTTAATCTAGTTTGTGTCATTAGATATATCATGCTTATTAAAGAGATATTATGGACATCAGTCTGTATAATCAGCAGTTATTTGAGATACAGCTTATGTGTGATTCATCATTTTTGCAGAAGGTTAATTTCACTTCAAGGAAACACATTACATTACACATTAGCAGTTTAGACCACTAATTTATGTACTTGCTCAGGGGTTAAGGGAGATAATGACTATAGCTTACCACATTTTGCATGGCTCCATTGACCTGAAGAGCATTGCTACCATCAGAGAGGGCCTGTAGTAAGCTGTTATGAACATGTGCTGCCTCGTTCCTTTTGTACATGCGATGAGCACTCAGCTTGGTTACCCAAATGCAGTACAGATCATTGTTCTTTGCCTTGACGGAAAAAAAAAAACAATAAAAAAAACCTCACACTATTATTTGCACAAATTGATTTGCATTTAACTTTCTTTAGCTCACAAAAGTGTTAAAGATATAAATAATTGTATTAAATCAGCACTTGACAGTTTACCCAGATATGATACAGACTGTCTCCAGTATCCAGGTCTATCCGTCTGGCTTTTCTGTTTACTGACATCACTGCAAGACTAACATCCATTGACCCATGCAATTTCCCTTTAGAGCACTGTTGGTAGTATAACATGTGAGCTGGGCCTGTGTATGACATGTGAAGCTTAAAACATAATTAACAAATACATCCTGCTTACATCATATTGGTTTTTTGAATATCGGAGGATCCCTTTTTCCAATACAAAGTATCTCTGCAAAAAAAAAAAAGTAAACATTTTCATTGTAGTAAATCTAATATTGCAAAATAAACCATTGTATGTGGTTAGGTTGTACTCAATGAGGCACAGAAGGTAAAAACCACAACAAACATGAAATACGACCAAATAAACCTCAAACTGCATTATAGTCAACAAATATTTTCATATATTTTCATGTGTTTATGTTTTACATTTTTGATGTAGTTGGGGAAATGATCCTTAAGATTCTGAGGTCTCAATTTGTAACCTCTGGATTTTTGTTGATATTAAATCAAACCTAACAGAGTTTTATGAGCTTTACTAACCTTGTGCCAGCCTTTGAGTGGCCATTTTCTCCTCTTCATCAAGTAGCCTTCACAGATGCCAGGAGGACTCATATCCCTCATGGTCTCTACACTGGCACCAAAATTCTCCTGCAGATCATCCATTATCTCCCAGTCTTTTATATTCTGAAGGTAAGAAAAAAGGAAAGCCAAGTAGAAGTGTTTGAATCTAACACTCACAACTAAGTACACCTTTCAGTTCTATTAGTTATACAGAGAATTCCACCCTACAATTCACAATAATACAGAGCACATCCTTTATGGGACTAGTTAAGACTTGTTTGGTATTCAATTTAAGATTTAGAGGTTGAACAACAGGTTCCCTACACCCAACAAGAAGTTCTTAAGGGTGTATTTATTTTTGTGTTTTCTGTTTTAAAGAAACACGTCGCCATGGTGAAAGACCCATGAGAAATCAAGATGTTTGGAGTCACCTGTCGTGAATGACGAGAGGATGCAGTGCTGCTGCTCCGGGAGTGAGCCTTTTGCCATCCAGCAGCTGATCTGACCAATCCAGACTGAAACTTGCCATGTTCTGGCATTTCTCCATAGGACTCCATACTGAATATGCCTGACAAGTACATTATTACATAAAAGTTTACATTAACAATGAGATCTGTTTTCTTCTTCAACACAATTGTGTTGATTCCAACAATAGACTCCAACAATAGAAAGAACTATTAGATTAGACATAGCATCTTTTCACAACCAATCTATACAAAGGAATAGAATGTGTACTTTTCTTTTCAAACCAAATAATAAAACAAACATTTAGTCAGAGTCAATATAAAATAATGATATATTAGATCTAACAATTAATACACTGATCTTAATTAGATTACTCTGATTACTGATATAAACAAACCAGACAGAATGTAAAAGACATAAAAGACTATTTATATCTGTTTGTTGCAATATGAAAAAGCACTACATACATAAAGGACTTCAAAGAAACCTCCTAAATCTGTTAAAATGCCACTGAAAACTAACTTGAATGTAGCAAATACTGTTAAGATCAGATAGCCAGGGATATTAATCAGTTAAGCACATTAACATTAACAATGATATGAATATTTGGATCACTTGTTGTTATATATTTAAAAAAAAATCATCTAGTTTACCTGTATACCACAAGACCAATAAACACAAAAATAACTGAAAACCAAAGATGGGTGTGGTTTAAAACAAGTACATTTTCTTATAATACTAACAAGCCAACACATGCTCATCAAGTAGACATCAGCCAGTTACTATGAACAATATATCTTTGGATTTACAACAAATGGACTACTGAGAAATGCAATGATGTAACCACGTAACCACGTCTGTTTGAGAGTTCCTGCACGAGAATCAAACAATAATCAATTAAGATCAAGATATTAAGCAATAATAATTACAAAATAAATCACATGTACAGTCATTACAAATGATCTTTTCAAAATGGAGTTTCGGTGTAGAACCAGTAATTGGGCACCAGCAAGAGTCTCTGTGTGAGAGGATTGAAGTAATTGGCTTGAAGCCATGTAATTGTAGCATTCCTGATTTACCTGTTGCATTGAGAGTTCAGGTTCAAGACTTATTAAGATAACAAGGAACATTTTTATTTTATTTTGGCTACTCCCAAAAGAAGACTTTTGTGAGAAGAGTTCATTTGTCTGCATATTTGATCTGGCACACAGGGAATTAAATAATCTCAGAAAAAAAGATGAAACTGTAAACAAGTAAGGGACAAATACATGAGAATTTTTAAAAGTTTAAAAAGAGGGTTTTTATTTTATTTATCTAGGCTGGGAATATACTTTAATGCTGTTCAAGAGAAGGATAGCAAAAGATTTACCAGTGAGGCTGGATTGACCTCTGCTGTAGAAGCAAGCAGGAGGAAACAGGATAAAGAGATTTTAGCAGGTGGCAGCTTTCCTTACTTAACATGAAAAAAACAAACTGCGCACTGAATGCACAGAGCACTGCACCATTACTTGATCATGATTATTTTATATATATAGTATAATATATACATATAATAGTAATATAATATATATGATTCAAACATATACAGTTGTTATATACTTAAGTCTCCTATTAAGAGGAAGGAATGACAATGACACAAAATTTCAGCTTTGCAAATCTGCTTAATGGACTGATTTCTGTTTCAGTTTCATAAAATCATTGAAAATTCAAGGCTTAATTATTGTATGCACAGGGACAGGCAGTTGCACTGTGCAAGAAAATCAGATGGTTTATGATTTTCTTTTTCTATTATAGTTACTTGGAGGGGTATATGGCTTAAAGAATTATTGAAAGGTACTGCAGTAAAAAAAAGAAAAACAATATACAGAGAAGGGGGGAGTACAATTCCTATAATTAAATGTTTCCAGAAGAAACAATAGTAAACAGATTTTATCTACAAAGTAGATACACTATATATATTTTTAAATGCAGTTCCTAATGAGAAAAGCTTCAGTATAAGTGAATCTATCTGCCACTTACCTGAGACTCCTATACAAAATCTACTTAAGAAATATTCTAGAATCCATGTTTCCACACAAATCAGTTGTGTATCTTCATTTGTAAATTCAGATTCCCCTTTTAGTATGCTCGAGAAAAAGAAAATTTGCTATGAATAACTCAACTGCCCTACTATCTGCCTGAGTGTCTTAACATCATCCAGGGATAAACCATTATCCGCATTAGTGACGAAGGAGCAAGAGGAATTAGAGGGACAGGAGAAATTGCTCTGCAGAGACGCCTAATAGTAAGAAATAATGGCAAGTCTCCGGCTGCCATTTCAATGCACGCTGATCACTTTCTTTGGTAAAGGTTCTGAAAGAGCAGGATCTCCACCTAGTGATTATTTTAGGAAAGTCATCTTTAAACAATATATCAACTGAAAGGACTGAAAGGACCCAGGGCCCTTCGTAATTACCGAACCCCTTTATAAAAATATAGGAAATAAACATACATTTTTAATCAACATATTTAATATTACTAAAACTAAATTTTTCTAACAAAATGTTTTTCATTTCCCCCAGGAACTCTACAGATATGTAAATATGAGGTTACTCACAACCTTTTTCCATACATTATCATGGAATAAAATGGAGATAAAAATACCATTACTCATAAATACGTAGTAAGAAAAAGTTTTCCATGTCTGTAAACAACTGAAGACATGCTGTAAATAAGAACCCTGAGCATATTTAGTGAACACCTTTACGACGATGGGGAAAAAAGGTGAAAGGTCATGGTTTTTTAAATTACAAAATTACATTTACATTGCATCTACAGTAACAATATACAGTGAATGAAATTCACAAAGTGTTTTTCTGAATTAGCAACATGGAATTTTGTGACAAGATCACGATTTTAAATTGTCAAACATTTTGGGGATTCAGACCTTCAGCAAACAACATGCAGACCTGTACGTTATGATGGTGCATCATTTTTGTTTTGGAGCAGTTTTGCAGCCAATGGTTCATGGATTTTTGTAAAGATTAATGGTTCGGTAATATTTAAGCCTTCTAGCAAGAACAGCTGAGCCATGCATACTTCCCAATCAACACAAAAGAATAAATGCAAATGTAATGTTTTACAATGACCATCTCAACATCTGGATTAAACGGTGATTTGAACTGAAGAAGTTGTTTATATGTACAAACCTAAAGATATTTACAGAAGCTAAACACATTATGCATGTGGCACTGGAGATTGGAAACTTATTATTGCATGTGTGATTCCTTTAAATATTTATTTTTGCTCATTTCTTGGAAGTGTGCCTGTATTTCTGGAGAGCACTATAGCTGTTTAATGTGGCAGAAAGACCTAAATGTCATATTCCAAAGATTAATCTCAGAATACATTAAAACAGATTTATTAAATCTATTGGAACCTATAGTAAAATCAAATAAATAAAAAAAAATTCCATTAATTGAAATTTTTTTTTTTTTTACTGCCATCAAATATATAATTTTGTTTAATAAAAGAAGCATGTGACTGTTAATAGGGCGACCAATAATAAATCTGACAACTTACAACATCTTAAGTATGTCTTTATGTTGCATAATCCACTGATCGGTCGATAAATACATGACAATTTTGGTGTCAAAACAGTATTAATGTTCTTTATCAGAGTCCACACAGAGCTCATGCTTATGGATCTGAAGTTTTTTAGCCTCGCAGATGGCAAGTAATTCAATTCAGGCTGATGTTTTATTCGTTTTGGGTGCTGAAGTGATCTCAGTGCTGTCTGCAGGCTGCTGCTGTTTAATATACTGCTGGAGGAGAGCTGACAGGTATGCTGGGTGCCGATGCAGCATTGAAACTGTGTGTGACGTCATCAAGGTCAAACCTCCAACCAGTTCACCATGGATAGTACGCACAGAAGGCAGCTTAGAGTAGTTGAGAATTCCTTCCCTTGAGAGTAGCGTGTTCTCAATACAGGCCCCTGGAAAAACAATTCTTGTCACCCAAGATGGAAAGAATATTGAAGACAGTGGATAAAATTTTTTTAAAAAGCTCACCTAACAGTAGCATCTGAGGACTCCTCCGTAACACATGTAACATTTCCTTCACTTTTGGCTCTTTGCTGACAAACAAAACAGTTTGTCCAATGAACAGAGGCTGCATGTTTCTATAGGGACTGGTGGGAAGAAAGGATCTCATTACCTTAAAAAGCAAGAAATCCAGAGAGAGCATTTGTAAGACACACTGAACACAACTCATGGAACATGGAAGACAGTTCACAGCTCACTGAAACCATCATTACCTTATTGGGAAAGAATTTAATGGAAATGTCATGTTTTTTAAGCCTGTGCTTCAGCAGCAACATGTCCTCAGCATTGATGGCATTGTTTTGGAGCACAGCAATCATCTTATACTCATTAAAGACTGTCTCCAGGTCTCTCTTTAACAGCCTAAACAGGCCACTTTCCTAAAGAAAAAAAAATACAGATTAGTCAAACAGACGAATACAATTTACCTTCAGTAGCACACTTTCTTTGCGTCTCTTCTGAAATAATGATTCATTATAAGAAGAATTTATATTGTATATAATATGGTATAGTTCCACATGTATTGTTCTGTTATATAAAATACATTTTAAATAAGAGATAACATTCTAAAACATTTAATTGTCTTTTTTTAATCATTGATGGCAGTACAATCTTAAAATTGTATTTAGATAGATACGAGTGACTCAATTTTATATATGGCAAATGTATTCAAATCATGTATTTCACACGCCACAGCCATGCTCTAAAATCTAGTAGTTATTATATCACCACTACTTTTTACCACTGGCTTGTTTATTTATTACCAACCTCCTCAGTTTTCTGGATAAGTGATGGAAAAGCTCCAGGAGGAGGAGCAGGTTTAGGGGGAATGTATTCTGTAACAGCCATCAGCTTCTGCTTCAGAAAGTGCATGGGCTTTCTGTGACGGGTTACTGCCTTGGAGCCATGACGTACACTCTGGACCAATGGCAGACATCCTGCAGGCATATAAAGAACACAGATATGTGTATTAATAATGATGTGCTGCAAAGATTTAAATAAAAAGTTACACAAATACTTTAACAGCATCCTTTGCCTTAAGACTGCTGAACATTGTTTTGGAAGATTTGAATTCAGCCATATTTCAAGCCTCTGCACCACTAAGCCTCCATGTTGGGCCCTTGAACAGGCACTTAATCCCATCTGCTCCAGGGGCAAATGATTACTGACCCACTGATCCATGACCCTGTGCTCTGACCCCAGCTTCCTACCAAGATGGTATATGCAAAAATAGTCCCCTTCGGGATTAATAAAGTACTGTAAATAAAATTATTATTATTTTAAATGAGCAAATGTATTTGCCCCTCCCCCAAATTATTCAGCCAAATAACTTAAATTTTAACTGAACTCCAGAAGTTATAAATTATACACCGCACAGTTGTTGTTCTTTTTTTTTTTATTTTATTTTTATTCTTTTTGCTTGTTTGTTTGTTTGTTTGTATGTTTGTTTAATTATAAACCTATGTTGTGTTTGCGGTGCCCAAGCCTGAGGTGGAAAACCACACCACAAGCTGGAGCAGAAATCCATTAACACGCCTTTACGCTTTAACACTTTCATTTTAAACACCAAGTGAGGATTCATTACGAATACTATTAAATTTGACCCTAAATTGATTTCATTCGATACAAGTAACCAGAAAATATACCTGTTTTTGTTACAATCCTGCCACACAAGGTCGCTGCCATCTTGCACCGGATGTGACGTCGAGGGGACTTGCGTTTCATGCACTTCCGCACAAGACTAACTGAGCTTCAAAACATATCCATGCAAGGAAAGGTGAACGATTTTTTAAATCGTTTGAGCCGAAACTGGGTTATAATATATATATATATATAATCTATATATGTATATAATAAATATATAAATATATATAAAAAATTTGTTATACAATTATGTATATATGTATATAATAAATCCGTTTATATTTCATTTTCTTTAGAGAAAATGCTCTTGCTATTATGGCATTAAAAAAAGACCGACTTAAGTTGTTTATTTCTACTCTTCAGCGACGTGTTACGTAAATATGTTATGACGTAATTATGTCACGGCCATGACAGCATGAGAGTCCTGTTCAGCTTCAGCGCACTAAAGTTGATCTGCAGAACTGGACTGAACTGGACTGAACGTCTACCTGGATCTCCTCCTCCAGTTTACCACCGAACCGAATCTGCTTCTCATTTCTGCACCAGATCTGCAGGTGACCACAAACAGATGGATCTGAGTAACATGAGGAAGAGATATAAAGGCGATGAAGAGGTAAAAGTCATGTTTTTTTAACACACCTTTGAACCTAAACTCGTCTATGCAGTGACTGAGACCTGAATAACAACCCATTTTTAACGCAGAACCCTGACCTTGTCTAATATTTATTTATTTACTTTAATGCTGTCATTGAATGTTTTATACAGTATGAAAGCAGCTGTATAGATAGATAGATATATAGATAGATAGATAGATAGATAGATAGATAGATAGATAGATAGATAGCCTAAAGGTTTTTTTTTTTTCTGTATACACATAATCATGGCATTTCAATTTAATCCCACAGTCTTTCGAAGAAGATCAACTCATTTCCCTGGACCCTATTAAGCAGTTCGGCGTGTGGTTTGATGAAGCAACAAAGTGTCCCGAAATTGGTGAAGCCAATGCCATGTGCCTTGCAACAGCAACCAAGTGAGAATGTTTTTTTTTTATTGCATATTGCATTTTATTTTTAAGAGGAGCTGTGCTTCATTTTAAAAACTTCAACAACAAACCGATGCATGTGCTACTGTTGGAGTAAGTGCTCAGATTTTTGTCATTTTTCATATGTAAAGGGACGGCAGGCCTTCTGCTCGAATGGTGCTGCTGAAAGGTTACAGTAATGAGGGCTTCCGTTTCTTCACAAACTATGAAAGCCGTAAAGGTAAAGATCTGGTGAGTCCTTCTAAACAGCCTATCTGTAATTTGTTTCAGAGTCAAAGTCACCAAAAATTGAAATACTCCTTTTAACCCATATTATAGGACATAAATCCCCATGCCTGTCTAGTCTTTTACTGGGAGCCACTGAATAGACAGGTGAGTGTTTACACGCTTGTACAGTAAGCATATTTAGTATATGTTGGCAAAAAGAGAATAGGAATAATATACAATTACCATTACAGACATTTCTAAATATACAATGTTTGTGGACACCTGACCATCAAATGCTTATTAACATGCCGAAAATGCCACTCCAGATTTAGTCCCTCATTGCTGACACAATACCTCCACTCTTCTGGGAAGGCTCTCCACAAACGAATTTCTGGGAATTTCTGCAAGTTTAGCCACTAGATAATTAATTAGGTAAAGCACAGTAATTCCACAACAAACTTTGGCAAGCCATGTCTTTGTCATGCTGTAACAGGTTTGTTCTATTGAAAGGAAACTGAATTCTTACAGTTCACAAAGCCATTACTAACAATTGTGCATTTCCAACTCTGTTTCAACAGTCTAGTCTTTGGCCTCAAAATACTAAATTTCCTTTATGTGCCTGCTCTCAGTTTGACGTACATTGTCCTGTATGACCATGACTTCTTTCTCTGTTGTATAAATGAGGTTACACACGTGTGATACCCCCTTGTTATCCATTGCTATGGGAACACACAAGGGGTTATGGTTGACAGTTGTGCAAGTCAAAGAAGGACCATTAAAAATACAAATGCAAATTATATATTTTATATTTAGATTATATATGGGTTCTAGAATAACTTGTTTCTTTACAAATGTACATTTATTTACAATTGTGTCCCTACAGGTTCGTATCGAAGGTACTGTTGAGAGAATTGCACGTCAGACTTCTGCTGAGTATTTTCATTCGAGACCCAAGAGCAGTCAGATTGGTGCAGTTGTGAGCAGGCAGAGCAGTGTGATACCTGGCCGACAGGTGAGTAAAAAGTTTCTAGCCTCAACTCTGTACCAAACTGTACCATTTAATGGTTGAAGGGGAAACTCCCGTGCAATGACCTGCTTTTCTACTCAGTACCTAAGAGAGAAGAATGCAGAGTTGGAGGAGAAATACAAGGACTCGGAGGTGCCAATACCAGATTACTGGTATGTGTCAAAGAACCAAGTAACTTTAGATTGCTTTGACCTTCTCTTTATACTCCCTTTTTATTAGATTGATAGTAATAACCAGGGTTGGGTACTGAATGTTTCCATTCAACTGCAGTTATTCTGCCATTACTTTTGTATCATAACACTCTATTGTTTCTAAGTTATTTTGTTTTTAACCTGTAGGGGAGGCTACATTGTCGTACCACACCTTATTGAGTTCTGGCAAGGCCAAACCAACAGACTGCACGATCGTATTGTTTTCACAAAAGTTAAGGAGGGTGAGACTGAACTTCAAGAGATGCAGAATCAGGCTGAGGAAGGCTGGGTGTACCACCGGTTAGCTCCCTAACCGAAAATCATTTCACTCCATTTCTCTCCTAGAATAACTTCAGTACATTAGAAAGTTAACTAGAAACACATATGTGTTTCATTTAGTAAAGAATCTGGATCTGCAGGATTGCTGCTAGAAAGTTGTAGTTTTACCTGCTTTAGACAAATTGTTATTGTACCATAAAATTGAATCATTTTAAATGTTGTAGTCTGTAATTCTTGTTAATAGATTATTGATTGACATGATGTCCGTGCTCCACCCTGAACGTCATAAAATGTAAAACAACCAGCAGGTAACATTTTACCATAGTATGGTACCTTGAGATTACGTACCTTTTGGTTTCTGCCCAAAGCTTTGTTGCTTGTGTTTGTGGTAGCTATTTGAGCTGTATCTTTATACTGGCAATAAATTATTCATTATTAAAGTTTTACACTAAGCTGTTGTGGAGCCTCTGAGAATTGAGGTTTGTTATTGTTTTTTTATTTTCATACTAGTATTAAAGAGGTCAATGTAGGGATAATATTACACTGTGATGAGATGAGTGATATTGTTTTAATGTAGACAAATGTTGTGCAGCTGTAACTGGAAGGGTCTGAACCACAGCCATTAGGTTTTTCCCTAATTTATATTTTGCCAGTAGGTTCCCTGGTGGTCTAGTGGTTAGGATGCGGCGCTCTCACCGCTGCGGCCCGGGTTCGTTCCCCGGTCAGGGAACCAACCCCAGCCACTTTCAGTGCCGGTCCCAAGCCCGGATAAATTGGGGAGGGTTGCGTTAGGAAGGGCATCCAGCGTAAAAACATGTGCCAAATCAAACATGCGGAGGATCCGCTGTGGCGACCCCTAACGGGAGAAGCCGAAAGAAAGTTTTTTTTATATTTTGCCAGTATTTTTTGCATTTAATGTAAATGTTGTTGTCAGCCACTAGATGGCAGTGCTACAACAAAAAAAGCAGACACTGTAGTTATTAGTTATTTAGAACCGTGTAAAATCTCGGTTTTTTTTATTTTTATTAATATAGGCCACACTAGCAACCAACGTAGATCTGTATTGAAACGTGTACACTATCTGCCCTATGTAAATGTCCTGGTGAAGTAAAATATTGAAAAATGTCTGTTCTGTTGTCTGCTTAAACATCCAGTACATCTTCAGTACACAATCACAAATGTTTTCAACAGTATGTTTAAATACACACAAAACAGGCCAAACACATACAATCTACGTACATCATACAATTTAGGTAATATGCTCACAGATTTCTGTACACTAAACAATTAGCCCATGCTTACATTTTTTTGGTATTAGAAGAACTCTTAAATCTTAATTTTTAATTTGAGTTTATCTATAAAATATTTTTTACCTGTTAGCAAGATCATCATGTCTATGACTAGATAAGATAAACAAGAAGGTTCTGCAGCAATATATCGCTATTATTCAATCAGATGTCTATTGATTTTAATTCTGTAATTAAAAAGCAAAAGCATGTGCATTTGTAAGCATTTATACTGTGTATAGATTCTCCTTTTTGAGTACATGTTCTATTTCTCTACTGCAAAGTTCTCATCAGTCCTGCTGTGTTCACTAAAAATATTAGAATTTTCAGCCAAAGTAGATCGAACCCTCTTTTTCTCTTTGAAACGTCCAGAGTGAGAGACTTTGACATGACGGCTTTTGGTGGCGGATCTGTCCACAATCTTTTCCAGCTTGGTATTTAGCTGACTGCCAGCGTTATCTGTGATTTGAGGATGGCTGGGCAGCTCTTTATTGCCAGTGTTGCTTCCATACTCAGCTGGAATTTCATAAAGGACTTTGGCCTCAGTTGGCTTCTTCCTCAAGAAGCTAAGTTTCCACCAGGCATGGTCAGCCATAGTTTATACAAAACAAAACTTTGGACCTGCAACAGAGGTAATTTATGGATTTAGTGATTTATGACTTACAACACAATCAGATTTTACAGCTTCACCCCTTCTTGCAGGAACTAAAGTCTCTAAAGCTTAAATGCTACTTTTAGGTCAATAATTATCTTTACCACCTGTTTGTCTTTTATTTTATTTACAATTTAATTTCACTGTTAAGCCCTCTAATTCTATGCCCAGAACTGTAATACATACAGTCAGGATGGGATACCAGTGGATTACCATATCTCCATTCACACACATCAATTCTTAATTTCAGTTTGAAAGAACATTTGCTAATTTAGGTTTATTTACTATTTTAACGGCGATCACATTGAATCGCTGAAAGTGTGTGAGATTATCTGAATTAAATTATTCTGCTTCAGCAATTTATCAGACTATACCACAAATGCATACATTCTTTCTTATATATGCAATCACAATCAAACTGGTTATTATAAGCACCCTGTGGATCATAAACTGATGAGCATATTAGTAACCTGAATTTTATGATATGTCAGAGTTAACTATTATTGTAAATTATTTTATTGTAGTTAGAATCTCAGTTTAAATTGTTGTTTTACATTTGAAAGATTCAGACATTCTGCAGTTTCTAAAGTCTCCTTTAACTTTAAGGTGCTGATGCAATTTATTGCACAACAAATGTGTTTGTTTGTTTCTTAAAAAAGGGTCAAATTATAAAATCTATTGCTATCATTGTTTGTTTATTTGTTTGCTTGTTTTAAACATTTAGCACATTATTAACCTACTTTATACTCTAAATGCATTTAGTGGATAAGTTTCTATTCATTTCATCAAAAGGTTTTATAGTGGCTTTAGGTAAATAGCAAGGAGTGTTATGGCAAGCTTTTTCCTCTGTTAATGATTACATACATGAATGACATCTGATTCCACTTCTGTTCAATTGATGACAAGTACCACTGTATACTCTCCCTTCCTTTAGATCTAAGATGTGCCAACACCCACAGTCTTGCATACCAAATTGTTTGCTTTACAGTTAGCCAGGCAACTGCCAAGGCCATATATAAGCATGTATAAGGTCTCTATGTACCTTATGAATGTGTAATACTATCTAATGTAAATATGAAGCAAGTGGCAAAAGTTTGATAATAGATCAGTTTGACAATAGATCATCTCACACGGCCAGCAACCAGGCCAACTTTCTCTTACATAAGCTCACATGCTTGACTTTATTACATTTTTAATCAGTTTGATCTTTTTTTTGATAGGACAAAGCACATGGTGTGGCACTTTCTTCCATAGTATTTCAGCCCCTTAGGAAGGACTAAACTTTCATATGAGCTCATTATGGCAAATGATAAATTGGACTGCATATTAAATAAGATGGGATTTAAGATTGTGCCTAAATCAAAAGTTTTTAATCCTTTGAACACTTGCCATCTTTTCGAAGAGTTAAAATGTGGAACAAATGCAAAATATGGATGGATTCAAGGGATCATTATAGACAATCACAGTGAGTGAAGGAAGCAAGCATGTCAAAAATATCCTGCAAATAAATAAATAAATGCCATTTTTTAGTAGAGAAACTATTGTTTTTTTAGGAATGTTCACACAGTTGTGTGTCCTTAAGAGCACGTATTTCTAGCACACTAATCTTCACATCTATTAAATGGTGTCTTGTTTCAGTAAAAGCAGTCAATGGTTTTATTTTCCTGAGAGCGGTAAAGGGTGCTGACTGTACTACACTGTAATCCAACTAAGAACACTACCAATGAGAAAGACATTTAAAAAAAAAAAAAGTCATATACTTTTAGGTTTATATTCTGTAAAAACCATCTAGCATTATAACATGCAATATACCACCATTTAACACTTTAACTAAATTTCTATGACATTATGAATTGCATTATAAATGATTTGGGTTCATTCTGTCTGAACACTCTCACAGATCACAAAACATGCACGCCTTGAGACAATCAATAACCAAGTTCAAAGCCTTTCACTGAAACAATGTTTAAACAAGGAAAAAGTTAGCCGAATGGCAGCCAGGCCCAGTAAAGTAAGTCATAGTCACAGGAGTATTATGTTTGCTCACTGAACTGGGCTTTTATAATATCTCTCTCAGCTGGGATAGGTGTGGATATTGTCATGGTTACTGTAGGGTTTAGGAGCCCTAATCGGTTTCTGTTTCTCTGACTAAGCTGTTTTACTGCTTTAAGAGCAAAGCATTCATCCAGACCCACTTTACCCTGATGGCTATTCTCCCAATCTTATCCTTTTCATTTAACTCGCAACAGTGATACCATCTATCTAATATAAATTTTAATAAATGTTTTAGGTTCATGCTGAGTGCAAGATTGCTATCTGACATTGAGCAATAAAGCATCTCTATTCAAGATAATGACTTCTAATTAAAAGGAGGGAGAGCATTAAGCAGTAAACATTGCCAGCTGAAAAAGTCCCTTAAAGCCCTGTGCACATTCTGAAAACAAAAATACTTCTTAATACACACATGCAGCTGCTTAACCTCACATGATGTTTATACATGTAGAAGAAAAATAATAATAATAATAATACTTATCAAGCATTTACAATAGATTTGTAGATCATTTTACAATTAATTTACCAGATTTAAAGATAGTGATGTTTCAGATGAGCAGACGTCCACATGAAGGCAGGATTGGGATATTCTACGATCTGTTTTCTTCCATTCTCCTGTGCAGGTTTCCTCTTTCAGTGACTGCAAAGCACACTGCAGCTCTGCCACTTTTTGTACCTTGAACCTTCCTTCATAAAACTATGATTGTTTTAATTTGGCACCAAGGTGCTGCCTTCCCCACTATCTCCCTACACACCCACACACAGACATAAACACTGAAATAACTGATTATAGAGCCTCCCACAAGTCAAGCCGAAACTTAGGGACAACCCTTTGGAACTTGTGTAAATGTTACAGCCATATGAGTGAAAAGGGGGAGGGTTCACTTCATCAAACTGAACCAATCCTATGGGAGTGTGATGTTGACTTCTAATTTGCATTGTATATACAATGGACACTCAGCATTCTGGATGTAGAAAATAAACACGTGAGGTTTTGAAAACTAAATGCCTTTCTTTCACTGTCATAGACGAAAGTGAAGCTTATTCATCCCTCTCCCTGATCACCTAGGACATAAAAGATAAAAGAGTCACAAATTCCTTTGAATATGATTTACCACTCTAGTCTGTTTGTGCACAACAATGTGCCGTTTAGTGTGCTGACTATGGGATGCTGCAAATCTCACATTTCAAAACATACAAAACATTGCTGATTTTCAAGAAACTTCAAAGCAGCTTATACAAAAACAGGTCTGTAAACATGTGTACTACCTTTCAAATTTCCCCTAATAATCCATTAAACCGGTTTTCTGTGTAACACATATGTGTAATGGTCCAGGCAGTGAGAATTACCTGGGTACCCTCTTGTGATCTTCCAACAAATTGCAAAGAAACCATATGACAGTGTTTACAATATATGATGCTGTCATACAGAAATGTAATCCTTTTTTCCCCCACTATATAACAACATGCCTGCAGGTCCACTGACTGTACAGAATAATATGTTTAACAGCTTGTAGATATCCAGTCCTCCAGAGATAGCAATATTTTTTTTTTTCTGGGCTTTTCTTCTTGTTAATATTCACCGCCTTTC
>JAAIIK010021872.1:0-16933 GCA_014706435.1 Silurus glanis
ATATATATATATATATATATATATATATATATATATATATATATATACACACATACATATATTATTTCAAATTGAAATCACTTCTCAATAACTTAAAAATAATTAGTCTCTGGAAATAATAATATTAATAAAATTCTAGGACTCTTATAAGTAAGCGAAATGTTACTGTATAGATTTAAGTAATGAGCCTAATATTTTAGTAGTTGGATTGCTATATGGATAGTTATATTTAGAGTTAAATGGGTTTCTTGGTAGCAAATAATCTTTTATTTTATGACATAATTCATTTAGCTGATGCAGAGTTCATGTAACAGTCATGTCCAGGTCAAACCTTTAAGCATTTGTTATGCATGCTGATTGAATTATTGAAATATCTAATAATTATATATCTGCATATAAATACATTTTCCTTGTGCATGGGTGAGTGCTGTATATCAATCAGTAATGACTTCTTTCCACTTAACACAGGTTCTGCATAACACTGATGTTTAGATAATAGGGTACAAATGAATCCAAAGCCTTAACGCTTACTCTTCCACGAACACTGTGTATTTTATACTTATACTCACCCTTGGATAATCATGCTTCTCTGGCCTCTGTTTGCCGAATTGGAGGTGACTTTTGACCTTTGTTTATTTTTATTGCTGCATTTTTAAATGAGAAATGTGGACAGAGAGCTTGGGTCGGTGCAGCAAAGTGTGTGTGTGTGTGTGTGTGTGTGTGAGAGAGAGAGAGAGAGAGAGAGAGAGAGAGAGAGATAGAGAGATTGCTAAGCAATGCTCACTCACTCAGGAGGAGTGCAGACATTTCCATAAAAATCTACCCAACAGTTAGACGCTTGTTCTCAATTAGCAGGTGTTTGCTAAGCATGGTGAAGAATGCTTAAAAGGTTTTAGAATTGCACACTGGGTGAGTTTTCTTTCTTTCTTTCTTTCTTTCTTTCTTTCTTTCTTTCTTTCTTTCTTTCTGGTATTATGTTCTCACTTTCATGTTCTTTTTCATTTTAAAGCAAGTGAAGTAAACGCTTTCTGTACATGAAAAGTTAAATAAAGAGTGATAAAAATAAGTTATGGAAGAAATGCTTAGGTAGTGTGTGTGTGTGTGTGTGTGTGTGTGTGTGTGTGTGTGTGTGTGTGAGTGTGTTTGGCTCATGGTCTTTTGATGACCATATTTATAATGCACCATTATATAATACTTAATCTAACAGTCTCCGATGCAAACCATGTGATGTGTGATATGTTCTCATATTTGGGAGGATACATATTTATTTTTCCTTTTTATCAATGTGGTTTCTTTTAGTTCTGCCTATTTTGCCTTTTTGCTGGATCTTTTAAAAATCTCATAAGATTCATTATGCAGTGGCAAAAAACTGTTACACTGTGTTATCCTAGAATAACAGTGTCGCTTTTGACATTTTCATACGTTTTTTTTTCCCCGTGCTACTTCACCCCCGAATGCTGATTGTATTAAAGCTAGTGCAAATATATACCTCACCCTGTCAGTGAAAATCGCACTTTAGATATAAATACATATTCATTTTTTTAAAATTCAAGGTTAAATTAGACCATTTTTAAGATGGACTGTTGTGTTAAAAAGCTTGCTGAATGTTTGACAATAGTGAGCAGTGTATCTAACACATTGCCTCTGTGCTAGAAACCCTTTTAATTTCTTTTTTTTTGTTGAGGTTTGATGGTGACACGTGCATCCAGGGAGTTTAAGTAGTATAAATTTGTATGATGGGAATAAAAGTAAATGATCCAAATCCTCCAAAAACAAGGCGTTTTTTTTAGCAATTCTTTTCTATTACAGCCCCTCAATCAGGCTGTAATAAGTATACATGATTTCATACAAGTGCAAATCCGGGGTTACTGGAGTTGCTTTTTCAGTATATAGCAAAAGAAAATCTGGATCGCATCATATTTATGGAATGAGCAAAGGAAGTACATTCGGCCACTGTGAAAAGAAAAAAAAAGTACTAGTGTTGGACAATAGAGCACTTCTCAGAATGGTAACAAATAATGCTAATTGGAAAAAGGATGGCACATTCACACACAAAAAAAGAAAAGAAAAGCAGTTCCTCAATGATCAGGAAATTGTGAGTTCAATTCCAGTGATTCTACAGCCATCTGTGGCCAGGAGCCAAGAGAATAAAGTCATCACTGTGTCAGCTACAGAGTACAGAGTACTTGTCAGTCACAATGGCACTAGCCAATTGTGGTTGTCCCTGAGCTCATGTATACGGAAGCAGCTGGATAGAATTTTGCTCATTGTCTTTTACAATGCAGACTGCGTTTGATTAACTTTGTGTGTCTTTGGTGAATCACAAGTTAGCCTCTATCCTGTCCTTTTTTGCCGTTATGTTATGATAGAGGAGGAGGCTGGTCGGTTTATTTTTGAAGTGACCAAATCGTCAAGCAACAGAATTCAACAAATGTATGGACAAACAAACAATAAATATAATCAAAGTGAAATGCTTGGAGTAAAAAATAGCAGTAAAACAAAGACAACTATGAAAACTATCTAACTATCTCAAACTGACAAACAGTAATGTGTATAAAATTACTATTACATCAATAATAGCCTAATAACAAATGAGCTAATCACTAGCTAGCAAAGTAGTACTACTACTACACATAAAACACATACTCAGCCAAATAAAACCAAAGAGATGTGAAACAAATATAAAAAGGTAGCTAGTCTTTTATTTATTTTAATGGTACTTTTGATAACTTGTTATTCTGGCTAGCTAGAGTAAACCTCGAATGCAGTGACTGGACCATTTTTAGTGCTAGTGAGCGCATTATGTTATGCAACGTGACAGTTGAAAAAAACATTATACGTCTGAGACTAACGTTTAATCAGCTCAAAATTCTTTTCAATCTATGTAATAATTTGGCTCCTATGATAAACCTACGAATCTTTTACTAAATAAAGCAGTCAGATTTATACTAGCAAGTACAATAGATATACAAATGTAGAGTACAGATTGTCCTTAAACGCAGCATTTTCCTTCATTTTTCCATTAGTATATTACTATGTATTTTACATTTTGTAAAATGTCTTGTAATGCATCCACTTGTATCCACCAATCGGCCATTTAAGGATAATTTGTAACACTACAGCAGTTGGCACGGGCACACCAAACACAGACAGACTTCAACACTGGCTGCCAGGACTGGAGCTCAAAGTGGCATCTACTATTTTAGCCACCTAAGGGTTAGACAGCTTGTAAGGTCTGAGATACTTTTCTGCTCACCACAAGTGTAAATAAAGGTTATTTAAGTTATCATAGCTTTCCTGCTAAGCCTAAAACACTTGGCCATTCTCTATCTTAGACCTATCTATCAAGACATTAGCACCTGCTGCTCATAGCAACTCTAGAATCTGTTGTGTATGAACATCTCAAGAAATCTTCAGTTTTGCTTAAATTGTCAAAACACTATGTCTGAGATGAACAACCATGTTCTATCCACAGTCACAGAGATCAGTTTTTCTCTTCATAACATTTGTGAGCATTAGCTAAAGCTCTTGGTGTGTCTCTGCTTGATCAAATGCATTGCTGTCACACGATCAGTCGAATGAATAATTACATTAAAAAATCGCATAGGTGTTCCTATTAAAGTGGCTGTTGGTACCAACTACAGTTTTTGATTTCATCTTGTTTTGGCATGTGATTTATACGTTTATTTTTATTATATACTCATACTATTATATGCTCTATGTAATGGACTAAATGTGCTGAATTATATTTATGGAAGCACAGTTTTTAATTGATCCAACAGTACATACTGAATGTATGTAAAAATAGATCAAAGTACAAAAATAGACCACAGTTATCTCTGCTCTCAGTTTATTGTAATGCACAAAATCACAGTTTATCACAATTAACATTGTTGAAGGCATTTCGTCTGAGGCTGTAGATGCTTCTGTTGTTAATACTAAGTCTACCTGGTTTAGCATGTACTGTTAGAATACTGTTCAATTACGACTGGTAAGAGACAGATCTAGTGTAGGATCTAGAATAAGAGGTCTAATTAAGATCTAGGATCAATGTCAAAAGGTTTATACTTTAATTGTAGTTCTATTTAATGGTGCACAGAGGAATTAGCATAAAGAAGCATAAAGTGTTATGCTAATTATTACTACTACTACAGAACATATATGGAAACGATAAACACCAGTAAGCATATCTTTATTAAATAGTGCAGCATACATAAAATCAGACCATTACTGAATGACTTTTTGTGAATAATATAGTAATGCCGTATGAGATTTATAAATGGACAGCATGTATTCAATACCATTTGCATATTGTATTTTACAGACACAAGTTTGTTTGTTGATATGCAATGTAAAAATAAATGCTGCATAAATATGTTTACTATATATAAATGTATATTTTCGAAAAAGAAATCATCATGAATGAGCTTTTTTTTTAAAGCCTTTGAAAGAGAAAGGAGGATTTATTCTTATTCAACAACAAGCCAGTGATACAGAAAATGAAAATGCACTAACTTGGATAAATATTCTTAAATTCCAATTATTCACTTTAAGATATTTCAGTCTTTTATGCCTTCTTCATTGTAACCTATATATTTGTCTCTCCATCTATCTCTCTTTCCTTTTAGGTCTGGTTTCAGAACAGACGGTCAAAGGAACGCAGGATGAAGCAGCTCAGTGCCCTCGGCGCCCGGCGCCATGCTTTTTTCAGAGGACCGAGAAGGATGAGGCCGCTGGGCAGCCGACTCGACGAGCCTGATCTCCTTGGCCCTGGGGGATACGGCTACTATGGAGGTATGAGAAGGGGGAAAAAAAAATCCTTCTATTCATTTTTCCGCCTTTTATCCACACATCCAATTGTCCTTCATATGTAGCACAAAAGCGTATTTTTCAGACAACACTCAAATCATGAACCCTTTGCCTCACCTTGAAATAACAAAAGATTTTCCATCTCCCTCGCTTACTAATTTTACTACCCCCTCACTCGGTTCACCCACCAATACCATTATTCCTCTATTTTATTTTTCTCATTCTCTTTCTTTTCTAATAAGAATGTCTACTTTAGGGACTGTTTAACCCACTGAAATCTAACAGCACAAACTTTTTTTTTTTTCAAGCGATGTCTCTAATCAGGTTTTTAGGCATGCAGTCACAATCTAGTCAGTGGATCTAGTCAGACGTTTGATTCGATTTGGTTATTGTTTACGTCGCAGAATAGCCTCACCTGAGAACTCGTCGTCCTTCAACCAAAGCATGCGGTAGCAGCATGAAGTATTCAAGCAGAGAGATGGCAGGTTTACTCGTTCTATACAGAGTAAATTGGGATGAATCGAGTAATGCCTGCTGGGAAAATGAAGCCTGCAGTGCCCCCTCGAACGGCGTTTTCGATCTCAGAATCAGAGAAACATACATTTATTTAACTATTAGAAACTCACCCAGCATTGTATTATTATTATTTATATAGTGGCTTGCTTCTTTGTAGCAGAATCTATTGTTAATTTGTCAAACCAAAGCGGCATGTAATTCAAAGGCACAGAATTCCCAGCGTCGCCAGTTATTGACTATTTGTGCTTGTACAGTAAATAAGCCACATTAGCGTGAATTCACGCTGCAAAGCTGGAGGCAATGAGGAACGAGAATGTATTACTCCGGTTCTGCTTTCTGTTCTCTGTTGTTTACCAGAGATTCAGAGAGACATTTACGGAATGGTAAATGCAAGAGTAATTGTGTTTTTTGTATGGCCCAGAGAGAAAAACATAGAAAAAGCTGCAGATTTTTTTTTTTCTCTCAAGGTCTCTTCCTTTCTACCTTAGAGTCTGCCTTTTTTATTGCGGTTATGTTTACTCCTTCACTCGTTAATCGTTTTGCCATTTGAATTTCTTGTCATTTATTCCCTTTACGAGCAAAAACACCACCCCCCCACCCCCCCATGCCACCCTCCACCACCCCAACCCCCCACTCACGTTTGCACTGTATCAAAGCGAGCTGAACATCTAAATGCCACATCACAAACGTGTTAATCAGAATAGCCCTGTCATTGCTGTCTTTAATACACATTCATTGATTGGCCTCTCCATTGTCCTGTGGTTGAACCCTGCCTTTAAAGCCTGCTCTGTTACTGCATCACCTCCATTGAAGTTTATTCACTGCAGATTTCAGGAACAGAACGTTCCGTATGTTCATTTCTCTTTTCAAACTGCTGAAAACAGCCAAAAAGCTGTTCATAATTATAAGTAAAAGCAATTAAATTCTTCAACTTTCATAACTATAGCCTTTGATTGGCTATAAATTGGGCTTTATATTGCCGAATACACATCTGTACATGAACATTGAGGCGACCTTACAGTTTTCTGTGCTTGGCAGGGACATTTTTCTCCGTCAAAGGGATGTGTAGGCGGTGCTAACGACATCAAGGAAGTAAAACACTTAATTGTGTTTGTGTGTGATCAAAACCGCAAGCTGCTAGCATGGCATTGCGTGACAAGTAAGTCACCCTGCAAGATCAAATACAATTTGCTACGGTTTATCGTAATTCTTCTGGCCTGGCTAGGAAGTCTATAAGTACGTCACAACAAGCACAAATAATTAATTACGTACTAACATTGTATGCTGATCATGTACCTATTCATAAGTAGCTTTTGTTTATCCTTTCAGTAGCATGGGTTTTGTCTGTGTGCCTCCTGACAACGGTCGGATTATACCGCAATCTTTTTTATTGTTGTTAAGATATTTTATGTAAACATTTCCACTTAAAGTGCTCGGCTCATTCGCTTTGCGCTCTTAACAGTGCTCTCGGTGGTAGTATATTAGTTAGCAGTGTGTCTAATTAGCCACACTGAGAATGGTTTCAATTTGGTGATTTCAGCCTGCCCGGTTCTGCTTTCAAACATAAACATTCAGAGTTACACATAGTAAAATGTGCTATAGGGCCTGCTATTAGTATACCTGCTTTTAGTTTACTCTATATGAAGATGTATTAACCCTTACCATTCAAATACCTATGTTAGCTATGCCTAGAGAAAGATATTTAGTCCATAACAGTATGGAAACCACAAAGTCACCTAGTCTAAATCATGAACCTGGCAATTCGAACATATTTCTCATGGTTTGGTACAATGCTTGGTACGCTATCAAGATCAAGATCTCAGCCTTATTTCTTTGGCTCTCCCTGTTTTTCACAACAAACCTTTTCAAGGGCATGGATTTCTTTCACGATATATTCGCCATAGAATTTTACACTTTGCTTGTGCTCACCATTTTTACATCAACTTGAATTAAGAAGCTGGTTATAACAGAAAATATGTTTTCACCAAACTTAAAATTAAATTTTATCTCGAGTTTTCATGTTATCGAAATAGAAGCAGAATGGTATCAGGTTTCATTGCTGCATATACATGCCGAATAACAAAAATGTACTGTGATGTAAAAACTCTGTTAACTATTTAATGAGTGAAATAAACCTATTAACCTGCCAAAGGATTATATACATCATTTATAATCCAAAAAGACAAAATATATACTGCAAAATTGCTTTTTCACAGTCACAAAGTCTAAACACCTTCTTGCTGCATATACATGTCAAATAACAAAAATGTAATGTGATGTAAAAACAGAGTCTAAACACCTTCCCATAGCCCCAATCTATACTTTCTGGTATAGATTATAAATAATTTCTTGTGCAATCAAATTCTTCAAACACTTGCTATATTTTTTTTTTAACTAAGTGGACAATCACTGCACTTGTCATTTTTTGTCATGGGCCAATGTGGACTGTTTTGTATGCTTGGTCATCTATTTGTGTTATGTGTAATTATGTTTGTATTAGTCTTGTTTGGTTCAGTACTGCTATGCTGTGCCTGTATGTTAAATGCGCACTGTTGGAAAAAAAATGCTTGTATGCTCAGGCCTTCTTGGCTAATAAAGCTGATTCAGATTGAATAAAAAATAAAAATGTAATTATCAAACCATGTTTAATCAGTGCCTTCTGTTTTTGATTTTCTCAGAGTATCAGGGTGATTACTATGGCACAGGTGTCAACTATGACTTCTTTCCTCATGGTCCACCCTCATCTCAGGCCCAATCTCCTGCGGAGGCACCCTTCCTGCTCAGCTCGGGCTCCGGAGACGACCAACGCTTCACAGACGTGATGTCACACGATGACACGCCAAGCCCAGAGTTGCACCCAAACGCACAGGGTGAAGGCGGATTTGGGACAGGACCCAGTCCACCATACCCACTGGCCAACAATGCCAACTACACTGGGCAAGAGATGGGTGAAAATACCGTATGGTAGTGGCGGTTGGGGTTTCTGGACAGATAAATAAGGGGCAAAATTGGATGTGGTGCAGGACACAAGACTGGAAGTTTATCACCATCCAATCCCTAAAGAAATCCCACAAACCACATTGGCTCGATTTGCTCCAGTTTCCAGAGGCGCTCTTCTGAGCAGGATGAAAACATGTTTCAAGGTCATGACATACAGGAAACAAAACTGTCGTGTGGCTCAAATGTTCCAAGGACGTCATGTTCTTTCTTTGCTCACAATTTCTTCATTCACTTTCTGCAGACCACAGACAAACACTGGAACACTGGAATTCTTTCTGCCACCATTGGTTTTTGCATGGACTCTGTTTGATGGTATGGCATCAGGCATATTAGTGCTCATACCTGTTTTGCTTTTGTTATTATTTACAGACAAGCAAAGGTTGTTGGTCTGTGCACAAATGACTAGAAAACCAGTGGATTTGTTCAGACATTTGGAATATATTGGGAATTGGGTAGTGAACTTTAAACCTAAGCCCACTCCGGTTTGGTTTACTTCTTTGTCAAAGATCATCTAATTTGACTGCTTTTTTCCCCCCACCATGTTTTAAAACTCTGATCTGTTTTCATTCATTGAAAAACAATAAACCTTTTGATGAACAGAATTTGAACTTAACCCAGCTGTGATTTAAATTCAAAGTGTCTCCTAAAAGGGCATTCTGTGCCAAGCAATTTTAGCTTTTATTTCTCGATTTTGCTAACCTGATTAATCACTCCATCAGTATGCAATCAGTTTGCTTTATATTGTTTAGTCCTGTTCTAACGACTCATTATAACTGACAGAATGTCCAGGCAAATAGCATATCCAATGCATAGTGGTGCATTCTTGTTTTGATCTGGATCCCATCCAGGGTGTATTCCCACCTCAAACATTGTTTCCTACAGCCATGACTAGGATAAAGGGATTAATAAAGATAAATGAATCTCATAATCTAAATTTTAGATCATAAGCATGTGTGTATAAGTACAGAACATTGTAGCTACAAATTAGCTGGAAACAACGAGAAGCTGATAGGAAAAAAAGATAAAGAATAGCCGTTTTAATGAAAACAATAGTAATAATTTTTCTTTTCTACCAGTAAAATTAATGAGCAAATTTAATAAATCACAAAGGTGGTGCTCATGGTATTACGGCTATTCCTTATAAATAGAGCAAACCACAAATACCCCAAGGTAAGATATTAAAGATTAAATGCCAGAGTATCTAATTGCTTTGTGTTGTACTGAGATAAACCCAATGGCACCCCAGAAATTGCATTGTACAGATAGAAAACGGATTAAATTATGAGAGTAGTGGCATCTGTCAAACATGTCTCTGGGATATACAGGAATACATTTTAACTAGCCCAGCTTTTGATAAATGAACTAAAATAAACAAATAGAATAAGATTGATATTGAGCACATATTGAATTATGCATTCTGTCAAGTCGGTTTTACAAACACCATTTCTAATTCATCCTCTCGTGCTGTTTTTCTTCTCACAAGTCTGGATTTATAGATATTAAAGACATTATTAAACATTATCATTAAACATTGTTGGTGCTGTAGAAGTAACAGATCCTCTCAGTGCTTAAAGTGTAAATATCTCACCTGAAAATATCGAAATACTGTATATTAGAAGACAACAATTTAAAACTCCCAACCATAATCTACATATTTACAAAAAAATTCAGAATATAAAAATGTTAAACAGTAGGATCCATGTACAGATGGGAAAATAAACAAAATATCACTATTTTTGGAATCAGAAATGGTAATGCCAAGAAACACAAACTGCTGTTATTTCACTAAAAACATTGTTTAAACAATAATTTCAAGTCAGTTATCCATTTCATATAGCTGACTATGCATATTTTGTATGTAACTGCCAAATATTTTTCAGAATTCAGTCACATGATTTCTGGCAAGTCGAATAGCTTTCCAAATAAACAGTTGAATTATATTTGACCTACAAATTAAAAGATTTTGAAAGTAACAATTACCATAGTTTTGCATAATTGTGGATATAGATGTATAGATGAGAGCACATGTTATAAAATTAGTTTTGATTTGTGGGAATTTTTAGGCCATTTACAATATGACAACATGCAGTTGACAGACAAGACATGCTACCTTTGCCACCATTCTACCTTTTCTACAACCATGCAGAGCGTTAAATGTTGGAGTGATGGCCGAAAGATATACGAACTTTATATATACATATTGAACTTTGTCACTTTAGTTATATTTCTTTGATGACCGGCACCAATTGGTAACTTATATATTGAATTGTGTCAGGTTGAAGGGGGAATAAAACCTGGCTTCCATTTTATCCCTGCCATTCTGTAACATTTTAACAATCTTCCCCCATCCACATATCGGCCTTTATTCATCACACACGCACATCTTTAGGTGATTAAAAGCCCGGCCCCAACATAGTCATCCGTCAGCAGGCACCATTACAGCAGCACAGCACTGTTCAACTCCATTTAACCTTTGTTTCATTACCTTGCTTTTAATGGAACTGATTTACAAAAGAACACTGAGGCCATAATGGGGAATCTCCTCAAACAGCTGAGGTCTCTCTCCACTGTGAAAGGAAAAGAAACAAAGGGAGGGTGCAAGCAGCATCTGTGCTTGAGGATGGCTGTAGATTAGCACCTCCTGGAGGTCTGGAGCAGCAAGACACCCCCTGCATATACGCACCCACAAAGATTAGCGCTTGAGTAAGTACAATACAGGGTGTGCAGTTGTAGAAAAATAATAAACAGTGGAGTGGTGTGATACTTTATTCGTCTTACACCACAGGAATAACATTTATTACAGTTTCAAAGTGATCAATGAATATCAGCGTATTAAGAAAAGATCATTTTTTCCCTTTACAGTAACATCCATTGTTGTAACAATGAAAGTCTGTAAGCATGTATAAACAAACACCTTTCCCCACCTTCTTTCTCTCTCTTAAAGTAAGACAGAAAAGCCTTGTTACAAAGAAACTTGAAACCGCTAATTCCTCTTTAACCGAAGACTCCTGTAGTGTTTTACTTAGTTAATAACAGTTTAATCTGTTTTTTATTAGTTGTCGATTAAGGAGTTTTGGATTATAGCTAAAACCCTGTGGTATTTTACTCTATATGTACTTTCCTGTTTATTTTTTATTTTTATCAGCCCCAATGCCCTGTTGAATCAATCATCTCTTTCAGATCTTCAATAGCTTGTTACACGCTGAAAAGGACACTGGGACTACAATTATATGAACAGGACACTGGGAACAGGACTGCAAGAACAGAACAAGAACAGGACTATGGGAAAAGCACTATAAGAAATAGAACTATACAGACAGAACAATGGGAACAGGACATTGGCACCTGGACTATAAGAAAAGGACTACAAAAACAGAACTCCTGTAGAAGTACATGACTGTAAGAACAGGACATTTGGAACAAGACTATAATAACAGGATAAGAACACAAATATGGAAACAGGACTATAACAACAGGACTTTAAGAACAGGACTATAAGAACAGGGCTATGGGAAAACGACTATAAGAACAGGACTAAATGAACAGTACTGTGGGAACAGGACTATGGTAAACACAGCAACAAACTCACAAACACTTGACAATGAAAACACAGAAATCAGAACTATACAGGTGTGCATATCAGGACTTAACATGAAACAGGGGTAAGTGATTAATGATATGCAACATGCTAATGCTAATGGGTAATGACGTCCGGGGTGCCATCCTGACATCTCTTGACTTGAAAATTCTTAAAATAAAAAAATGCAAATAAAAAAACTAAGTATATTATTTTAATCTTTGACCACCAGTGCACTTTGATTTTGCATGTTAGAAATTGTAAAAAGATAAATGAAAATCTCATAATTTATTTCACAAATACCTCAATCCAAAACAAGGAATTTTATATTTCGTTTAGAAAACTTTGTTAATGTGTTAATGTGTTAACCCACCTCCTTTAACATTCTGTGTTTTTATTGACTTTATCTCATTGTCGAACACCAAGGTTATGTACCTTACAAACAAGCTCCTCGTCTTTCCAGCAGCTTCAGAGACCTCTAATATAAGTGGAGCTCATTCACACAACTTTAATAATTAGACCTCAAGTTAAGCTGTCACTATAGCAACCAAGTCATCATCAAGGCTGAGTAGAGCTACAATCTCTACTCTATAAATAATCAGTGATAGGAGGCCTCTTCATCTTGGTTTAAAAAAAAAAAAAAAGAAGAGAAAAATAACAATTAAAATAGAACCAGAGCTACTACAATTGCTAATTAAGCACAAAAATTTCCACTATTTTGAGTCTCTCTTTATTATCAAAAAATTCTAACAATCAAATAATATTCTTTGTGGATGCCACTGTGCATCGATACTGAATCAAATGAAAATCGTGGGTTTTTTTTGGTTAATCTTAACAAAATTGTCCCTATTTAGTTAATCAAACTAAAAAATAGTCTAATGTTTGCCACCAACATACACAGCAAACATTTCTAAGTTAAGTAAAATTAAATATGAGCAGTAAACAAAATCAACAAGCAGTGAACAAAATAATAATAATAATAATAATAATAATAAGAAGAAGAAGAAGAAGAAGAAGAAGAAGAAGAAGAAGAAGAATTTTAAAGAGATTTCCCGCATGCAACAATGCCAAATAAAACATTTTGTTCTATGAATACAAAATTATGACCAGTGGGTCAATTTCAACATTTGTGGATAAAATGTGTGTGTTAAGTCTAATTTCTTTGTAGGTTTTTATATTAAATAAAAGAATCATATTTTAAAGCATATATTAAATTGTAATCTATTTTGTAATCAGTACCAGTTTACAAAAATGTTTTTTCATACATGTGTAATCTGGTACTTTTCTCATTCTGAAAATGCTATTATTAGCTTATTTACTGGACTTGCTCATAGAGACATATTTAATCATATATACCTCTTTTTTTTTTTCTTTATTTGCATTTTTTCTCACTTCTTAGCTCCTTCCTCAAAGACCTAAGGGAATGAATGCAGGAAAAGGACATGAGGACAAGATGACTCTTGGCCAAATGTGTTTACTAGACCAGAGGTGCCCAAACCTTTTCCTTGGAAAAACTTGATTTAAGGCCATGGGCCATGTTGCTTTATAACAAACTGCATTATAATAAAAAAAAATTGGTGCAATGTTTCCCCTCATAAAAAAAGGTAAATAAATAAACAAACATAAAACATTACTCTGCAATATGCTTAACTAAAGTTTCCTAGTTCAGTGAATCTTATAGTACAATGAAAATATAGCAACAATCCCATTTATAATACAATAGCGCTTAAGGCCAAACAAAGATTATTAAAGCAATATGCAATACAGAAGAGGATTAGAGTGATAACTGAAAAAGTAATTAGATGGTTGAAACTGATAAAGGAAGACTGTAGTGTGAGATTCAGGGAAGAGGACAGACAGGGGCTCTGTGGTGGTGAAAAGCGGCTGGATGATTGGGCAACTACTTCAGAAGTGATCAAGGAGACAACTAGTAAGGTACTTGGTGTGACATCTGGGAGAAAGGGAGCCAAAGAGACGTGGTGGTGGAATGAGGAAGTGCAGGATATCATATGGAGAAAGGGGTTGGTGAAACAGAATTGGGATCAGCAAAGAGATAAGAAAAGTATGCAGGAGTACAAGGAGATGTGGCAGCAGGTAAAGAGGGATGTGACAAAAGCCAAAGAAAAGGCATATGAGGTGCTGTATGAGAAGTTGGACACTAAGGAAGGAGAAAAGGATTTGTACCAATTGGCGAGGCAGAGGGAAAGTCAGTTGGACCAGATGACATACCAGTAGAAGCATGGAGATGCTTAGGAGAGATGGCAGTGGAGTTTTTAACCAAATAGTTCAACAAGATTTTGGAAGGTGAGAGGATGCCTGAGGAATGCAGAAGGAGTGTGCTGGTAAAGTTGATCAGTCACACCATGAAGTTAAGGGAAAGAGTAGTGGAAGCCAGAGGGAAGACATGACCATCTGTGATCAAGAAGTATAGAGAAGGTTAGAAGGAGTTGCATTGTGTGTTTGTGGGTCTAGAGAAAGCGTACGACAGGGTACCGAGAGAAGAGTTGTGGTATTGTTTGAGGAAGTCAGGTGTGGCAGAGAAGTATGTGAGAGTGGTGCAGAACATGTATGAGGACAGTGTGACAGCAATGAAGTGTGCAGTAGGAGCAACAGACTGGTTTAAGGTGGAGGTTGGACTGCATCAAGGATCAGCTCTGAGCCCTTTCCTGTTTGCAGTGGTGATGAACAGGTTGACGGACGAGGTCAGACAGGAGTCTCCATGGACTTTGATGTTTGTGGATGATATTGTAATTTGTGGTGAGAGTAGGGAGCAGGTTGAGAAGAGCCAGGAGAGGTGGAGGTACATGCTGGAGAGAAGGGGAATGAAAGTCAGTAGGAGTAAGACAGAGTACATGTGTGTGAATGAGAGGGAGGGCAGTGGAGTGGTGCGGTTGCAAGGAGAAGAGGTGGAGAACGTGGAGGAGTTCAGGTACTAATCAACAGTGCAAAGTAATGGAGAGTGTGTTAGAGAAGTGAAGAAAAGAGTGCAGGCAGGGTGGAGTGGATGGAGAAGAGTGGCAGGACTGATTTGTGATAGAAGGGTATCTGCAAGAGTGAAAGAGAAAGTTTATAGGACTGTGGTGAGACCTGCGATGTTGTATGGTTTGGAGACAGTGGCATTGACTAAAAGACAGGAGGTGAAGCTGAGATTTTCATTAAAACTTTGCATTTCAGTGATGAGGATGGTTTGGATTAGAAAGTTTATTAGAGGGACAGGGCATGTAGGACATTTTGGAGACAAAGTGAGAGAGGCCTAATTGAGATGGTTTGAACATGTGCAAGGAGGGACATGGGGTATATCTGTGGGAGAATGGGAAGACCAAGAAGGAGGTTTTTGGATGTGGTAGACATGCAGGTAGTTGGGTTGAAAGAGGCAGATGTAGAGGACAGAGTAGTAAGTCGAATGATCCACTGTGGCGACCCCTAACGGGAGCATCCGAAAAAAGAAGAAGCAATACAGCCATATGCCTATAATATCAGTGACCACCAGTGAGAGACATTAAGTTGGTTGTTACTTTTCAAAATTGAAATTGGGCTAATTAATTGGCTATAATTATCTTTTATTCTCTACATTTAATTAGCATTTAATTTTATTTGCAGATTACACAGGTGTGATGTCATATTTTGCATAGCATAGAAACTTCTCAACATGTTGCAGCCTGAACAATATTCTCATATATACTCATCACCTGGCTTTTTTTTAACGTAGAGGGTAAACTCTTCACATTTTGACCTAATGTCCCTAGCCATGTAGACATCTCAGGTCTTATGAGATGCCTTCAGTAAAATAATTGACAAATAAATGGTGAATAAACTAGAGGCATTTCTCTATGGCCAGATTGTTTTGTACACTGATCAGTTCGGCTACTGATTTCTTTCCTTGGCTGATTTATTTTGCTGACTGCGTTTGGACCACAGTCCACCACTGGACAGTCCCTGCACTATACTATACCCCAATACAGTTTTGTAATTAAATATGCATTCTGTTACTTTTTCAGAGTAAAAAGTCAGCAGCAGGATATTTCAGAAAAAATTTCCCAGCCTCAGTCCTGCATTACATTACTCACTCTTCTCATCCATTCCAAGGCCATTGCTCTTAAACGTGCATATATATATATATATATATATATATATATATATATATATATATATAAACAAAACATCTATAAACACGCAGAACTCTCCTCTTCTTCATGCTTAGAATTTTTATCCATCTACTCTCCATCAGCTGTGTCTACATCCCATCTAGTCCAAAGTATTCTCAGTTCTATGATTCTTTCTTCTATTTCTCCTCCAACTCAGGTGCTGCTTTCCATTTTCTGAATTCTCTCCCTTTCATTATGCTCCTTGTAAATTTTTTTAAGCACTCTTACACTTCTCTCTCCCCTCTTGTATCTAAGTTCTGCCACTCCTATTTCTTTCCCTTTCTTCCTCTACTATTTTACTCACACTCTCCTTCTATTCCTTCCATCTTTTTCTTCTGTTTTGCAGTTCTTTGTTGCCCCATTATCCTTTCCCCTACCATCTCTTCTTTCTCTGCTCCACCAGATCTCCATCTCTTCTCTCCTTCTCAATCTTAGAAGCCCCTCTTTTTTCGTTCGCCATCTCTCGTCTACTCTCCTCTCTCTTGTTCTCCTATCCGTGTTCTGTCTTTCCTCCCCCTCCATCCCTCCTTTCGCAGTCTCAGGTGTGCTTGCAGAGAGCTGTGCCGCCTCCAATTTTCCTCCTGACTGCCTTTAACATAAGGGGTAAAGTGAGAGGGGTGCCGAGGGCCTCCACACACACACGCAGAGTCAGACGTGCTCGTCGGTGCCGTTGCACCATTACTGCCTCCGTTTATTTACCCGTTTTCCTTCCCTCTGTTTGGTCCCTGGGGTTCGGTCTGAGAAGAGGCAGATGACTTTATTGGAAAGCAGAGGGAGAGAGAAGAGAAGTCGCATTACTAATACTGCTATGAGGAGCATCCAAGTGCATATATATGTACACACACACACACACACACACACACACACACACACACACACACACGCG
>JAAIIK010021886.1:0-14862 GCA_014706435.1 Silurus glanis
TGTGTGTGTGTGTGTGTGTGTGTGTGTGTGTGTGTGTGTGTGTGTGTACGCAATTATTAATTTCCATTTACATGGACAAAATATGCCAACCCTTTATTTTTATGCAGTCAAAACATGTACTATTTCAGCAAGTGGTAGCTCAGTGGTTAGGACGTAAGACTTCTGCATAGATGGTTGTGAGTTGTAAGTTGTATAAAAAATAATATAATAATTATAAGTTACTCTGGATAAGGGTGTGCACCATTTGTTCTGGCAGGATATGTTTATAAGCATGAGCCCCGTCAGACTGGTCGTGGGGGAGGTGTAGCAACCATTTATAGTGCCTCTCTTAGTGTTAGTCAGAGATTAGGATTCAGTTTAAAATCATTTGAAATGCTCGTTCTTAAAATTGTACTTTCAGACATACATAGAAAACTCGCTCTGGTCACCGTGTACAGACCCCCGGGGCCCTACGCTGATTTTCTTCAAGAGTTTGCTTGTTTTCTCTCAGACCTCTTGATCAATTTTGATAAAGTGCTGCTTGTAGGAGATTTTAATATTCATGTAGATGATGCAAACGATGCCCTAGGATTATCATTTGTCGACTTATTAAACTCTTTTGGGGTTAAACAAAACGTCACCGGACCAACTCATCGCTTTAACCACACACTAGACTTAATAATATCCCACGGAACAGACGTCACTGATATAGATATTTTACCTCAGAGTGATGACATCACAGACCATTATCTCATACTGTACACACTACCGGTAGAGCAGATTAGCTGTGCTGCACCACGTTATCGACCTGGTAGGACTATTGTTCCGACCACTAAGGACAGATTCATAAATAACCTGCCTGATTTATCTCAATTTTTCACTAAACCCATAACTGCTAATAATCTTGATGAAATGGCGAACAACATAGACCTTATCCTCACTAGCACATTAGACACCGTTGCCCCCATCCAGTTAAAAAAGGTTAGAGAACAAGCACCTGCACCTTGGCAGAGATTTGGAGATTTGGAGATTTGGCCAGCTCCAGTCACGTCCCACCTCATGAGGATTATGGACCTTTGAAGAAGTAGATGCCAAACTCGCAAACATCTCGAACCATCTAGGGACGTACCAGTGCCAATTGGATCCCGCTACATGTGTGGTTTTGACATTGGAACTCCTGGAGTGTTTAAAGGCTCTGGCATGGAGAAGCTGATGCTGGATCTGTGATGATCACAAATGTTGAGCTCATAAAACTAGGAGCTACTAACCATATAGACTGTATAAGACTGTAGAAAGAACATTACTTATAATCTTATACTCCAGTGCTCATGTTAGTTCTCACTCTCCAGTGTTCTGTATTGTTGAAAGATTTATGATCAAACTCTTGATGTCACCCAAAAGAGGATGGGTTCCCCTTTTGAGTCTGGTTCCTCTCAAGGTTTCTTCCTCATTACATCTAAGGGAGTTTTTCCTTGCCACAGTCGCCACGGCTGCTCATCAGGGATAAATGCACACCATTCACCTTGACTGTTGATTTCTGTAAAGCTGCTTTGAGACAATGTCTGTTGTGAAAAGCGCTATAGAAATAAACTTGACTTGACTTGACTTGACTTGAAATCTCTACCAAAGCTGATTTGTTTTCCATTTGTAACTTGATTTATTTTCCCTATTTTTCTCATATATTTACATTTTCCCCATATATTTCAGATTCCTTAAATATTTTCCAGTTCTTCTTGTGTTTTTCTCAGTTGTATAAGTTGTATTGTCTTTAGATATATATACTAGTACTATATGTATTTTTCACCATTTTCCTCATATTTCTCAAATTTTTCACACATATGCTTGTTGATTTGTAACACATTTCTCCATTTTCCCTATTTCGTGTGTTGCAGCCGTACATAATGATAGAAGAGCTGAGGCGTGAACTGCCTCCTGAGCAGGCTGACTATTGCATCACCAGGATGCCTTTGTACACCGGGCCTGATGGAGAGCCAGGAGCCTTGGATTACCACACCTTCGCTTCTGCCCTCTATGGAGAGAGTGACCTTTAAATGCATACTAATATGCACACACATGCTTTTTTTCTCTGTTAATTTCTATGCATTACATTACTGTTTCAGGCACTCTCTCCTCTAATAACTTTCCCTAGTTACCAACTATGACAATGTGTTTTCATTAAACTATGTGATTATCTATTTACCTAGCTTGCGAGTTATAAAGAATGTGGAAGTATAAAATGCCAATTTTTGACAATTTGAATCATAAAAAACAGCATACGCATCATATTTTGCTCTTTTTATTAAAAAGCATCAGATAGATTTTAGTGTCATCTGGATACTTTCTGCTCCAGAGTCACTCCTACTTAATGTGCTACAGTCACACTTCACTCCAAGATATGACTGGACGTGATCATGGTAACATTTTGAGGGAATGCCAACAAAAGTGTCAAAAACAGTATATAACATTAAAAATTCATTTTGGAAAAAGCAGAAAACTGGGTTTAGATTGGAAGAAGAAAAAGAAAATACATTGATATTAGTTGTTTTATTCATTCCAAACTAGATATATCAGAATCCCTTTAATTGGGGTGTTAAAATGTTGAAATGAGATTTATAATTAATTAAATACCTTGGTAACATGCTCCAGAATCAGTGTGTATTTAAATTATAACTCAGCATTGGTCATCATAAGCCTAAATTGCTTGTTTATCTTATACACTAGTTTTCACACATCATAATAATAAGTAATAATCCAATAAAGCCTAATTGTAAGCAAACTGTTGCCATGCTTCATTATTTAATGTGTTAAAAAAAATCATACACATTTAACTATGATATACATATACAGTACATGTACAGTACATATACACTATACTGACAAAAGTATTGGGACACCTGACTTTTTTTAGCCATGGAGTCGGAGGCACACAGAACGGCCTTTACTTGAAATAAGAGACCAAAACCTGTTCCAGCATGACAATGTCCCTGTGCACAAATTGAGCTCTACGAATATATAGTTTACATGGGTTGGAGTGGAGGATCTTGAGTGTTCTGCTCTAGAGCTCTGACCTCAACACTATTAAACATTTTTGTGATGAATGTGAACGCTGACTGCACCCCAGGCCTCCTCACCTCACCTACATCAGTACCGGACTACAAATGACCTTGTGACTGAATAAATCTTAACAAATCTCGCCAAGCACAATTCAAAATCTGGTAAAACATCTTTCTAGAAGAGTGGAGGTTTTTTATAACAGCAAATGGAGGTGAAATATGAAAGCAAAGTTCAAAAATAATATACAAATTGAACGATTTGTATTTAATGAATATGGTGTTCACAAACCTTTGTCAATATAGTGTACAAGCACAAATACAGAAGGAAGAAAACGGGTTCTTTTTCTAACTTCGCTTGGTGTTTCACTATGGGAATCGCTTTGGGCGTGACCAACTATGGAAGCTCTTATGACACCACGTCTGTCTTGACCCCTTCTAACATCATTCGCGCTTTCTTCCCGTGAGGGACTACACTAAGCTCTCTCAGCACATCCAGTTCTAGGCTGTTTTTCGCTTAACTGTTCATCGTGCGGGCCGTCAGTGGATTCCGCCACCGAACGTGAGATCAGTCGTACGGGATCGCGCTGAGCGGCATCACGGAATAGCATCCGCGTCGAGGCGAGCTATTCCTATTCCAACCTGCTGGGCATTAAGTTACATGGTAGGGATGTAGTAGCGTCAAGCTATTACAGACTTAGCGCGTCAAGGCGAAGCCTTCGGAGGGCTAACTACCCTGCGAACATCGGCAGACTAACGTTGTTGTGACGAGTCTAGTATTCTCCGTACTCAGCCATGTCGATGGTCATCCCCCCCACCAAAGGGAATGAGTCCAAGATCAGGGAGGTTGCATCATGTGGAGCAACCATCTCGGGCAGGGACCCGATGCAACCTCACAGGCTGAAGGTAACCTGCACGAAGGATGCAAGCGAGCCGTGGCTAAGCTAGGACTAGCTTGGCCCGCGGCCCAGGACGTGGAGGGAGCTGTGAGAGACCTTTACGACGGGAAAAGGCTGCCGCCTGCTCAACCCGCTGCTAGACAGCTCCTGCCCGCCGTGCCGGCTTGCATGAAGGAGATGTCTCGTTACTGGTCTAGCCCCTTCAAGAGCAAGCTTCCCGCAAAAGGGTGCTCCAAGCTGGAGATTCAAGGGATGGAAGAGCTGGGGTTGACCAGACCCCCAGCTGTGGAGCCTTCGGTGGCTTATCACCTACATCCGAATCGGCGTTTTATCTCTGCCTCCTCTCAAATTGCGCTGCCTGGAAAAATCGAGAGATTGACGGCATCCATCCATCAGAGGATGTATAAAAACGCAGCGCAGTCAGTGTGCTCGCTAAACACGGTGACTTTGCTGTCCGCGTACCAGGCGGAGATTTTAGAGGAGATGGGACGACAGCTCGACACGGGAGTACCTAACTTGTGACGAGATCTGTGTGGTGAACGACTTAATCCTGCGCTCTTCACGAGGCGCGGTTCAGGGCTGCGGCCGCGTGATGGGCTTGGCTGTGTCAGGTGAGAGAGAATTGTGGCTTAACCTGTCAGGCTTGGGTGACACACAGAAAGCGGAAGTCATGGATGCTGCCTACGGCCCCGCTAAAGGTCTGTTCGGTCCAGCTCTAGAAAAGATGAGAGAAACCAGCACTCTCAGGAAACAGGAGGACGAAGCATTCAACCTCTGTTTGCCTCGTAAGCTGTCTCAGAACCCGCCCCCTCAGCCAGCGCGACAGGGTTTTGCCACAGCCGCGGCTGCGAGAGGGAGACCGATGAGCGCGAGGAGTGCGAGATCGGCTCTCGGCGGACAGCAAGCTGGTCAACGTCCGAGATCGGATGACTCGGGACCGTGGGGAAAGCATTCATTTGCGGCCGTGGCGGCTAGAAACCGTCCGCCCCACCCCGAGGAGCGGAAGTAGAAGCGTGCGACCTGACACGCGAATGTTCTCCTATCCTCCTTTCTCCGCTGGCGAAGAAAAGGAGGAGCGAACACAGCCCGGTTCTAAGTTCCGTAAGGGCTTCCTCCCTAGTTTCTCCTCGGGTTCGAGGAATAAGGGAAAATGTTCAGTGTCACCAAGCACTCATGACATTTGTTCACTCGCACGTCAAACGATTGGTTTGTGACGATCGATCTATCGGACGCGTATTTTCACATAGACGTTTACCCGTCACACAGAAAATATTTGAGGTTTGCACACAGAAGCACTGCCTACGAGTTTCAAACCATTCCGTTCGGACTGTCTCTCGCTCCGAGAACTTTCAGCAAGTGTGTGGAGGTGGCTCTTTTGCCATTGAGAAACAGCGGGATTCGGATTTTGTCTTATATAGACGATTATATGATATGCTCCTCATCAAGAGAGCGAGCGATCAGAGATGCGGAGAGCGTAGTCACACATCTCTGCAACTTGGGTTTCAAAATAAACAGGGAAAAGAGCCGCTTGTGTCCCGCGCAGCACGCGGAATATCTAGGACTCAGTATAGATTCCCTCTCCTATCGAGTCACACTGACGGAGAGAAGAATCGCATCTCTCATACAGTGTCGCTCCCGTTTTCGGGTGGGGACTATGGTCACGTTCCGAGTGTGAGTACGAATGCTGGGTTTAATGGCCTCAGTGATTTCTGTGGTGCGTCTGGGACTTCTCATGATGAGAGATTTTCAGAGATGGGTCGCGCGGTTGCGCTTATGTCCCCGACGTCATCTCAATCGGCCGGTCAAAGTAACGCATGCGTGCGTCTTAGCGCTCCGCCAATGGGGATGCCCCGCGTCTCTTTGGTCGGGGATTCCCTTGGGGGCGGTGTCGTCGAGGGTTACTATGACGACGGACGCGTCTTTGGCGGGCTGGGCCGTGACCCTTATGGGCAAAGCTGTGAACGGCGTTTGGCCTCCACAGCTAATCCCGAGACATATAAACTACTTAGAATTGTTGGCAGTGTTTCTAGCACTGAAACATTTTCTGGCTTTCATAAAGGGCCAACATGTGTTGGTGAAAACAGACAATTCCACAGTGGTCACATACATCAACCGGCAGGGGGGTGTGCGCTCCCTCCAGTTGCATCAGTTAGCGGGGAAATTGATAATGTGGTGCGACACGAGGCTTTTGTCCATCAGAGCGACTCATGTTCCAGGCATATGGAACAAGGGTGCAGATCTGTTGTCCAGGGGAAACCCCCTGTACAGGGAATGGAAACTGCACACCCAGGTGGTGGAGCAGATATGGCAGAGATACGGCCGGGCTGCCGTAGATCTCTACGCCTCGCGAGAAAACGCTCAGTGTCCTCTGTACTTTTCTCTAAGGGACAAAGATGCACTGTTGGGTGTGGATGCGTTAGCCCACCCATGGCCAAACGTTCGTCTCTACGCATTCCCTCCACTGAGCTTGATTTCCCCCACCCTGGCCAGGGTCAGAGAACTCAGCTTGTCACTGATTCTGATAGCTCCACGTTGGGCGTCCAGACACTGGATCGCAGAAATAGTTCAGCTGCTGTCGGATCAGCCGTGGCCACTCCCTCCACGGAGGGACCTTCTGTCCCAGGCGGGCGGGGAGATTTATCATCCACACCCAGACAGGATAGCTCTCTGGGCCTGGCCCGTGAGAAGTGGATCTTGAGTGTGGCAGGTTTACCCCAATCGGTTATACACAGTATCCAGAGTGCTAGGGCCTCGTCTACTCGCACGCTTTATGACAATAAATGGCGAGTTTTTGAGGAGTGGTGTGGCCGTGGTCACATTGACTCTTTCCAGTGTTCTGTGGGAGACATTTTGTGCTTTCTCCAGGATTTGCTGGATAAAGGGAAAGCTTTTTTTACTTTGAAGGTGTATCTGGCGGCTATTTCTGCGTGTCATGTCGGGTTTAGTAACGAACCTGCGGGTCGGCACCCTTTGATTAGTCGGTTTATGAAAGGTGCACGCCGTAAGAGGCAGGTGTCTCGGCGGTTAGTGCCTCAGTGGGATCTGTCTTTGGTTTTGGAGGCCCTTTCTCATCACCCCTTCGAGCCGGTGGATGGCATAGGGCTGAAATTTCTTTCTCTTAAGACGGCACTGCTTGTGGCTCTAGTGACTGCTAAGCGTGTGAGCGAGCTGCAAGCCCTGTCTGTCAGTCCATCCTGTTTACAGTTTGCCCCTGGGCTCACGGAAGTTTCCTTTCGCCCTAACCCGGCGTTTGTACCTAAAGTGGTGGATTCTTCTTATAGATGTCCCGTTACGGAACTTTCGGCTTTTTACCCTCCTCCGTTCTCATCTCAGGAGGAGGAGAGATTGAGTACCTTGTGCCCAGTGCGGGCCCTCCATACGTATGTCAGGAGAACAGCGGGTTTCAGGAAGTCTGACCAGCTGTTTGTGTCTTGGGCTACCCCTCACAAAGGGAAGCCGTTGTCGAGACAACAGCTGTCCCACTGGAGTGTGGAGGCTATATCTCTAGCGTATGAATGCTGTGGTTCTCAGGCACCTGTGGGTCTGAGGGCCCACTCTACTAGAGGGATGGCGACATCATGGGCCCTACTTAAGGGAGTTTCTGTTCAGGAAATTTGTGCGGCGGCTGGTTGGGCTACGCCACACACCTTTGTGCGGTTTTATAGACTAGATGTGTCTGAGTCGTCCTTGGCACATGCGCTGCTGGGAACCAGACGTCCTGTGCCCATGTGATTGGGTGTAGCGGGATCATGTGCAATCCGGGAGTGGTCTATATCTCCCATAGTAAAACACCGAGCGAAGTTAGAAAAAGAACGATGGGTTACTTAATGTAATCCCGGGTTTTTTGATAACAGAGTGAGGTGTTTCACCAGCACTTCCCTCCTTGCACGGGGACGGGAAGAAATCTCGCTGCAATGATGTTAGAAGGGGTCGACCTGAGGGATAAAGGTGGGGCGGAGCCTGATCTCAGGTCGACCTGTCTGTCAAGACAGACGTGGTGTCATAAGAGCTTCCGTAGTTGGTCACGCCCAAAGCGATTCCCATAGTGAAACACCTCACTCTGTTATCAAAGAACCCGGGATTACGTTAAGTAACCCATCGTTTTATCGCACCAAAAGCAAAGGATAGATCTGTTTTCTATTTTTTATTGTGAACGAACATTTATTGGTCATTATTTACAAGTTGCAGTGGATGTGCAAGTGTTCTAATATAGTTTATTATAGATTTATTGTAATATTTATAATATTTTTCTAGACCCTATTATAGTTTTATAATTTCTTTTGATAATAATAATAATAATAATAATAATAATAATAATAATAATAATAATATACACATCACGATTTATTTAAGTAAAAAATAGTGGTTTATGCACTGTATATGGTATTTAACATTAATTAAATGTTTATAATATTTAATATTTAAACGTGATTCTAGTCCACAGCACAGGATGGTGCAATAACTTGGAAAGCCTTTTGCGCATGCGCAGCTGGCAGCCCGGCTCTTTTCGCGCACGCGCAGGAGAAGTCCGGGTGCACGCGTCGCTTCGAGCATGCGCATGATACAGGTAGTTTGATCGTCTCACGCGAGAGAACAGTTAGGAACAGCATGGCCTGAGTTGGACTCTGTTGGGTAAAAGCGAAGGGGGGTAAAAGCTGGGTGCAGTTTATATATCAAGGTTTTTAACAAAGTGCCGAAGTTGTGTAGTTTGTCTTGGGACACGGTTCTGAGTTGTAAAATGGGCCCGACAGTTCAGTATGAGACAGGTAAGTGTGTGTGTGTGTGTGTGTGTGTGTGTGTGTAAGTAAATATATATAATATATATATAAACAAAAATATTTATTTTCGCATGCGCAGCTGGCAACAAATGTTTATATAAGGAATAAATAATATTTATAATGGCAGAAAAGAAACCGTGTAATTACATTTGTAATGAGGGGTCGAGAGAGAAAACGAAAAGGAGAGAGGAAGAGAGAGAGAGAGAGAGAGAGAGATCGACAAAAAGTGAGAGAGGGAGAATAAGAGAGAGCAAGAGGTGACAGTAAGAGAACGAGAGAAAGAGTAAGAGGGGAAGAAAGAAAGTGTAAGAAGAAAAGAGAGACACAGAAAGTGTAAGAGGTGGAGAGAAAATTTCAGAAATGGAGGGAGAGGGTACAGTAAGAGAACAAGAGATAGAGAGAAAGAACAGGAGCGAGAGAATAAGCACTCGGAGGGAGAGAGTGAACGTCATCGTCATGTTCTTTAGAGGAACAGAGACAGTATTGTTGACTGTTAAAAGAGTTTGGTGTTGCTCGATGTTAGGTTCTGGAGCAGCTTCTCTCGAGGCTGAGCTCAAAGAGATGCTGCAGAAGAGGATCATGGTCCTGGATGGTGGAATGGGAACCATGATTCAACAGAGGAACTTGCAGGAGGACGACTTCCATGGTCAGGAGTTCAAAGATCACCCACAAAGCCTAAAGGGCAACAATGATCTGCTGAGCATCACCAAGCCTGAGGTTATCTACTCAATCCATAAGGTGAGGCTGTGAGGCTGTGGCACTGTGTGTACTAATTAATGTCTTTTTTTTCTTGCTTTCTCTTTTCATGCCTACGTTCCAGACCTAAGGATCACTTTAGGATTCCAGATTTTATAATGGCCTAAGATATGAAATAGTTTAAAATGATTTGCTTGAAAAATCTACCTAATTCTTTTTTTATTGTATTATTTTCTCTTTATGTATGTAGACATACCTGCTTGCCGGAGCGGACATCATCGAGACGAACACATTCAGCAGTACACGAGTTGCTCAGGCGGATTACGGGCTTGAAAAGCTGGTAGGATTTACAACAAGAGCTTTTCCTGAGCTCAGCCTATTTGCAGCCTCCTGCCATTAACTCATGCTTTATGCAGCAAAAATAGAGCTGCATGAAGGTGTAATATTCCTTATTAATATTTCTAATGAGAAATAGAAGGCACTAATTAGCATTAATCCAGCGTATAGATTTACTTGTCATGATGGACATATTAATGATTGTGCATATTTCCATTGCGTTGTTTAAACCCAGAGCTACAGTACTGTGCAAAAGTTTTAGGCAGGTGTGAAGAAATTATGAAAAGTGAATGAATGCTTTTCAAAAAATAGAATTGTTAATTAAATGTCATTTGTCGATTGATAGTGGATTTTGATAGTGGAAACAAACCTAACACTCCATATAAAATAGTACTGAACTCGATTACAAAAAAAGTATTGAATCATGAAAATTTGCTAAATGAAATACATATGAATATTAATTAATATATATTATTAAATGATTCATACATTATAAATAATGCATATAGCGCTCTTCGTGTAGCACGCAGTCTTGCGAGTAATAAAAAAAGCACGTGGTGTCTGTGACCTTCTCAGCTGCTCCAGCAACCCGGAAAAACTCGCATTTCGCCGATAACATTCGGTGCCGATTAATCGGCAAAACAGATGAATCGGTCGCCCTCTAGTGTTAATTGTTAATTTTTATCAGTTACCAAAATATAAATTTTAATGAACAGAAGAGAAATCCAAATCGGATCAATATTTATAATAATATCTTGTTACACAAAACTGTGACTGTACAAAAAACAATGCTCATTTGCATACTACTCTCTTAGTATTGCTGCTCACCACTAACTTATTACCACTGTATATATACCCGTTCTTCTGTTTATAATAATAGCAATATATTATGTTCACCGTTCACATCCTTTTGTAAATCTCTGTTTATAGTAATCTGTAAATCATGTCAATAGTACATATATACTCATCTGTATATTACTGCTCATAGTACATATATACTCATCTGTACACTATTGTTCATAGTACATATCTATCCACCTGTATATTATATTCATAATACACATATATTCATCTGTATATTATATTCATATTCATAGTGTGTATATATATATATATATATATATATATATATATATATATATATATATTATTTTCATAGTACATATAATCTTTAAATTACTGTTTATAATCCTATATTCAATTCTATTTAATTTATGTAAATCATGTAACACTATATATCCTGCACTGGCTGTTATTGCACTCTGGTTAGACCCAAACTGCATTTCGTTGCCTTGTACTTGTACATGTGTAATGACAATAAAGTTGAATCTAATCTAATCTAATCGAATTTAGTGTAGCCGCTCTTGGTCTGCAAAAAAGCATAAATTCCTCTGTGTTTATTTGCACAAATTTTTTGAAGGAATGCAGAAGGTAGGTTGGTATAGTAACTTCAAGACTTTCACACAGTACTGTATATTAAACTCTGAGTTAGATGGATTAGTGTAACAGGGTAGAAAAGACTATGCAGTGTTTAGAATCTGACCTATAGTAATAATTCAGGGTTTTCTGATTTTGATCTGTGCAGGCCTATCGGCTTAACAAGGTGTCAGCAGAATTGGCCCGAAAGGCTGCTGATGAAGTTTCTGCTGAGACAGGTAAAATTATGATTATTTTAGATGGTATACTGTAAAGAGGTTAAACCGAAATATATTAATAATAATTGAAAATATTACTACTACTACTACTACTAATAATAATATTAATGCTAACAATTAGAGCTGCAACAACTAATGGATAATAATCGCTAATGAAATTCGTTGTCAACGAATGTCGTTATCGATTAGTTGGCCTGCTCAAGTTACATGTTAGACGGTAAGATATTACAGCCGCCCACGAAAATGCCGGAGAGTACAGGGTCAACCGGCATCAGGAAAAAGTGTGTGTCCCAAATCATCCAAGGCATGCGAGCATTTGATATTAAACGCAACAAAGAAAACCGTATCTGCACGTTACAACAAGCAGCTACTATAAGCTTTAAAATGTCTTGATTAAAGATTGTTAAACTCAATGTGTGGCTTTTGCAATTTTTAAATACATTTTTTATACATGAATACCCTGAATTAGGGTTTTATATAGTTATAATAAGCAAAACATCTAATTGTAAAATAGTTTTTATCCGATTTATTGAATAACAAATAAAACAAAACAACGAATCGTCCGACTAATTGTTTATCAAAATAATTGTTAGTTGCTGCCCTAATAAGACTACAACAGGGTGTGGGGCATCTGCAATTGTTTGGAATCAGCGTGCCCTTTGCGCAGAACTCACACTATCGCAGCTCTTATAAAAGATTTTACACCAAACGCTTCCACTGCTTCTTTATAACTAACAGCAAGGGGTTCTTAACAAGCTCACACTGGTTCCAAACCAGTGTGAGCTTCCCGTTTCCCTGCGCCACCTTGTACAACCAACAATAATAATTACAGTAATCCCCTGTTTATCGCGGTGGTTACGTTCCAAAACCACCCGCGATAAGTGAAAAACACGGACACCACCCCAAAAATGCTATTTTACATATACAGTACTGTACTGTATTAACATTCTACTTCATTTTATAATTAATAATCATATTTTTATTAATAAATTTCATTATTTCAACAAAAAACTCCATAAAAACAATTCCCTATAACTTTTTTTTGGTCTATCGTGCTATCCGCGAGAGACCGGGAAAATAAGCCAAACAAATTATTCCGCAAATGCAATTCCGTGATAAAAATGGGGACGCCCCGTTTAAATTTTGTTTAGTTTAAAAGCGGTCTTTGTTTACAGGTGTGAAACGCTACGTGGCTGGAGCGGTAGGGCCCACCAACAGAACTCTCTCTGTCTCACCGTCTGTGGAAAGACCAGACTTCAGAAACATCAGTAAGTTACGCTATTTTTCTCACGCATTTCGAATTTATCCGGCCCCTCGAGATAAAGAAAGTGTGTTTGGACGTTCCCTGCCTTGTCATGATGTCAGATTAACCCGTCTGGTGTAACTTTCCCAAAGCTGTGCCTGTTTATCGAGACAGTTTATTAAATCTCTGGTGAAAATGCTGTCGCTTCATCTTGTTTGAGGATGAAACTGAATTTTTTTTTACATTTTCAGTTTTTCCCCCAAATCCTATTTAAAAACTTGTTTCATTTTAGTTCCAAGTTACTATATTTTTTTTTATTGCTGTTTTTAGCCCTGTACCAGTCCTAGTTATTGCCTCAGTGGATCTCTAGTTGAGTGTTTCATCTTCAGTAACTGCCTCATAGTAATCAGGAGCCTTGTGAATCCAGAGCCTCAAAACGTGCACCTACTTGCATGTCTATTAAATCACAGGAAGGAAACTGGGGTTGTAACTCTTTCTGGAAGAGATTTTTCAAATTTCATTAGAATCTATGCAGTTTCCTGCAGAATACGTTGAAAACAGTCGACTTGTACATATACCGGGGCTCTCATGCAAAAGATACTCAAAACCGTTTAGATAATGGCCAAGGCCGAAAGAAGAGAAAAAAATATAAACAAAAAAAAACCATCATAACCCAAGAAATAGATTTATGCACGTAAGACCTTGAATTGAAGCGTTTAAATGATAAAATCTTTTACATTTGATCATATTTATGAAAATTCAATATATGAAATGAAACTCTCATCTGCTCTCTTTGGATGTCTATTAAAGCAGCTTCAATGTCTTGTGCTATTCTACATACAATAATTACTGGTTGGTTCGAATAGGTCTTAAATTTGTACTCATGTACCAAACATACAGTTTGTAGTAGAGTAAAATTATCATATTAAATGTAAGCCTCAGGCCTAAAAAAAACACACATGTTGAAACAGAGAACTGTGGCATAAGATAACATGCGACTGACGAACGATACTGTGAAACAGTAGAATTTCATGGACGTATTGCCACCAGGAACCTAATCAGGTACCAATCACGGTAACTTGTACTTTACACGGTCGTGCGACTCCTTTGATGTGCTGAGTCAAGTTTATGGTATGGTGGAAGATATCAGTACAGCATTCAGGACCTTTCACTTCAATCATTCCCACTTTTTGTGCTGTTGCAGATTAGAATGTGGCACATTATTCCACATTGCATCTGGTGCGATTGAAATGTAGAAGATTATAAGACCTCAGGCATTTGCAGTATAATAAGCCAATGCATGTCATAACGAGGTAATATACCGATTTCATCAAGGCTAACCAAAACACCATATTTATGAATAAGAGCAAATAGAAATACACTTCAAAAGGTTGTTGGCATGTTGGTGTCATTAGATGAGTCAATTACATTGCATTTACCATGTTTAGCAGAGGCCTTTACACTGAGCAACGTACAACTAAGCAGTAGAAAGTTAAGGGTCTTGCTCAAGGGCCTCGAAGTGGCAGCTCGGTGGTGCTGGGATTGAACTCGTGACCAATCCAAAGTCCAATGCCTTAACAATTTATAGTATTTGAAAGACTGAACTTACATTTATCTCATTCATACAACTGAGCAGCTATGGGGTTAAGGGACTTACTCAGGGGCCCAGAAGTGGCAGTTTGGTGTGGCTGGGATTTAAAGTCATGACCTTCGGATCCAAAGCCCAATGTTTTAGCCACTGAGCTACCATTGTTGCGAGTCATATACTCACATAGGGTTAGGTTAGACTTCTAATCAGAAAGGTCATGAGTTCATATCCCACCCCCAAAAAGCTGCCACTGCTGGGTCCTTGAGCAAGGACAAGCAATTAATCAGTTTCTGAGTTAAATTAAATTCTCCAAGGGGGGTTATGTCACATTTATATCTCTTTAAAGAAAGACTGAGCTGCGTTATCAGTATACAATGGCCACAAAGTACCCAGAAAGACTTCTTTATCTGCACCTTAGTGCATTTCAACATTTTTCTACAGAGTACACTAAGTTTTATCATGTCTTCAAGAGCAAGGATCTAAAAAGATGTCAGCGGACCAAGATGATATGAGCAGAGGTCATGGGTTACCCTGCTACTCTCTGATAAGATCTGCTGAAAGTAGATCTTCTTATTTATTTTGTTTTCAATTAAAAAAAAAAAAGATTCCTCTCAACAAAGTTGTAGGCTGATTTATAT
>JAAIIK010021932.1:0-10974 GCA_014706435.1 Silurus glanis
TGTGTGTGTGTGTGTGTGTGTGTGTGTGTGTGTGTGTGTGTGTGTGAGAAAGAGAACAAAAAAGAGAAAGAGAGAGTGAGTATGTGTTGTAATATAAATGTGGTTTACCAAATGTACACAATTAAAAGGGAAGTGTACCAGGGTGCACTTATTTATCCACTGACTGTATGTTTCCCTCTATAGAAATCTATAAGAAATGATGTACAGTGATGGCTGTCTTTACCTGTTCACATTTTCAGTTTAGATAAGCAGAGACTTTACTATTATATTTTTTTTCTCCTGCTTTGAGGAAACCTGCATTTACCTAAAACTTCTTCTAAGTTGCATATTTATATGTATATACACACATGCACAATATGGACTGGGACACCTGACTTTCCCAGCCATATGTGGTTGTAACTGTCAAAAGCTGAAGGTACGCAATTGTACAGGATGTCTTTGGGTGCAGTAGCATGACATTTTCCCTTTATTTGAACTAGGAGACAGAAACCTGTTCGCAAACGCCATGATGATATGCTTTGCATGGGTTGGAGTGGAAGATCTCCTGCTTTAAAGGCTCTTTACTTTGCTGGAGGCTTTACTAACACCCTTGTGCCTTAATGAGCACAAACCTCCATAGGCACAACCCAAAATCTAGTGAAAATCTTCCCAGAAGAGTGGAGGCAATTCTAAGAGCAAATTGGGACTAAATGTAATGTGATGCTTAAAAATCACATACCATGTGGGTCCGCAACTTTTGGCAATTTAGGGTATATATATAGAGAGAGAGAGAGAGAGAGATTATTTTGGAAATTATTGTTATGGAAATTAGAACTCATCCTATGAAAAACAAATGTTAAAAAAAACTGTTTAATAATGTAAAATAAGTGTCTTTTTTTATAGATAAATTATAGATCATATCATGAATGGTTAAACTTATAGTGAAAGTTTGCGAGCATGTACAGACATGTCTGCTGTTCTGCATCCTGAGTGATGAGCGTATTGGACCGGGGACCGCTTTGCCAAGTTTCCTCCTTTTGTTTCATTTATGAATTGAGCCTAAATCAATCTGTGGCATATTTTTACCATTCACACAGTTCAAAGAGCCCACAGCAGCAGCCCAGGAGTCCACAAGATCCTTCGTTGCCTTTACCCTTTATATCTGATAGAACCCAGTTTATTGAGTTCAAGTTTAAACGCAAGAGCATGAGGAAATAGACATTGCCCTTAACAATGGCCTAAAATAACCCCAATGCGTGTTATTAGCCAGTTGAGCAAAGTATTGCTCCTTTAGCCTGTGGAGAGTCAAATCAAAACTGTCACAATGCAGATAAATGCAATACTTGGTATGGTTAGACATGCTTCTACCTGCTCTTGCTCCAACAAGTGGACAAGCTTCGGTCCAGGGCTGAACCACTTTGAACCGCTTATTTGCTCTGAACACACCTGTCTCCACAACCTCTAATGTCTGTCTAGACTTCAAATCCTGTTTAAAATGATTCAGGAAACATTTAGAGCAGACTTTCAATCACAAGACATTTACATATTCAGTCAATTGAACAAAGAAATGCATTCAAAATGGAACTGTAAAATAATATGACTATTTTTAACTGAAAAAGCTTTTTTTTCTCAAGCCATTTTTCTCTTATAAGATTGAAATAAAATAAATACTAAATTACTAAAACTATTTACTAGAAATTTGTACTTCTTTGAAGCAGATACTTTATTTTATTCTAGCAATGAATGCTAGAAATGTGCAAAGTAATCAATCAGGATCCAATAATTTATTTGTCACATTCATTTCTATATAATCTTTTTATATTTACTTGTCTTTGTACATACTGTAAATCACTTGGAGTGAAATAAAAAACCGGGCCTTGACTGAATGATGAATATGCGAATAAATAAAAAGAAAATGATAAAAAAACAAGTATTGTTTCACACTAAATGTGCAGGTATGTATAGTAACAGTACAAAGTGCAGTGAATAGCGTACAGAATGGCACTAAGGAAAGAAGCTCCTGTCAGTGAAAAATCATTTCCAAGCTGAAATAAATGTGTCTTCCTTTATTCTGAAAACATATTTCCACTTGCTATGGTCCTTTTCTTTACTTTCTACCCCATGGTCAGATACGTTCCAACTCTTCACTGCAATCCAGTATGATTTTTTTTTCCAAACACAGTGAAAACATTTCTTGTTTTTAGAGACTGTAATGTTTTTGTTTGTATGAATAATGAACGATGAAAAACAGAACAGAAATAAATATGACAAGTCAGGCTTTGTATATGCAAAACTCAGTAGTCTCCAGCTCCAGCTAACAGTTATTAATATTCAAAACGAGCCTCTGTGCATTGCTAGCTAGCAGATCAACAGACTAGCAGACTAGCAGTAGCTTAAAAAAGTGACAATTTTGCACCTTATATTGTGATTTAACTTTGCTGTGGTAATGCTAGTGTTAACTAGCGGAATGCAAACTAGCGGGAGGGTTTACTGTCGTTCTGGTGCTATTAGAGAATTTAAAAAAAAAGAAGCAAAGTAACTAATAGCTTCAGTCCTACTCATAAACACCAGATTTGTAACCCTACAGCTCCTGATTAAATATTGCCTGTGCATGTCCTACTCGACTCTAAATTGCTCCTAGGTGTGAATGACTGTGTCACTGTGTGTGTGTGTGTGTATGTGTGTGTGTGTGTGTTTGTGTTTATGTGTGTGTATGGTGTACTGTATTACATCCAGGATATTTTCCTACTTCCCCCTCAGTATTCCTGGATTTGTATTCACCACAGTCCTGATCAAGATAAAGCTCTTGTTGAAGATAAGTAAACAAATAAAATAAATCTTCGGACAAAAAACAACCCCAACATTCCTTGTTAGACAAAGTGCATATGTCCAAGAACATGTTCTGCATCTTACTACGGTCTGTGCTTCCGAGGTAATCCCCTACTAAGTGCACAAGTCTAGTCATGTTCGTGCAATCTGGACCAACCCTGCAATAAGCCAGAGGCATACAGCGAATGTGCCTTAGATAGGGTGGGATGGATTGTCCTGCACAACAGGTGTGTGTGTGTGTGTGTGTGTGTGTGCGCGCACATTAACCATATGCTTGGAACCACTGACTGACTTTTCATGTCAGAACAGTTCAGCCATCAACAAGACTGATCAGCCTTTACCACTTAGTCACATGGGGCGAGGCTGTGATGTCATTTAAGGTAATCTATCTTCATGAAGCCTGCAGACAGTCAAAGTCCTGACTTTTTGGTTGCGAGGGAGTGGAGAAAGACACCTTCATCGGGGTATGGGCTTTGTCTGGACAGAAAAAGACATTTGTTTGGCATATGTGTCTCTGTCCAAGCTGAATAAATCACTGTCTGGCTCAGACATATTAAGAGAGTATTACTCACAACCTGCCTTTCAGACATACGCCTCAAAACGTTTGGCACTACAAAATAAAAAAAAAAAGACAAATGGATTCATGCAAATGGCAAGAAAGGACTAAGAAAGGAGGTAAGGAGAACTGGAATAAAGAGAGAACCACAGAAAGAGCGACTAAAACAACATGGCATTTTTTACTACTTTCTATCGGGTCACAGTTTTGCTTACTGCCACTGTTTTTTTATTTTTTTTTTTTTTTTTTGAAGAACCCCAAACTTTATATATTTTTTTTAATGTTATGTTATTTTCAAAACTATATCCTTAAAATATACTATATATAATAATCACCTTTGTTTGCCATTTGTTTTCCCAGAATTACATTCACTGTGCCTCCTGTGGAATTGCTTTCAAACCATCTCTTCTGTGCCCTGCTCCAGGAAATCCAAAAACATGGAAACACACTCGGTCCAGATGTGCGTGTGTGTGTGTGTGTGTGTGTGTGTGTGTGTGTGTGTGTGTGTGTATGTATGTTGTCAGGGTCAGTCAGTTCACACACCTGCTGCCCTGAAGCATACGGAGAGCCATGAAACTACAAAGTGGACACAACTACGCTGGCTTTGCTCTCACTTCAAAATACAGGATGAGCATCTGCTCACAGGAGAAATATTGAATTACTTAGCTTTAGCTTGGTTTCTTACAAACATTTGTGCCTGTTTTTTTTTCTTTGTAGTTTTTATTAGTCAATATTTTATTAGAATCACAGACTTCCTAACAAGCTTGGACAAGTGCATAGTCAGATTCCATCCCATCCCATTGATGTCAGACTCTTTGTATAGGAGAACACAATAGCCAGTCAGATCGGATAATCATCCAGACAATTCATCAAGAAAAAGAAAAATGGTACAAGCATTGTTTAACTGTTCATATACCAAAGGATAAAATTATCACAGTAGGCTTTTAAACTTTTACTTTCATTTGGCAGGTTGTTCTGAATCTGAGCCACATTTTCCCTTAAACAATATGGCTTCCACACTTCATTATTAATTATAAAATAACGCTTGATCCAACATGTAATATAAATTTTCTTTTAACATTTTATTTATGTATTTATTTTATTATTATAATTAAAAATTATTAAAGCCATGAAACTGTAATGATCTTATTTTTTTATTTTTATTTTGAGTCTCTGATGTTTTTGTTCAGTTCAGTTTAATGTTATAAAAATGGAAATATATATGGAAATATGTTTTTTATTTGATATATCCAAAGCATTTGTCTTCTTACTTTTTTCTTTATGTTTCTGTAGATTTTGGAGTGTGTTTGTTGACATCTGTGCTCATTCACCCACAAGGGTGTTAGTAAAGTCAGGTACTGATGTAGGTGATGTGAGGAGGTCTGGGGTGTGTTCCAATTCATCCCAAAGGTGGTGAATAGGGTTGATGTCAAAGCTCTATGTAGATATGTAAAGCATATCTTCATGAATCTGGCTTTGTGCACAGGAGCATTGTCATGCTGGAACAGGTTTAGGTCTCCTAGTTGAAGTGAAGGGGAAATGTAATGCTACTGCAATCAAAGACATTCTGTACAATTGTGTACCTTTTGTGTAATTTTGAGGTAACAGGAAGAACAACATACGGCAACATACTTTTGTACTACATATATTTCCTGCCATATATATATATATATATATATATATATGTATGGCAGGAAAAAGCCATACAATATCATAATTATTATTTTTGGTGTGATATACAGTGGACACTGGACTTAATACATCAATTTTCAGATCAGATTAGAGTGTTACTGAGGAATCTCTGTTTACTTCAAGCTCTTGTGCAACTGTCTGAACTGAACAATGCTTACTAATATCTGAGGTCTTAATATCAACAGGGCAATTTAGGAATTAACGTTATCCTTACTTAACTCAAGTCTGGACACACCCACACATTGCATGGGACAGGGAATATCAGTTCAACCATATATCACAACCTTTGTAATTGCCTAAAATACAACAATAGAGGGAGAATCTGATAGGAGTCACTAGCTTCTTCGTGAATGCATATAATATGCATATAATACCAATATGAAAGCAATTAATAGGTTTCCTAGGACATTAAACATGACTAAATGTATAAATGTATGACTATATTTCAGATCAAGAGCGTTTATTAGCTCACACCCTTAGCTATATCAGTAATTTTCCTCAGTAGTCTAATAGTACCCTGTCCACTATGTTCCTTTAGGCATATGTTTCTAATTAGAAAGACAATTAGAGATATGCTGAACAGGACATGGGTCACAGTGATGTATGGATTATTTGGTTCATTGGCATGGCTGCCAGAGCATGGAAAAGCAAGCGAAACATTTTAGAGGAAAAGGACTTCACAGGCTAGACAGAAGAGTGCAGTGAGTTGGGACTGGGCCATGAAGCCCAGAACATGTGCCAGGGTGCTTGTTTGGCAGAAAGCCATCATACTAAGACTGCCCTGTAAGTAGTGCCATGCAACACAAAACAAGGATACGCCTAGCAGTTACTCATCGAATTCTCATGCATGTACACAAACTCAGATGTATTGACGGCCTATGCATAAGTATTGTTTAGTGTGAATTCTCTGGTTTTATTTTAAACACAAGTACAATACAGAACAGCTGTAAGTAAAATAGGATAATATTTGGGGCAAATGATGTAGGGAGTTTTTCTTTGCTACAAGCTTGCTCATTAAAGAGAAACGTACAGGAATTTTTAATGCTGAAATTTACAACCCCAATTACAAAAGAGTTGGGACACTGTGTCCAAATCTCATAAATCCATAGTCTATTCACAATAAAACATAGAAAGCATATTAAATGTTTAAATTGAGGAAATGTACCATTTTAAAGAAAAAATAAGGTTATTTTGAATTTGATGGTGGCAACACGTCTCAAAAAAGTTGAGACGTAGCAACAAAAGTCTGAAAAAGTAAGTGTTATTAAAACTAAACAGTCGGAGAAACACTTTCGGTTAATTGTCAACAGGTCAGTGAGATAATGAGGAGGAAAGAGGAAAAGTCTTTCAGAAGTTAAGATGGGCTGAGCTTCACCAATATGTAAAATTTCAGAATAATGTTCCTCAACATAAAATTGCAAAACAGTTAAAGATCTCATCATTTACAATACATGATATCATAAAAGGTTTCAAATAATCTGGGGAAATCTCTGTGCAAAAGGGTGTGCACTGTGCACGGAAATCAATATTGGATGGCCGTGATCTTCTGTAAAGCTGCTTTTGGACACCGTCTATTGTTAAAATGACTATATGAATAGAATAGAATAGAATAGAATAGAATAGAATAGAATAGAATTCCTTGTTTTAACTCTCTGTAAATTCCTTATTATTTCCACATGTATTCAACCTCTTTTCATTCTTATTAGCATTAAGAGAGATGTAGTACAATGAAGCTACACTTTACCACCTTTAACATGGTCACACTTCAAACATCCAGACCATGTTATAACCAAGTGTTTGTTGATTTTTATCATTAGAATGGTAACACTATCACCAAACCAAGACACTGACTATCATGTACCCCAGAAGGCAGAAGATAATCACTGGTACTGTTTGCAAAAAAAAAGACTCACTTTTATTTACAGATTTGGTATTAAAGGATTTGGAAGATTGATATCTGATATTCAGATCTGCTTTTGATTCCAACCCCTGAGCAGGGAATTACAACAGTAATTATATAAACATTTTGTTTCCAAAATGTGGTCTCGTGTTTTTCTCGAAATAATTGGATGCTTATGGGTCAGCAAATACACATATGTCTTGTATTAATCACTGCTTGTTTGTTTAGGGTTTTTTTTTTGTTTTTTTTTTTGCAAAATGCATTACTGCCGTATCTGATTTTCAATATAGCCTAACCTGAGAGACGCATCTCTAAGAGTTGCATCCGGAAAATATTCACAGTGCTTCACTTTTTCCACATTTTGTTATGTTATAGCCTTAATTCCAAAATGGATTAAGTTCATTATTTTCCTCAAAATTCTACAAAAAATATCCCATAATGACAATGTGAAAGAAGTTTGTTTGAAATCTTTGCAAATGTTTAAAAAAAAATAAAAATCACACGTGCATAAGTATTCGCAGCCTTTGAAACGACACTCAAAATTGAGCTCAGGTGCATCCTGTTTCCACTGATCATGCTTGAGATGTTTCTACATCTCTACCACCTGTGGTAAATTCAGTTGATTAGACATGATTCGGAAAGGCACACACCTGTCTATATGAGGTCCCACAGTTAACAGTGCATGTCAGAGCACAAACCAACCCATAAAGTGAAAGAAATTGTCTGTAGACCTCAGAGACAGGATTGTATCGAGGCACAAATCTGGGAATAGGTACAGAAAAATTTCTGCACCATTGAAGGTCCCAATGAGCACAGTGGCCTCCGTCATCTGTAAATGAAAGAGGTTTGGAACCACCAGGACTCATCCTAGAGTGGGCCGCACAGTGGGGGAAAAGGGCCTCAGTCAGGGAGTTGACCAAGAACCTGATGGTCATTTTGAAAGAGCTCCAGCGTTTCTCTTTGGAGAGAGGAGAACATTCCAGAAGAAAACCATCTATGCAGCACTCCACCAATTAGGCCTGTATAGTAGAGTAACCAGATGGAAGCCACTCCTCTATAAAAGGCATATGACAGCCCACCTAGAGTTTGAAAAAAGGCACATGAAAGACTCTCAGACAATAAGAAACTAAGATTAACCTCTTTGGCTTGAATGCCAAGCGTCATGTCTGGAGGAAACCAGGCACCGCTCATCGCCTGGCCAATACCATCCCTACAGTGAAGCATGGTGGTGGCAGCATCATGCTGTGGGAATGCTTTTGGCGGGAGCAGGGACTGGGAGACTGTGTCAGAATCGAGGAAAAGATGAATGCAGCAATGTACAGAGATGTCCGTGATGAAAACCTGCTCCAGAGCGCTCTGGACCTCAGACTGGGGCAACGGTACATCTAGCAACAGGACAACAGCACACAGCCAAGATAACAAAGGAGTGGCTACAGGATGACTCTGTGAATGTCCTTGAGTGGCCCAGCCAGAGCAAAGACTTGAACCTGATTGTACATCTCTGGAGAGATATGAAAATGGCTGTGCACTGACGCTTTCCATCCAACCTAATGGAGCTTGAGAGTTTCTGCAAAGGAGAATGAGAGAAACTTCCCAAAAATAGGTGCCAAATTTGTAGCATCAAACTCAAAAAGCCTTGAGGCTGTAATTGGTGCCAAAAGTGCTTCAACAAAGTATTGAATGCTTAACTGTAACATACTGTAACATAACAAAATGTGGAAAAAGTGAAGCATTGTGAATATTTTTCCGGATGAGCTTTATATAATAAGTTACATCTGCACTTAAATAAAGTTAAAGAATTTGATATGACCTCAAACTGGCTTAATTCAATAAAATGTAAGTTTCTATAAATAAATAAACAAACAAACAAACAAACAAATAAATAAATAAATAAATATTATTTTAAATAGCACTAAAAGTAAATTAATCAGTCAGATTTATTCCGGAATAAATAAATAAATAAATTTGTAACTGTGATAGTTGCCAAGTAGACTTGGAAACAACTGGAAAGACAAATGATAAAATGATTTTATAGTAAGACTATTTATAATCTTTTTATGTTTTATGTCTCTATTTATGTTTATAATCGCTGTACTAACTATGACATGTTCGTCTTACTCTAGAACCTGAACAACAGGAAAACTTTGGTTGATGGTCTGATTGTAGAAGGCAACATAAAGATTGTGCTATCATTTCAACTGTTTTGACAAAACAACGTTTGAGAATCCAGACTACTGAGTACTCTGTGTGTGCGTGTGTGTGTGTGTGTGTGTGTGTGTGTGTGTGTGTGTGTGTGTGTGTGTGTGTGAGTGTGTGTGTTTGTGTGTGTGTGCGGGTGTGCGTGTGTAAGAGAAAGATGTGCTTAAATGAGCCAGTCAAAACACTAGATCTGTATTAGATAGTGTAGATACTATCAGAGAGGAAGATTCAAAAGAACATCCAGATATCAGAACATCCGAAGGAGCTTAGTCTGAGACACCCACACACACACACACACACACACACACACACACACACACACACACACACGCACACACGCACCCACACGCACACACGCACACACACACACACACACACACACACACACACACACACACACACTCACTCACTCCCTCACTCACTCACTCACTCACTTCCACACTCACCCTATCTTCGAGCCTGATCAGCCTGGCTCCAATAGTGTGGTACTCCTTGTCCACTCCTTTTTCTGTAACGAAAACAAAAAAACATATATAAACATTTTACATTGTTATTTAGTGGATTTTTAAATGTACACCTTCCCAAAGTTGCCAGATTATACAAGTAGTTAGAAGAAATGTTTGGGTTGAAGCTTACATAATTTGCATTAAATAGGCACCTTTTTGAAATTCAAAATACAGGGGCAAAATCTGACCATGATGATTCTCTAACTAAAGGATCTTGAAAACAAACGAAACTTGGATTAGTGATACAAAAAATGTAATATAAAATTGTACTAAATGCATAATCATCTGTGACCATCAGCTCCACACAGGTCTCATTAAACTAATCAGAGGATTTGAAATGAATGTAAACATGGCTGCTGAAATAATCCAGTCCTGTCCTGAATTTCTCTGTTTTCATGTGTACACTGTGTATTAGTGCTCCTCTTTGTTTTGATGATTGTCAGCGCATGGTTTATAAAAGAACAATTTCCATACTGGGTGTCTGATCCCATATAAATACAGCACCCCTTTTCACTATTAAATAACATAATCAAAGCCTGGAATTAATCCAAATGAATGGAAATCCCATTTACTTCAGCAAGGCTTTAGGTTTATCTATGTATATTGAATGTTTTTACCTCTGCACTTGTTTTTCTGCTTCTGCTTGTTTCTAATAGTAAAGATGTCGAACTACTGTAGTAAAAAAAAAAGCCCAGTTTTGGTCTAAACCATTGTTTTGGCGTAGGGAAGATTGGAGACTTTTTCCGGGTGAAAGGAATAATGAACCAACATGTCTGCTGCCCATTGGAACTGATTTTAACATACTGTACAATAAGACAATGAATAAATCCTATTGAAATTCTCTGGGATAAACTGGATGCTCTGTTTCAAGATACCATTGAAATTATGGTGTTCAACATTCACATAGTTTTCAAATATATATTCAGTTTTTTTGTGCTACAGCTAATATAAAGCCATCTTTATCTTTACAACAGCAGACTAGACTGTTTTGGCCAAGGTGTTAATGTATTTCAAAACATAAAAATGTTTGTTGTTGTAGAAACACCCCATATATGTCATATTTAGTCTGCAGAGACAATGTATAGACATCTGTGTAAACTTTATTGACACTTTCAAGGTCACTGAGGATGTGGTAGTAATGATATGTACCTGGCAGGAACATTCCCGGCTTTCCCAACGTGTGGTCCATCCTAGTAAAGGAAAACAGCAGGAAACAAAGAAATATGCATTGATTGTTTCAGAACGCTAATGCTCCTCTCAACACTCCCCCCCCCTCGTCTTTCCCTTTCCCAAGCCCCCTCCCACAGCTCTAC
>JAAIIK010021936.1:0-11515 GCA_014706435.1 Silurus glanis
AGAGAGAGAGAGAGAGAGAGAGAGAGAGAGAGAGAGAGAGAGAGAGAAGGTTTTTGAATTGATTTACCACCTTAAATATTGACAGGAAACACATTTTATCTACGGTAAAATATGCGTACTGCAGCATAGTATCTATACAGCATATATAACATTGAGTATACATTATTTTCTGTACCTATTGTATTATGTAAAGGACATATTCTTTGTAAACAAGCATCAATGTTCATGAATTATACATACCCAAATTACATTGATTATTATTTAAATAATTATATATGTTTGTAATTTATTTTAATTTATACCTACTAGTCATAATTGCCACTGTGTAATGATTTATAGCCTAATTTCTCCAGGCAGCTATGAGGCTGATTTTGTAGAATAACACTTTTCCACTTGACCGTATAATGTTGAGCAATAAACGGCTTCTAGAAATAATTATTCAGAATATCGCAGGATATTGTTCAAAGAACAGAAAATGGGGCTTAAATGAAAATTAAATATAAGCAGATGTGTAGTAGTTTTTTTTTAGTAATTGATTTATGATGTGCTCAACCGGGGAGGAGATTTATAGTGAAATGCTGCTTGCTTGGAATAAAAATGAAATTTTAAAAGTTTTGTGCATATATATATATATATATATATATATATATAAATAAAAATATATATATATAAATAAAAATATATTGTTGTCGTACATAATATTCTGATGTTCTTTGTAGGTGTAGGGTGCAATATTTTTTGAGTTGTATTCCAAATGTTAAGCTTTACATGAACCTTAGTGCATGCCCCAGTGTATCTTTGATTATAAGATATAATAATAAAAGAAAAAAACCTAATATGGCATAAATGTTTTTTTTTTTTACTGTTTGGTTTGTCTCCTGTGAATGCTATCCTACAGGGTGGAGATCTTTACAAAAAGCCATTAAAAGATCAATTATTAATAAGGTCTGCAATATTGAATACTCAACAGTGAGATGCTGAGTTGACAGAGGAGAGCCTGACCCAGCATAATCCCATGCAGCGTGGTAACTGTGAGAACATGCAGAGGATGGATGGTTCTGATGATGTGCTCGGAGTCAAAGAGAGTCATAAGAATTTCGGGAAAAAAAAATGGCAACGCTTTGCTTCATACTAGTACTAGTATTGACTATGAACAGAAGAGACATATCTTTTTCTTGATTTGATTTACAAAGCAAACATTTAGTAATCTTTTACACATTCTGTGTTTTTTTTTTTTAACAACCATACTATCAGTTCACTAAAATCTGAGAGGGTGGGTAACATGAAAAATCTATTAAAGTTGTTAAAATTAAAATGAGAACTCTCCTATTTATGAGTTGTCTCTAGCCCTTTATCTAGTCTCTGGTCTGATGAGCTGATTGCACTTAAATAATTAACATACGGTAAATGCATGCCATTAAATAAACCACTACAGTGAATTTGATACAGAATGACACTATTCTTTGTATAGAAAACCTTAATTGCTAAGATTCTGGCTCTGCTACTGTATATTACAAGGACTCATTTGTTTCTGCTAAAAATACTTTGCTGAGACTGTAGCTCTGTTCTAAAGCTATCGCTCAATAATCTACACTCCAATTTATCAGTTAGAGACTGAGCTGTGCTTCATTAGGATGCCCTCTGCTGGTGAAAGTTGTGTTCTCTGGAAAACTAAAACGACCCGTGGATACAGTTTTTATTCTGTTCTCACTCAGTGTACCTGAAGCATGTGTTCACCTTGTTTTTATTTACAAATCAGAATTCAAATTATGTTCATATACAGCACGCAGCAAGGGCCCTATATCTCAGAGGGACTACAATCGACAATACACACCAGCATAGAGAGGCATTCCTTTATTTCTCTCACTTCTATTTCCAGACTGCTAAACATGAACAAGTTCTGCTCATGACATACACACTTATTTTGGCTCTATCCCTCAGGCCTCTAAGCTACAAATTATACTTAAACGTATGTAATATTGCCTAAGTATAAAGGAGTACTAAAACATAAGCAGAGGCTACATCTGAAACCACAACTCCATTATATAATTGTACATAGTCTGCTATAGTCTAGTCAAAATAGTCAAAAGTGGTATTTGGGACAAACACCTTGCATATTGAAACAAGGTAAACATTTTGATTTATTATAGTAGGGCTCTGAATATCCTGTATGTGTTATTTTAACTTACATGCACACATGGGCACAGAGTTCAAGTTTTAATTATCAGCTCAGCTTTTAATATTGAACCAGAGAGCAGTGTTCTGGACACACTCCACTTGGAAGATCCCTTTGGACAGAATAATAATGAACAATATACAAAGGCTTGGCACTGAAGAGCGTTTCGACGACTGCAGTAGTACACTGGTAGTTCTTTTAATCCAAGAACAAGTAGTACTGCAAACTAGTACTGAAGTGTTGAATCTGCTGATTTAAGCAGAAAAGGCTTCACTAAACTTTTCTGAACGTTATGTTTGAAAACAGTGTTTTATGTATCTTAAGGCTTGTTTTTATGAATCAATCTAGAATAATTGTAAGTTAGGTATGATTTGGTGGAAGAAATAATGCAATTTTGCTAGTAATTATATCCGATATCTGCAAATCTTTCTCCTTTATTCAGTAAGTTCAGTAAGCTCTTTATTCAGGCACTATGCAAACAGCTGCGAAGAACTGAATGTTTCCACCTAATCTCTCCTCAAGCCTCTGTTACTTGACTGGCTTTTCATACAGTTCTTTTTTTTTTTTCTTTTGCATATTCGGCAGTTTCTTGATACTGCTATTAAATACACACTTGCTTTAGAGTCAACAGTGTGTCTTGGAATTGGTGCAGAACTACGCAGACAGAACGAGCACCACAGCCTCATTAAAAGGCTGCTCTTCTGTGTAGTGTTTCATCGCTTGTGACGGCCAGGCTCTTTAGCTGGCTGTGTTTGATGTTTTGCGTTGTTTGTGTGCAAGCCCATCTGCTTGGTCCTCTCTCCGCTGGCAGGAGGTCCACGTTCCCCTTCTGCCGCTTCACTGAAGCACTGTCAGGGTGTTCAGAAATCCGAGCGTCGCACTCTTCATCAGCCATCCATGGAGCAATGTCAAAGACAGCGGCTGGAGAAAGAATGAGCAAATTACGACTATAGAAGAATCTTCAAGAAGATGGGGACAGGAAAAGATTGGTTGATGTTTTGGAATGAAAAGCATAAATTAAATGCTACAGTATACAATTTATATTTTTTATTTAGAGTTTTCCATGCTGTTCATTTCAAGTGAACTTACAAAAGACTAAAATTAATAATTCAAGTAGAAGGCACATGCAGCGTTATCATTTCCAAGCATTAGTTTGCTGTGGAAGTCAGAAAATCTGAACAATTTTAGTCCTTTGACCTGATAAAACTATGGAGAAACGTAAGCTGAAGAAACACACTAGCATCTACTATAACAACATTTGCATAGCATTTTAAATTTAATAGCATTTCAAAAATACATTTGTAGCATTTTAAATTTTACTACTCGACAACTGTAAAGCAAAAGTTTGGTTTGGAAATGGGAATTTTTTTTGTACTTTAAATTCATTTATTTTTTGAAGTATGAAGTCTTTTTTGAAATATATATCAAAGGCTAATCATGTTTAAAAACAAAATACAAAAAAAAATAATAAATAAATAAAAACAAGAGAATACCTTGTTGTATAAAACAACAGGTTTTTTATTTTGTTTAACCATCAATGTTGAAAACAAACACAGATTGTTTTGAAGTATTGGCTGAGGCTGAATTCCTTCTACCCCAGACTGTAGATTAACATAGCTGGCGAATGAAACACTTTGGGGTGAAATTCCCTGAAGAATTCTTCAAACCCATTTCACTCACTCATCCATAACACGTCATCAGCAGATTGAGACAGAGCTTGTTCTCAATCATTGATTTTTCAAAATGCCTTTAAAAAACTCAAAGTAGATAGATAGATAATAGATAGTAAATGGAGTTAAGCTCATTTTTTATAAATAGTAAATGAGGTTAAGAATGATAATGGCAAGTGCAGCTGATCTGTTTACTTTACCTGATAAAGCTGATAAAGCTTATGTGTGCCTGTCTTTCAGCAAATGTGTGTTCCTCTCTATATACTATGTAATAGTTTGAAACCCATAATGAGGCCCCATGGAAGGTTAATTGATAGTTTGCCCTCGTACTCAAGGTATCATAGGATATCCAAATACCACTGTCACCACCAGAATTTTTACAATTGTATTAACTTTTTTTTGTTGTTGTTTACACTGTTTCACTTAAATTGGACTAGTTAATTGTCCACTGATTTTACACATTTGTATATATTTCAACAATCTGCTTGGACTTTCTGTAGATTCTGTTCTATTTTGTATAAATGTAAGAATGTTTATTCTAGCGCTAAACATTTCATCTTTTCATTCCACTTTATTCAACAAAGATTCAACAGAAAGCGTGAGGGCACATATATCTGTACTTCACTCCATCTTGCTAGCTGCTCTCTTACTGGCACTGATGTGAGCATACAGCCTGCATAGTACACAAAACACCCATCTGTGCTTGTTTATTTTGCATTTTAGTCAAATGGCCTGTGTACTTCCAGGTTTCTCTTCCCTATGTGCCATGCAAAAACTATGATCTATGGTCAGTCCTTTATGCATGCCAGTAAAATGTAAACAAATAACAGTTGTGGTACAATAGTTGTGTGTTTTATTAGAAAACATGCCAAATTCTAAAGCTAAACATGATTCCAAAGCCTCACATAAATACAAGTGCAGTTTCACCAGGGACCTAGAAACAAAACATCTTCCTACACTTTATTATATGTACATGTGCAAACACATTCACTCACACACAATGAATAATGTCATTGCCAGGCTGTCAAGGTAGCAGCCCTGTTTGCCAGTGGAGTACAACAGACCTGTCATATTCAGTGTTTGGGTGGGTGATAAGGCAAGAACACCAGTTGGTGCAAGTATGTGGGAATATGATGCACAATCCTAGGTTTTTGCTAACAAAGCACTAATATATATATATTTTTATTTATGGTCAGGGTCATGAATCCAGTGCCTACTCTTGGATTACTGGGCAAAAGAGGAAGAGAATTCACCTTGAATGTGACACCAGTCCATTGTAGGGCATCATGCAGACATTCATACACTCAATCACACATGTGCAATTCAACATAATAAAGAGAAAACCCATGTGCATACATGAGTAGCATGCATAAAAAGCTACATTTAGAGAAGTCTGTGCTTGATGAGAATGAAACCTGGTACTGTATCATGATTTTACTATCAATACTGTATTGAACAATCATTTGTCTCTCTTCAGTATATTAGGAATATATACATTATGCCTGGTAAACTGGGTTTAATACTAGAAAGCAGCACTTATCTTACCATTACTATATCTTATGAATAAACATTTGCACCAAATCAAGGAAGTGTTTATTTTATTTTACTATCCTGATCTTACACATCTCTCCAAAATTATAAACAGCTTCAGAATGATATTTCATGACCACCACAAGTGATGGCGGATGATAAAAGTTTGCTAACTGCAGCAGATTGTAACTAACAATTAAAGTAACTAACAAATTATAATAAATGATTCATTTTAACTTTACTGTTTTAAAATTTTCTTGGAAATTGATTCAAAACCTGGTACAAAAAAAGTAGCTGGCCCAACTGCAGGACAAACCAGTCCTGACAAGACTGTTACCAACCCCCTATATAAATCCATTCCAATTACTTCTCACCCCATTTGCATTGCATAATCTAATGGCAAAAGCTCCTTGCTATCATCATCACTTTAAATGCACAGAACTGCACTTGGATGTATGGAGGAGGCGAGGCAGCGAGAGTACGGAAGTCAGAGTGAAAGAATGGGATATAAATAAAAATAGCTGGTGTGTCTAGCGACAGGCACTTGGCAGGTAATTTTCTACAGTAGCTCCGCTCACTCGAGTCTCGTGGGAGTCAAATCTAATATTAACAGCTAATTATCATGTGTGAGCTACCCCTCTATGACCTAGTGTAATGCACACCCCCATACCCTGTCAAAATACAGACATGAGGAATGCCAGTGTGGTTAGGATGACAGACTTTGATTTTTTAGACTCGTTGGGATTGACATTGCTTGCCTAATGATGATGTACATTCTCCTTAAAGGCACGTGTGCATGGCTGACAGCCCGGACTGGAAAAGCCTGTCATCGTTTTCTAGTCCGAACCAAAGCTCTGAAAACATGCGTTTTGTTGACTTGTATTTTAATGAGCTTCTCATTACTAAGTCTAAAGTCATCAAACCCAAATGCATAGCTGTATATAATGAGCGTAAGGTTCCCTGTTACATTTAATTGTCTAATTCCGAGACATACGTTCTAGAAATATAAACAGGAAAGCATGAATATTAATATTACACTAACACAATGAAAATGTCCATGATGACGACAGTCATGCAGAATCAAAATGCAGAATCAAAAACAATAATCTTTACCTATTATGATTTTAACTGCATAGCTGCTTTTTCCATAGCTGTCATTGTCCTCTTCCATAATCATGGAATAACATGCACAGTAAAACTACAGTAAAAGCACCCTCCCTCTTCAGAATGCAATATGAATTGTTTTTGCAATACGTGAATGCACTTTTCTCTGTATTCTTAAACTTACTTAATAAAACAAGGGAAAAGGTGATGAAAATAAAGACAGAGGAAAGAAAAAAAAATAAAGAAAAAATCATACTAAATGTTTGCTCACTATGGGTCTCATTTATCATTCTTTGGGTAAAAATGTTTGGAAATGGTTGCATAAGCCAATCTTAATTACAAATTTCTGTCAGATTTTTTAAAACCTGATTTTCTTCTAACTGAGCTGTGTACGGTGATAAATGCCAATCATCCATAAATTACCAGCTGTGAATGGCATTGCTGATTTGCATTTGGTGACACCCACAAAACACCATAAAAGGCAAAACTGCTGAATTGATAAACAAATGGCAAGGGAAGAGTGTGCAAAGAAAGGAAGAACTCACATACATGCCAATAAACAATGTTAAAATCTGGAACCAAAAGACAGAAAAGGCTGTTACATTTACTGATTGAACTGATATTTTTTATAGTTTTTATTAAAATGTGCAATGTCTCATCCAGAAATTCAATGCACCTTCCCTGATGCCATACTAGAAAAGCAATAGGCATTTGTCTTTAGGAAGCAAATGGTCCACAGCACACTAGGGTGCATACAGCAGTTTGAGACATATAAAAACTGTCACTTATTGGTCACTGCTGGCTCTTATAAAGTATTGCATTGGATTTTTTTAAAAGGTGGAAGCAAACTAAACTGACTTACGCACCACCTGAGCCTTTCTTCCTTTTATACAGCCACATTCTTAATTGAATGACTGATTTGTCCTTATTTATGGATTTGTGCTGGCTTGCATTTATTATTATTTTATAATTGTCTTTTTTAGTTAAACAAATAGTTTAGTTTTACAAATGTTTCATTAACTCTGTGTTAGTAACTGAAATTACCAAATAATTTAAACTTGAACTTAAATCATTAAACCTAACTTGATTATTGCAGAATTGCCCCTTTCGCATACTATCTGAAGTTCGCATTATTTATTCTTTTTATGTGTAGTTTTAAATACATATACAAATATTATCAGGATAAGCCCAGTGTGATTTTCTTGTGTAAATGTTCATACAAACAATTTTCTGAATACTTTTGTTCATATACAGCTTGATAAATGGTCGCTTGAATTCTGTTCAGACACACCTTACAATTGTAAATCTTCAATGAAAGATGAAAAAAAGGCCTCTTTAATTGTGACTATTTTGATGTGCCATTTTGCCAGACAAACTTACAAAGATGAAGATAAATGACTGCATCTGTATTATGCCCACTCATTAGTCATCTCTCACTGTAATGCATAAATAAAAAGTGGAGTCCTGTGATTTCATGGATCATTTAGACTTTACCTGAGCAAATGAGCATGACTTGTATCCATGGAGACAAAAAGGCATGTTTAAAAATAAATACTGAAATTATTGTTTCAGTAGACAAGAGAATCTCAAGTAAGCAAAGTCTCAGCCTCATGGGTTGTGTCTGAAATCAAAACTACATAAACATAAACCTGCATATTGTCATGTAAGAGCTGATTTGTGCAGTAGCAGATTTGTATTTTAGTTTATGAACATAATGGTCAGTTAAAGCAAAAGTATTTTGGGTCCACACTGCAAAAATCCATATCACAATTTGCATTTTGGGCCAAATGCCAAAAATGTTGCATGTTTAACCTTTAAATAGTGGCCAGTCATTTGGCTACCAGTGAACCAACCTAGGAAGTGTTGGCTCAGGTTTTAAGGATTTGGACTAGCAATTAAAAGGTCATCCATTCCAATCCCAACGCTGTTACCCCTTTGAGCAAGAACTTACCTCTCTATTGTTCAGTTGTATCCTACTGTCCAGTTGTTTTAACTGTAAATCAGTCTGGAGGAAGATAAATAATGTGAAAAGGTCTAGCCAGTCCAGTTTGTCTCCTTGGCTAACCAGTCAGATCTAGGCCATTCTACTAGATGACTGGCTAGCTAGACCCAGACTGACCTACTTATCTGGTCAGCCTAACCAAATAGAACCAACTTTTCAGTGTCTAGAGACCTCTAAATAATTAAGCCTGACAAGTAGAACAAACTTACCCATATACTGTAGAACCAATTGTGATGGTTAAACCATCAAACCAGATCAGTTAACATGTTTCTCTTACATGTAGATGGCTGAGCGTGTCTTTGTCGCTTATCTGGGGAAGAGATGGCACTAGGATATAAAAGGGGGGAAAAGGCAAGCTGGTAGAGGCAGTCTGATTTTCTGGATAATGTTCTTTTGGGAAACCATGGGTCCTAACTTTCATGTGGATGATACTTTGAGATATTCTCCCTACAAAAACATTGTTGCAGACCACTGTAACACTCGTTCATGGCAACGATATCCCAATTTTTTTTGTGGCTTCTTTTAGTAGTAAAATGTGCCCTGCCACACTGCAAAGATTGTTCAGGAATGGATTCATGCCTATTTACCCCAGATCTCAATCTAGAGAATGTGCTTGGCAAACTAGTCCGATTCATGGAGGATCCATCTCACGACTTGTAGGACGTAAATAATCTGCTGCAAAACTTTTTGAAGGTCTTGTATAGTCCATGCCTTGTTTGGTCAGAGCTTTCCTGGTCATACAAGGGGGACCCAATTTTAAACAGATGGTTTTAATGTTCTTGTATGCTTATGGATATCATAATGAAACTGTGCAGAAATTTATAATGGCTCAGTTGCTTATATGGCTTTTTTTTTTTTTTTTTTTTTTAAAAAACAAGGATCAGGCCTGAGAAAACTTTAATCATTTCAGACAAGTGGGTATCACAAAAAGCACTGTATCGCCACCGTCCAGTAATCCGCTATAAAAGCCCGAAAATACATAAAAAATACATGATGTCTTCGTCTCTACCCTATCAGATGCGTTCATGGACGCCATTACGACGCATTTACATAGTGTAACATGATCATTTCTACTGTATTTATAGTAAACGCCATGTTACTCTGCAGTTCCAGCGGAGGCTTGGGGACGCGCCCACAGTTCGACGCATGCGCAATAGTATGACGTCACAAAAAAACTTCCGGGTTTCTAGTTTGTAAGTGCAGTGTACTGCGTGATGCTGCAAATCTCTGGGTTTATTTACAGCAGGTTAATTGTTCATCTTGTACGACAGGCCAGGTTTAGCAGCCAGCGCAGTATGGGAAGCTTAAATAATGAAAACCGGTCAATTCATTCTGACAACGTGGAGGAAGTTCACAACATCCCAATGAATGTGATTATTCGACCCATTCCTCCAGTTATAGATGAGGAAAAAGTCCAAAGCCTCATGGACACTATACAGGTAAGTCTACTGGCTGAATTGGCACCAACATGGCAGTGTATCAACAATACAATATGCTGTTATCTATATCTATCTATCTATCTATCTATCTATCTATCTATCTATCTATCTATCTATCTATCTATCTATCTATCTATCTATCTTTATCAGTATATACACTGTGTATAACTTTTGTAAAAATTTTGTAACATACAATGTACCTACAGGTGCATCTCAATAAATTATAATATCATTAAAAAGTTGATTTATTTGAGTAATTCTATACAAAAAAGTGAAACTCGTATATTATATAGATTCATCACACACAGTCTGATCTATTTCAAGTGTTTATTTCTGTTTTGATTAAATAAGCCATAATCATTAAAATAGTCAAAGCCACAGTCAAAGAAACCTGGGCTTCCCTAAAACCTCAGCAGTGCCACAGACTGATCACCTCCAAGCCATGCCGAAATGAGACAGTTAATAATTAAAGCAAAAGGAGCCCCTACCATGTATTCAGTACATATACAGTAAATGAACACACTTTCCAGAAGGCCAACAATTCACTTAAACCTTTTTTATTGGTCTTATGAAGTTTTCGAATGTTGTTTTTTGAGAATTTGTAGGTTTTTGTTAAATGTGAGCCAAAATCATTCAAATTAAAAGAAAATAAACACTTGAATAAAATCAGTCTGTGTGTGATGAATCTAAATAATATGTTTCACTTTTTTTGTATTGAATTACTAAAATTAATCAACTTTTTATTGATATTCTAATTTATTGGGATGCACCTGTATTTCATATTGTCAATTTATATAGCTCATATTTCTCTCATATTATACAGTATATATGTACTTGCTCTACAGCTTCTGTACATTTTTACACTGCCCAGATCCTTTATATTTATTTGCCGTCAGTTTGTACAATGGCACTCTCTTTGTGGCTCATTCAAAAATAAAAAAAAAATAAAAAAATAGGACATTTGGCTTGATCTGAATAAACTCTAACAGGTTCATATGTGATGGTTATATTTTTACTTGTGATGTAGTGTTCATATACATTTTAAGCTCTATGTGGATTTTCACAGGAGACTTCAGACATCAGAGTCGTCCCTCCAATAGATGTGTTGTGGATCACAGGAGAAAAGGGAGGCAATTATTACTACTCATTTGGAGGTTGCCATCGATTTGCTGCTTATCAGAGACTACAGATGAAATCCATTCCAGCCAAGATCATCAAATCCAACATTTCTGACCTTCGCACCTATTTGGGAGCATCTACACCCAATCTACAGTGACTGACAGAGCCAGGGCGTAGAGGAAACGTGGATTACCACATGACAGTAATAATTGGCTTTAACTACAGGAAGTTGAGACATACAAATAGGCGTAAGAGTGACAGAACGAGGAAGTTACAAAGACAGCACTTACCTGTACATGTGTTTTCTGTCACAACTATTTCTAGATTTATTTTGTCATTAATGCACTGTATGACAATTTTTACAAAAAAATCTGTGGTTACAAATCGAAACATTTTTAACAAAGAATCAAAGAAACTATTAAAAAAGAAAAAAAAAAACAATTGTGTATTATACACTGGTGAAAAATAGCTAAAT
>JAAIIK010021957.1:0-16301 GCA_014706435.1 Silurus glanis
TCTCTCAGGAGGTGGGTTCAGTTCTTTTTTCTTTTTTTTTTTTTTTTTACCATTTCCATATATGCATTAAATTCCTTGTGGAATTTCCCAAAAACCGGCCGGACCAGGCCATAGAGGCCGCCACACTCCAAGTGGAGTGAGCGTTGACCCCGAAAGGATCTGGGGGACCAGAGGACTCATATTAAGATTAAATAAATAGCATCAACAATTCACCTACTGAGAGTCTGCTTGTTGGCAGGAAACCCTTTTCTATAGGGGCCATTGCAGACATACAGCTGCAGGAGACACAGGGCCACAGAAAGAGCCTGTAGGTCCCCGACCCTCTTCAGGGAGGATATGGCCAGAAGGAAAGCAGTCTTGATAGACAGATACCCAAGGGCCACCTCGGACAATGGCTCGAAGGGGGTCTCTGACAGAGCCGCCAGCACTACGGCCAAGCCCCACACAGGCACTCTGGGTCATGTTCCAGGCCTCAGCCTCCAGGTGCCGTGCAGGAAATGTGTCACCAAAGGGTGTCTACCCAGCGACTGCCCAGCAAGCAGAGCACAATAAGCCGCGATAGCGGACATGTAACCCTTTAGGGTCGACGGAGCCAACCCTGCGGCAAACTGTTCCTGCAGGAACTCCAGCACTGAACCAAGCGGGCAGTTAACTGGGTCCAATATGTGGTGCTCGCAACACGCAGAAAACAAGCGCCATTTAGCAGCATACAATCTCCTCGTAGAGGGAGCTCTGAATTGAAAAATGGTCTCTATTACCTCAGTAGAGAGACCAGCTGCTAAGAATTGTGCCCCCTCAGGTGGGCCTCGCAAACAGGTCCACCTGTGCTCTGTAAAACCTCTGCCATATCTGCTCCACCACCTTGGGGTGGAGCTTCCATTCAGACCATGCCTTGAAAGGGCGTCTGCTCTCTGATTTAAATCCGGGCGGAGGTGGAGGAAGACACCCGCTGGAGGTGGCTGTGCCCTGAAGCACATCCTGTGGCAGGGTTAACAGCCTGACCTCCCGGTGGCGCTGAGGAGGCACGGGCATCGTGTAATTAGGTGTACACCGCCCTCCTAAGGCTGAGGCCCTTTGGTTGTCAGGGCCTCCGCGGCACGGCCCGCTTGCCGGAGATGACGACCCTCAGGTCCGCTGGCTCCTTGGGCTTAGTCCTAGAGCATCGCTGAGGGCCCTTGGGCTCCTCCGGAGGGGTCTGGGTGGCAACGCTCTGTTTCTAGGCTTCGTGGGGCCTGGCAATGCACCGCACTGGGGCTGCGTCCACCGAGCGACCCCTTGGGAGCGACCGTGTCGCCGAACAAGCCAGAAGGGGCCATCGGGGCGTTCAGCAGAAAAGCCCTGTCCCTGTCGGGAATATCCTCCAGGGTGAGCCACAGATGCCTTTCTGTGGCTACTAAGGCTGACATGGACCCCCCCCACGGCTTTAGCACTTTCTTTGGTGGCCCTGAGGGCTAGGTCAGCAGCACAACATAGCTCCTTAATATCATCAGCCCCAGAGCTGAATCCCTCATCCATCTCCCACAGCAGGTCAGCCTGGTATGCCTGCAACACACCCATTGTGTGGAGGCAACCCGCAGCCTGACCCGCTACCTCGTAAGCCTTGCCCACCAAAGCCGGAGTGGCTCGCAGCTGCTTAGTGGGCAATACCGGGGCCTTAAGGGTCGACGCTACACCCGGGGAGAGATAGCCAGCTAGCGTCTCTTTCACCAGTGGCATCGTCCCAAAGTCGCACTCTATCATCCCCACTTAGTTCGCGTACAGCGAGACTTATGGGATGAAGAGGCGGGCCGCATATGGGCTATCCCTTGAGAGCCGACTGAGCATGCTCCATTTCCAAGCAAACGACACACAGGCTGTGTGTATCCCCCCCAAAATGAAACAGGGGAAAAGAGGAACACACAGTTGGAAGTTCTGCTTGCTTTTAACGCTTATGCCTGCACAGATTTACACACAAAGTGCTTACCTGAACAAAAAGAACCTAGCATTGGCTCCACTGCATTTTTGTAGCTTCCACACGTGATTCAGAGCGTGAACAACCTAAAAGTGTTTCCAAAGTGTTGCGACGCAGCTCGAGTTCCTGAAAGGAAACATCTGACTTTTTTATGCTATGGGTGTGCGCTACTGCCTTTGGAATTGGCATAGTGGTAAAAATGGCCATCTCCCAACTTTTTTTAGATGTGTTGCAGGCATCATATTCAAAATGAGTTTGAAGATTTTATATTTTCTATTTTCTATTTTGAATTTAATATGGGTTTGAGATTTGCAAATCATTTCATTCTGTTCACATTTTGCACAGTGTCCCCCTCCATGACTATGCCAGCATCTCTTCAACCACGGACCTTATCAAATAGTCCTGTTCAGCCATCCCCACTCCAGATGAAATATATAACGTTGCCTGGTTTGTAAGTTAAGCAAAAAGGAGCTGATTCAGCAAAGGAAGCTGACTTAAAGCAAAACATGACTGAGTGCTCAACCAACTTTTGTACCACTTTTTAGTTTCAGGCCAATCAAGGAATTTGTCCACAGCACACATTATAACATCAATTAATCCCTTCAAGGCCGCTAACTGATGTGCTTCCTATGTGCTGTGTGTTTGTGTGTACTGCTCAAGGTCTAATTCCTGTGAGTCAAATGCAGCCAATAAGATATCATCAAGATCTAAACAAATCACAGCATGAAGTTTACAGGTTGATAAGATCAGTGTAGACCTGTGTCAGTTGACCAGCACATGCCCTAAGCGCATACTCAGTTATGCCATTAGGGCCAGATGCCTTAGGTGGATCCAATTTCTATGTGCTCTGCACCATGATTTGTTAACATAAATGCACAGACCTCCACCCTAGATCTTACTAGAGTTCACTGCCAATCTGTCTCCCTGAAAAACAATGTGACCCTGTAGCTAAATGGTGATGCAGGGGTATTCAGATGGGTCTTATTTTATTAACATGTGGACAAATGTTTCTGCAGCATACACCAAGATAAAGCTACAGTCATGAATGCTTCAAATTCAAAATGTATTTTACACTTGATATAAAAAAATAATAATAATATATGTATGATAAGAAGAAGTAGTGGAAGCACTTCCCTGAATGCTATTGAGAAAACAGTTAATTGTTCAACAGTTCATTGGCTTTAGTCCAGCGCCATTGGTGGAAATCAACTGCAGGACAGGGAGCACAGTGCAGATAGTACACTCAGCTGATCCCACAACACTCTGGAGAGCCCACTGGTAGTATTGTATTTCATACTCAATTTAATATATTAATACTGATCTGTACTCTACAAACAGCATTTTTTAATAATTTCCCTTCCTGGTCTAGATAGCTCAGAGCTGTGTGTAGAAGATATGGTGTGTCAAACTATAATGAGTCCAAGGGGCCAGATAGTGAAGATGTGATAAAGTCTCCAACCAGTCTTTCAGAGCACTTTATTACAATTGTGGTCAGGACTACTGAAGGGAACAATATTATTTTAACAATAATGACCTGTTTTTTCTGACTAATCAGGGTTGAATATCTTTTTGAAACCCTGCAGTAAAGGTTTCCAAATACAACTTTATGCGGGCATGGCTTAAGTCCATTTAGAGCCAAACCAATACAAATTTATGCTGACTGATTACCATTATCCTATTACACCATTATCCTCTAAAACATTATTACCTGATTGGATCTTTTACATAGTGATTGCATGTACATTCATGACAATCAGAACATATCACAATTGACCGTAAAAAGAAGCAATAAGAATGGTTTATTCAAATATTCATAGCACACATTAAAAGAACAGGAAATAAATTAAAATCATTACCACAGAGTGCCTGTTTCTTCCTCATACCATCCCAGGGAGTTTTTCCTTAACACAATGTCTATTGTAACTGTGCTATACAATGCTACACAATGCTTATGAGGGTTTTTGTTAATGAGGGGCCTAAACCCGACCTGTGCCTTTCTAGAGAAATCCAGCCTGACTGATATGCCTGTTAACCTGTTTCCACTATTTTATGAGAAAATGAGAGCCAAGGTCCATAAAGATCTCTGCCTCATCTTCGATGAGCCCCACCCTGAGGTCAACCTGGTGATCGCATTATAGTGGAGCTTACCAAAGCAGCTGAAGAGAGCTTTGCTAATGCAAGGGGCCCACGAGGAGACCCTCCAGCCAAGCCCAGTTCTGGGGCCCATTTGGCTAAGCTAAATTAAGGGGTCCACAAGTGTCCTCAAGTCAAACTCCAGCCTGAGGCTGACTAGACAGCCTCGCAGGTCAAGCTCCAGCTCGAGGCTGACAAGGCAGCCTTAAAATCATGCTCCAGCCTGAAGCCGATGAAGAGGTCTCCCAAGTCATGCTTCAGCACCAAAGCCAAAGAGGCAGCCTCTCAAGTCATGCTTCATCCCATGGCAAACAATTCGCCCTACCAAGCCAAACTCCAGCTAGAGACTGCTCTCCAGGCTCTCCTCAACTTGCTCTCTACTCTCACCACAAATCAGAGTATCATATGCAAACATCATAGTCCACAGAGACTCCTGTCTGACCTCGTCTGTCGACCTGTCCATCAGCACTGCAAACAGGAAAGGGCTCTGAAACACCTGACTTCTTCATACAATACCACAACTCCTCTCTCTGCACCCTGTTGTATGCTTTCTCTTAATTCACAAACACACAATGCAACTCCTTCTGACATTCTCTATACTTCTCTATCAACATCCTCAAAGCAAATACCAAAAACCATACTGTTGCTCACAGATGGTCAACTCTTCTTTTAGCCTGGCTTCCACTACTCTTTCCCATAACTTCATGGTGTGACAGAACAACTTTATCCCCCTGTAGTAACTGCAGGTCTGCACATCACCGTTATTCTTAAAAATCGGTACCAGCACACTCCTTCTCTATTTCTCAGGCATCCTCTCACTATCCAAAATCTTGTTAAACAATTTGGTTAAAAACTCCACTGCCATCTCTCCTAAACATCTCCATGCTTCTACCGGTATGTCATCTGGTCCTACCGACTTTCCATTCTTCATATTATAATTGCTGCTCTCACTTCCTCCTTAGTAATCCTATCCACTTCGTGCTTCACCATCTCCAAATCATCCAAACCTTTCTCTCTCTTATTTTCCTTATTCATCAGCCACTCAAAATACTCCCTCCATCTTCACAACACTACATTGTCCCCTGCCAACACCTTACAGTATCCAATCTCCTTCAGGTTGCATCTCTTACATAGAATATAGTCCACCTGTGTGCACCTTCCTCCGCTCTTATACGTCACCCTATGCTCCATAAAATAAGTATTCACCACTGCCATTTCAATTGTTTTAGCAAAATCTACCACCATCTGCCCTTCCACATTTCTCTCCTTAAGGCCATACCTACCATCACCGCCTTATCACCTCTGTTTCTTTCACCAGCATGCCCATTAAAGTCTGCCACAATCACTAATCTTTCTTTCCTAGGTACACTCTCCACCACTTCATTTAACTCACTCCAGAGTTTTTCTTTCTCCTCCATTTGGCAACCCACTTGTAAGCACTGATTACATTTATCATCACCCCTTCAACTTGCAGCTTCATAGTCATCACTTTATTAGAAACTCCCCAGAATGAGAGGTAAGTATACTTCAAGGCTCTTCTCTGTTCTGGCACCGAGGCAGTGGAATGAACTTCCCCTAGATGTCCGTACAGCGAAGTCCCTGGCTTTCTTCAAGACCTACCTCTTCCTGAAACACTTAAATTAGCACTTTCCAAGTTTGCTTTGTAGAATTCAAGAGTTATATTTATATTAAGTTTGTAATCTTGCGTACCAGTGTAGATTTATTCATTGCTAGAGACTCAAAGCACTTTTGTACGTCGCTCTAGATAAGGGCGTCTGCTAAATGCTGCAAATGTAAATGTAATGTAAAATCTTTTCACCTCCACAACACTCTTACTGTACCCCTCCTTCAGGATCACCCCTAGAACAGTTTAAACCCGCCTCCAATATTCCTGACCTTACTTCCTTTCCACTTCGTCTTCTAAACACACAACATATCTTTCTCCACGCATATCAGCTAACTCTCTCCCGTTAACAGTCATAGTACTGACATTTAAAGTGCCCACCCTATCCTCCACTCTCCTCCACTTCTTCTTTCCCTGCTGTCTGTGTAGACTTCTTCCTCCTCTCCTTCTCCTCCTTTGGCCAACAGTAGCCCAATTTCCACCTTTACCCTGTTGGCTAACAATACCTGTGGCGGTCATTGGTAACCAGTTACTTTTGACAGTAACTAATACTGTAACGCATTACTTTTTAAATAAGTTTCAGTTTATTCAAGTATGTGCGGCAGTAATGGCGAGTCAAGGCGAGAGCAAGACGAGTTTCTCAAAGTGGAAATATGCTCATTATTTCACTTTAGTTGAGCATAAAGACAAAAAATGTTTTTTCAAATGTAAGCTGTGTCTTTCTGGTTCGAAGGTCGTGTCTACTGCCATAGCAGCAACTCCAATCTGTCGAAGCACCTCCATAAACTCCATGCAAAGTTAACTGATGTAAGGCCTTCAGAGTCAGCAACTGCAGATTTTTTTTTTGCATAATCTCCATGTTGCTTAAGGCTGTTGCTTTACCCAATCAGATTGCAATTTGGCCAACCTTAGGCCCCCTAAAAGATGTCCGATTACAAACCCGATTCCAAAGAACTTTTTGTTCAACAAAACAAGGAACAAAGAACAAATTGTGAATAAAAAAGGAATGCGATAATTTACAAATCTCATAAACTTATATTTTATTCACAATAGAATATAGATAACATATCAAATGTTGAAATTGAGACATTTTAAAATGTCATGCCAAATATTGGCTCATTTTGAATTTCATGAGAGCTACACATTCCAAAGAAGTTTGGACAGGTAGCAATAAGAGGCTGAAAAAGTTAAATGTACATATAAAGAACAGCTGGGGGACCAATTTGCAACGTATTAGGTCAGTTGGCAACATGATTGGGTATAAAAAGAGTTTCTCAGAGTGGCAGTATCTCTCAGAAGTCAAGATGTGCAGAGGATCACCAATTCCCCCAATGCTGCGGCAAAAAACAGTGTAGCAATATCAGAAAGGAGTTTCTCAGAGAAAAATTGCAAACAGAATTGAAGTTATCATCATCTACAGTGCATAATATCATCCAAAGATTCAGAGAATCTGGAACAATTTCTGTGCGTAAGGGTCAAGGCCAGAAAACCATACTGGATGCCCGTGATCTTCGGGCCTTTAGACGGCACTGCAAACAACTTTTTTGAGATGTGTTGATGCCATGAAATTTAAAATCAACTTATTTTTTCCCCCCAAAATGATAAATTTTCTCAGTTTAAACATTTGATATGTGTAAACAGCAACAGAATGAACAACAACATAATTTTGGGTAGGTTAGCTACTTGAATGTAGGGATGTTTTGAGTTAAGGTTCATCTGTTTCTCTAATTTTGCTTTCACATATTTTTAAGTGGTGTTTTTTTTTTTTTTTTTTTTATTTTTAGGTTTGGCATTGTGTTGCTGTAGTTTCTGTATTATCAATCATTGACACATATCAACACCAAATATGAATGTGTTAATGTAAAACAGACCACAGATTATGCTCCCAAATTTCTGGACAACAATGCACTCTGCATGCTATAAAGCCAACTTAGAATTCAGAACTAGGTAACAGGGCAGCCATGTTATTTTATTATTTAACTGACGAACCTCACTGGGTTTATCAAGAATGTGATAATGTGTATGTGATAATATAGGGCAAAATTTTGGATATTTTATTATATTGTCTTATCAGCAATTAGAAATTGATGAAACTGACAAAAATGTTTCCCCCCTTTATTAATTAAAAATTTAACCACTCTTTTGTTTGCAATAATTGCTACATATTGTGCATTTCACTGAATACTGTGTGGTAATTTTTTAATTTGACTAATGCTATTAATACTAAAATGTTTTACTAATCACCACTACAAACTGATGTGACCACCGTTGCTGTTACTCTCTCAGATTCTTTAATTTCTGTGCTGCACTTGCTTTGTCAGCTCATACACAGTGATTCTTAATGCATAATTGTACTTCCTACTAAAAAGAAAAAAGAATAAAAAGAGAGAAGTTTATAAGGCCAAGAAACTTTATAAAGGAAGCCGGATTCCTTCATAAAAAAAAAAAACCTTGGAAAGGTTCCCTTTCAGGAGCTTGAGCTGTGTCGAAATGCTTTGGGAACATGCCCGAGTGTCCACTCTCTAAAATAATGTGTGTAATCAGTCAAAAATTGGACGCTGGCCGTCACCAGCGGGGTGACGTCACAATCAGGAAGTATAAAACGCACATAAAGTGGGGCGAGCATCAGCTTCTGATTGTTCACGAAGCACTCTGTGTGTATGAATATAATAATATTTGATAATAATAATAATAATAATAATATATATATATATATATATATATATATATATATATATATATATATATATATATATATATTAATGAAAAGATAAATAAATCAAATTCCTGGGAGCGGAGAACACTAAGTCGGTTCCCAAGAGAGCCGGCTGCATGTCAATGCTATCGCTCTGCTCCCGAACGGCACTGAGGAAAGAACTATTGCTACTTGCGGTTCTGGCCCTGCTCTCGCTGAGGCGGAGTGGTGCGGCAGTTCCTGGGGCTCGCAAATGGACCTCGCAGGGGGTTTTGAGACTGGCTTGTCCCTCTCTCCAACCTCACCTGCTTGGTCACAGGTTCGGAAGCACGCCTTTCGGCGGTTTCTTCCCCCTGCCACGAGAGCATTAGCTCCGCCTCTCTTCCTCTGAGGAGGAGGGGGGCGCACTTTGCGAGCTAGGCTCGAGGAGCTATGGAGTTGGGGCAGAGCTAGGTCAGTTCTCGAGGGAGCTGACTGCGCACATTCTCTGCACATTCTGTGCATGATTTGCGCATATTGTGCTCATTTCTATGCGATCGCTAGGGTGCTCTCACTCCTCGTGGAAAAAATAAAAAAATAAATAAAAGAAAATTATCTCGTAGGTAAGGCTTACGCCTCGGCAGGTCAAGCTCGGCAGGCAGACCAAGGTATCCAGGTCTTGGGCTCGGCTCTTCTCTTCCCCTTTAGCCCCAAGACCGCAGTGTACTCCAACGTCATAGGGCTAAGAGATCATGGCTATTGAGTCATGCCACGGATTAAAGAGACGCTAGCAGACTATCTTTCCCCAGGTGCGGCATCCTCCCTTAAGACCCTGACACTACCCACCAAGCCTCTGTGTACTAAGTCAGTGTCTGACAGGGACAAAGCCATGCTGCTGGACGCCCCACTCTTGCCCTCAGACCACCCCGCTCTCATGGGGCTGCTCTTTACCCAGCACTTCCTACCGACAAAGACTGGTGCTAAGACAGAGTGTCGCGATGCACTCTCCCCCTGTGTATTATCCTGACCGGACCTATGGGGGGGATGACTGGAGGGTGTGTACCACCGCTCTGGCTTGTTAACCCTGCCAAGAAATGTGCTTCATGGCACGGCCAGCTACAACAAGCTCCCTCCCTGGTTTCCGCCCGGCACTGCTGCAGACCAGGAGGTCTCATCTCTAGAGCCACGTCAGGGCACTGCCCTGGCTCTAGACACACCGGAGGTCAGTCTCGAGAGACTGATACCGCTAAGGGAGCACCTGGCAGCCTGGCTAACTCTGCCAGTTGTGTCCTGCGCACTGTAGAGCGAGGCTATACGATTCAGTTCGGGTCTTGTCTGCCCTGGGTAGACGGGCTCTCTCCCACTCTAGTGAGAGGTGAGCAGGCTGTGGTCTTGGAATAAGAAGTAGACACTCTTCTGCGGAAGAAGTCTATCGAGGTGGTCCCTCCTTCAGACAGAGAGTCCGGGTTCTACAGCCAGTACTTCATAGTTCCCAAAAAGGATGATGGGTTGCATCCTATCCTAGATCTACGTAAGCTGAACCTACTCCAAGGCCCTGTGTTGGGAGTCCCCGGTCACTGCATAGAGCTAACGGCAGATGCGTCCCTCACAGGATGGGGAGCGGTTATGAGTGGCCACGCCAGGCCAGGTCTATGGAAGAGTCCCCATAGATGGAAGGTGGAAGAGCTCAACACGTTCAAAACAGTGGAGATGATCGTGGACTTCAGGAGAAATCCCCCAGCACTCCCCCAACTCACCATCATGAACAGCACTGTAACAACATTGGAGTCATTCAAGATTCTGTGTACCACCATCTCTCAGGAACTAAAGTGGGACAATAGCATTGACTCCATTAGTAAAAAGGCCCAGCAGAGGTTGTACTTCCTTCGCCAACTGAGGAAATTCAACCTGCCACAGGAGCTGCTGAAACAATTCTACTCTGCCATTATTGAGTCTGTCCTGTGTATATCTATAATTGTCTGGTTTGATTCAGCTACCAAATCAGACATCAAGAGGCTACAGCGGACGGTCAAGTCACTGTTGAGAAGATTATTTATGCCCCACTGCCCAATCTCCAAAAGCTTTACTCATCCAGAGTGGAGAAAAGGGCTAAGAAAATAATTTTGGACCCCACACACCCAGCCCACTCTCTTCGAACTGTTGCCTCCTGGTCAGCACTACAGAGCCTCGTCCACCAGAACAGCCAGGCACAAAAAAAACTTTTTTTTCTGCAGGCTATACTCAGCATGAACAATTTAAATATTCATAACTACACATTGTCCATCATAACTGCCACACATTTGTACATGGAATCCAAACGGTCCATTTGTAAATTAAACACTTGTAAATAACATCTGTACATTTATTTAACAACATTTTTACTCTGTATATATTTCATTATTTAACTGTCTGGTTTACTATTCTGTTACATTATGTCTGTACTTCTCCTGCACTGGAAGCTCGTGACGCCAAGCCAAATTCCTTGTGTGTAAGCATACCTGGTAAAAAAGCTAATAAAGCTATTTCTGACAAGGGTCCAAACCCGAGGAGTGGCGCCTCCACCTTCAGGTGGTGTAGCAGACTTGGGAGAAGTTTGGCATAGCCCAAGTAGACCTGTTTGTGTCTTTAGAGACGTCGCACTGTCCCCTGTGGTTCTCCCTATATCCACTAGCCCCGCTGGGACTGGATGCCATGGCACAGCCGTGGCCGATGCTGCACCTGTACGCCTTCCCCCCAATCACCCTGCATCTGGGAGTTCTGGAGAGAATTCGCGGGGATGAAGTCAGTCTATCCACGTGGAGGTCGTATGCGGCAAGATGGTGCCTGTTCACTGTGTGGTGCTCCCGGTCGATCCAGTCCACTGTCCAGTTGGTTCAGTGCTGGAGTTTCTGCAGGAACAGTTTGCAAAAGGGTTGGCTTCGTCCACCATTAAAGTCTCCGAGTCCGCCATCTCGGCGTATCACGCCCCCGTGTTGCGTTTTCTCCATGGCACCCGTAGGCTGAGGCCTCCTGTGGCCATAGTGATGGAGGCTCTGTCTGAGCCCCCCTTCCAGCCTTTGGCCAAGATTTCATGGAGGCACTTGTCCATTAAGACCGCGTTCTTGCTGGCTATCTGCTCTCTGAGGCGAGTAGGTGATTTACAGGCCCTTTCTGTGGCCCCCTCTTTCCCGGAGTTCACTCCAGGCATGACCAGTGCCTTCCTGCACCCTAGAGCGGGTTACGTCCCCAGGTGCCCTCGGTCCTCCCATGACATGTCAGGCTCCAGGCATTCAATCCTATATATACTGTTACTGTTAAATATACTATTTATACTGTGGCTGTGGGATATAAAAAGGTGAAAGCTAGTCCAAATATCGAATGGATAGGTTTAAACAAATTTTATCAATACTCTACCTAACCACTACCTTAAATGGTGTTTCACTCTGCGTAATCATATGACAACCCTGACAAAGTAATTGATAGTTTTGAAAGCCTACAGTCTGTGCTAGATAGAAATTAGCCCCAGTTTCCACAGTGTGTTCTTATAATGGCCAGTGGTGCTACATCACTTACAGTGGCTGGGTACTTCCAATCAAATAAAAATCAATCCTCTTTAAGCTAATTTAAGTAAAGGTTAGGATTTCTTGCTCATTATACTAGCCAGCACTGGTTATAAAAACTCTGGAATGTGACATTACATTTTTAAAGGAATTTTAAACCAAAAAATAATATTATTTTGCTTCCCATCCCATCTTCTGCCTGGCTGAGTGAACAAGTCATGCTGTAAGCCTTGCATTATAAAGCAATGTATTTGTGTGCAGGCATGCCAAAATCTTTTTTTCTTTTTTTTTTTTTATAAGAAAAAAGAAATCATGCTGTGGGCCAATATAGCACACAAACTACCATGACCATACACCACACCATGAATCGCAAGGTTTATTTGACCTCAATAAAAATAAGCTGCTCGCAAGACTGCTTACACAACATGCTTTTGGTCTGAGCAATTCTGCCTCGGTTTAATAGGATTCTGCAAAAAAAGTAACTGAAAATACAGAAAGTGGAAAATAAATGTATATAAATGTTTCAGGTCACTCTCACAGTGCACGTTACTTTTTTCCAAATCATTTGGAATGATAATTATATGAAATGTAGGGAGCAGGTTACAAAAATGAGGCAAATTCACACTCACACACACACACACACACACACACACACACACACACAGAAGAATTCCTCCCGGCTGCTTAATTGCATATGCTACATCTGTTGACAAATCTCCAGTTTTATTGCAATTTCCTTTTCCTAAATATGTATTTAAATATTTGAACTGTGTGCAAATAAATAGGAATATTCATTTTTACAAATTTAAATAGATCTTTTTTTGCACTTATGTCTGTTTTACTTACTGTTAAGCATATCATGATTTATCATAGCAATATGTTGGTTTCACACAAAAAAATATGCTGGCTTCAGTCTGTAAAGTATTTGCTGTGTTTCTTTAAGAGATGCTGAGTAAAAAAATTTCCAGATCATTAACAATAGACAGAGGGAGAGATAGGATGAGGGAGAAGGATTAAATGATGGATCAGAAGGATGATAAGGCTGATAACTAAATCTGTCACTTTCAGAATATGGGCTTAAATCCTATAATCCCACACCAGAATAGAGAAATCAATATATAGATATTTCTTTTTTGTCTTTTTCCCTTTGAGTCTAAAATTAAATATGTTTAACCTTAGAACAGCAGTAGAGAGGCTATGTGGTTTTGTAGGACTCAAAGTAATCGGGGCAAAAAAAGACACAACTTGGCACACTGGTTAATTCACACTACAGACTCCTTTGCATCCCACAGTGTTCACTTTTCATATTACATATTACCCACAGTTAACTACATAATTTAAATAGCAAGTGCATTTTTAGATAATTTAAAACATGACTTCAACCCCTAAAATTTGTTCTTGACTAATATATATATATATATATATATATATATATATATATATATATATATATGGATTGATATATGGATGTAAATTATTTGTGTTGTAAAAGTAAGAGTAATGACATCACTAAATGTAATAATTTGTGCAGTCCTTAAAAAAAGTTAGTAAAAACACATTTCATATTTTTAAACTGTCTGTTCTTCTAATCAATTAACTGTCCATAATAAAACTGTATATCTTATCACTTTTCAATCTGCATTATTTTTAATGACAAATGCTTAAATAAATTATACAAACAAGGGTATTAGGAAAGTAATCTGGGGATAGAGGAAATTAGCCATTTTACATTTTGACTATTACTGATTTATCTTTTTTCCATGCAAAGTTGCTGTGATTTATAATAGTACACATGCAATACCAGAATTCATATCACTAAAATGTTTTCACTTTTATGTTTGCCAATTCTAGTTATTGAGGGGTAAAGCAACTAATTGCATGCAGGTTTCTTAAAAATAATTGCCACCCTACATGTCCTGCCAATTTTTCTTTTGACCATATCCATTTGTGGCTGTTGGTTCACTGGCTTTCACAGTGCCTACATTTCTCTAGAACTCTGGAGAGCATCTATGGGATGAAGAAGAAAGCAATTATGTTCAAAACTGTTACTTTGTAATTAAAAAAGCATGGTACAATTTCCATCACCATGAAGAAGACCGAATTAGTTTCCACTACTGTGAGCCAAGAACAAGAGTATGTACATTTTTGGTGAGCCTGTGCCCATGACAGCCTCAGATTCTTGTTCTTGGTGGAAGAACCCAATTTGATACTCTAGTAGCCCATGCAGCTCAAAGTTTAATGTGTTGTGCATACTGAAATGTTTTCTGCTCAGCAGAAATGTTGTAAGGACTGATTATTTGAGTCATTATGTCCTTCCTGGAAATCAATCTAGTCATTTGTCTCTGACCTCTCTTATGAACAAAGCATTTCTACTGACAAAACAGTTGTTTGCAAAAATATCTTGTACATTCTAGAGAGTGAAATCCCAGGAGATCAACTATTTATGAAAGATTCAAACCAACACCTTGAACACACCTGAACCAAAATCTATGATATAATTAAAGTCACAGAAATCTCTTGATTCCGGTGTTTAAAGTGAACAATAATTGAAATATGTATAATTTGTATAGTTTTTTGTGTTTTCACCAACTGCAAATAATTGGTTGATAAATGATTCAATGATTAGTAGCTGTACATGTGATCATATTAAAGAGCATAGTGAGTGTAAATCCAAATATTATTACAAATATTGAATTGTATTGAACTGAATTACCCAGAAGAAGAATTGTTTTTCCCAAGGTTTCTTCCTCATGCTAACTCCCTGAGATGGGAAAAACTATTTTTCTTCGGGGTAATTCAGTTCAATTCAATTCAATAATTTTTTTATTTGTATAGCGCTTTTAACAATGGACATTGTCTCAAAGCAGCTTTACACAGATAATATGGTAAGAAAGCATAAATTAATATGTGTGTTCTTTATAAGTGCATGGTTTGTACTGTTGGCTGTTAATACTATTACATAAATAGTGCACTATTTACAATTTTATTTGCTGCCTATATAAAATCATAAAACAGTAAAGTAAAACAGAAATGTGTTTGCTCTGACATTACAGCCATCCCTGCCTGGGATTCTGAGTCTGCAAATTTGCCTTGTTCTCAGAGTGGGAGAGATGGCATTCTCTCTCCCCAATCAATCACAGCAACACTAGCCAATCATGGGTGTCTGTGACCTGTAAATGTGAATGTGCAATTTTTGGTCTTCTCTCAAACTAGCATTAAAAAAGAAGATTAAATTCAACCAATTAGTATTAACGCTGAGTCAAACATTTTATGTTTTATTAAGGTGACAAGATTAGTAGTTTAGACAGGATATGTTTCAATAAGGTGACAGAAGATTTTTTTTCCCATTTGCCACAGCACCTCATTAACCATGTCACATGATTGTTTCACAGTCTTTTAGTCCATGTTTAATGTGCATTGTGGAGGTGTCCAAGGAAGGGGCTCTCACCCTGGTTTGAACCATATCCAACCTGCCCTTCCCTACTTGCAGATCACCTGCTGAGGATGGTGGTCTGCATCACTCCATCTCTTCACTTTGCTGGATTTCACGCCATCATTCCGCTTTGCTAAGGAAATCGCTCCTCCACTTGTTACATAGTGTAATGTCGATCCCCCCTTGTTTAATAGGGATGACACTGCTTACCCTTTGGGCTCCACCTTGATCTTTGTCCCCCCCTTGAGCTTCGAAGAGGTTGTTATTTCCATAAACCCAAATAGAGCGAAGGATACCTTTTCTGAGTACCCAGAGCACACATGAAGTATGTTTTCCATCAGCAACTGCACCTCACTAAACCGTGTTATGTGGTTGTTTGCACAGCTGTTTTATATTCTCTTGTAATTAGCACTTACTCTATATAGCCTCACCTTTCACTACACTGTTTACATATCATTTGTCTTTCCATGTTTGTTGGTGTAGCTCATAGTTCATGTTTAAGATTTTAATCCTTGTATTTTTATTTAGTTATTTTGTGTTGTGTTTCATTGTGTTATACATTTGTATGTTTAATAAAATGTTTGCACATCTGATTTCTCACCCTCATTAGACGACACAATGGTGTTAATACTTCAATTATTAAATTGTTTTTCTTTCAATATATGTTACATAAAAATAGATAACGATATTAAATCCAGTACCAATGTCATCTTATTTTTTATAGAAAGAAAATGGGGCAGAAGGTATTGTTTTTATATATAAATTTGTGTAAGAACACAAGGGAGTGCTTAGAGAAACCTTTAATGAATGAACCCTTGAGAATTAGAAATTAGATAAGGTGCTATTTGTGGAATGTGTTATTCCTCCACAGTGGAATACTCCAAGTGGAGTCAGTAAAAAAAAACACACACACACACACACACACACACACACACACACACACACAC
>JAAIIK010022003.1:0-5000 GCA_014706435.1 Silurus glanis
TGTGTGTGTGTGTGTGTGTGTGTGTGTGTGTGTGTGTGTGTGTGTGTGTGTGTGTGTCAGTGAATGTTTAAAACTCATTCTCTCTCTTCTTACTCTTTGCCCTAAAAGCATTTTCACAGTCACACACACACATTTGTTTTGTTAACACATCTTTTTATAACACACCCACTCTACTTGAAGAGTACTGAACAGATTCTGGAGCATGAACACCGGTGTTTAGTTCAGCCTCCTCTCACCAGATTTCTCTTCATCATAAACATGCAGTTCAGCACACAAAGATGTTCTTGCTGCAAATAAAACATCATCAACTGAATCAAGCTTTACATTGCTGAGAACACAATAATGCACATTAATAAAAGAATTCGATAGCTGTGTGTGTGTGTGTGTGTGTGTGTGTGTGTGTGTGTGTGTGTGTGTGTGTGTGTGTGTGTGGGGGGGGGGGGGGGTGTTTGTATGAGAGAGACAGAATTTTGAGATTTTATTTGGTTTAATTTACAGTGAATCCGGAAAATATTCACAGCACGTCACTTTTCCCACATTTAATGTTACAGCCTTATTCCAAAATGGATTAAATTTGTAAATGAAATCTCTGAAATCTTTGCAAATTTATTACAAATAAAAATGACAAAAACCACATGTACATTAGCTTTTACAGCCTTTGCTCTGTTGAAGCTCCTTTCCTTTCATCCATTCTTCTTTGCAGAACCTCTCAAGCTCCTTTAGTTTGGATGGGGCATGTCGTTGCCCAGCCTTTTTCAGATCTCTCTATAGATGTTCAATCGGGTTCAAGTCTGTCACTCAAGGACATTCACAGAGTCCTGTAGCCACTCCTTTGTTATCTTGGCTGTGTGTTTAGGGTCCTGTCCTGTTGGAAGATGAACCGTCGCCCTAGTCTGAGGTCCAGAGCGCTGTGGAGCAGGTTTTCTTGAAGGACGTCTCTGTACATTGCTACATTTAATCTTTCCCTCGATCCTGACTAGTCATCCAGTTCCTGCCACTGAAAAACATGATGCTGCCACCATAATGCTTCACTGTAGTGATGGAATTGGCTAGGTGATGAGCAATGCCTGGTTTCTCCCAGAGATTACGCCTGGCATTCAGGCCAAAGAGTTTTTGTTTCTCGTGGTCTGAGAGTACTTCATGTGCCATGTGGGGAAACTGCAGGCGGGCTGTCATGTGTCTTTTACTGAGGAGTGGCTTCCATCTGGCCACTCTGCCATACAGGCCTGATTGGTGGAGTGCTGCAGAGATGGTTGTTGTTCTGGAAGGTTCTCCCTCTCTCCACAGAGAAACGCTGGAGCTTCAGAGTGACCATTGGGTTCTTGGTCACCTCCATGACTAAGGAACTTCTTCCCTGATCGCTCAGTTTGGCCGGGCGACCTGCTCTAGGATGAGTCCTGGTAGTTACAAACTTCTTCCATTTACGGATGATTGCGGCCACTGTGCTCATTGGGACCTTCAATGCTGCAGAAATGTTTCTGTCCACTTCCCCAGATCTTTGCCTCGATACAATCCTGTCTCTGAGGTCTACAGACAATTCCTTGGACTTCATGGCTTGGTTTGTGCTCTGACATGCACTGTAACTGTGGGACCTTCTATAGACAGGTGTGTGTCTTTCCATATTATCTCCAATCAACTGAATCTGAACTGAAAGTTGTAGAAACATCTCAAGGATGGTCAGAGGAAACAGGATGCACATGAGCTCAATTTTGACTGTCATGGCAAAGGCTGTAAATACTTATGTACTGTACATGTGATTTTGTTTTGAAAATTTTTTTCTTCTAATAAATTCAAACAAACTTCTTTCATGTTGTCATTATGGGGTTTTGTTTGTAGAATTTTGAGGAAAATAATGAACGTAATCTATTTTCAAATAAAGCTTTAACATAACAGAATGTGGAAAATGTGAAGCTCTGTGTTCTTTTTCTAACTTCGCTCGTTGTTTCACTATGGGAATCGCTTTGGGCGTGACCAACTACGGAAGCTCCTATGACAACACGTCTGTCTTGACAGACAGGTCGACCTGAGATCAGGCTCCGCCCCACGTTTATTACTCAGGTTGACCCCTTACAATATCATTCGTGCTTTTTTCCCGTGAGGGACTACATCAAGCTCTCTCAGCACATCCAGTTCCCGGCTGGTTTTTGCTAAACCATCATTGGATTCCGAACGCGAGACCAGTCATACAGGATCATGCTGAGCGACATCGCGAAACTCAGTATAGTGTCCGTGTCGAGGCGCGCTATTCCTTTTTCCGACCTGCCGGGTATTAAATTACACAGTAGGGACTTGGTAGCGTCAAGCTAACTAAAGGCTTCACGCGCCAAGGCGAATCCTTCGAAGGGCTAACTATCCTGCGAATATCGATAGACTAAAGTGTTGTGATGAGTCTCGATTTTCTCTGTACTTAGCCATGTCAACGGTCATCCCCTGCCAAGGGGAATGAGTCGAAGATCAGGGAGGTGGCATCTCACCCGTGTCCGGGATCGTCATGTGGAGCAACCATCTCAGGCAGGGACCCTTACCTGATGTGCATCGCGTGCATGGGCTCGAAGCACACTCAAATGTCGCTCGCAGACCCGCAAGCATGCGTTCAGATGGCTGAGAGTGGCGGTGGCTAACCAACAAGACCCATGTCTGTCCGGTGCTGCCGCAAAGTCTATGGCTGTTGAAAATCAGCTGTGAGCTACCACGAGCTGGGCGGACTTGATGGAGACCGAATCGTCGGTCATGCCACCTCTCTTCGATAATGACCGTGCAACGAGGACGCAGAGGGCAATGCTTACTCTGACCTCCTCGACTTGGATATGGAGGATGAGGATGACAGTGGTCCCTTCCCGGCCTAACAGTTGAGACCCCAGAGCACGGGCAACTCGGCCACGCAGGGGGACGGTAACCTGCACGTGGTATGCAAGCAAACCATGGCTAAGCTAGGCCTAGCTTGGCCTGCGGCCCAGGATGCGGAGGGAGCTGAAAGGGACTTTTATGATGCGAAAAGGCTGCCGCCTGCTCAACCCACAGCTAGACAACTTCTGCCCGCCATGCTGGCTTGCATGAAGGAGATGTCTTGCCATTGGTCTAGCCCCTTCAAAAGCAAGCTTCCCACGAAAGGGTGCTCTAAGCTGGAGATTTAAGGGATGGGAGAGCTGGGGTTGGCCGGACCCCCAGCGGTAGAGACTTCGGTGGCCTACCACCTCAATCAGAATCGGGGCTCTATTTCTGCCTCCTCTCAAATTTCACTGCCAGGCAAAAGGGAAAGAGTGACGGCGTCTATCCATCAGAGGCTGTACAAATACACGGCGCAGTCAGTGTGCTCGCTGAACGCTGTGACTTTACTCAATTCAATTTCAATTCATTTTTATTTGTATAGCGCTTTTAACAATGAACATTGTCTTAAAGCAGCTTTACACGGATAATGTGGTGATTTAAAAGTGAATATGTTCTTTATAAGTAAGTTTGTCCCTGATGAGCAAGCCAGTGGCGACTGTGGCAAGGAAAACTCCCCGAGATGGCATAAGGAAGAAACCTTGAGAGGAACCAGACTCAAGAGGGAACCCATCCTCATCTGGGTTGCACCGAATGTCTATTTGTAGCAGATATACAATGTTGCTGGGTACAGTGTTGATGATCAGAAGCGAACTGTATTCCTGAGTCAGTGTAGGAAAACTGTCCACCTCTTTACTGTCCACGTACCAGGCAGAGATTTTGGAGGAGATGGGGCAGCAGCTCGACACGGGAGTATCTAACCCGGCACTTTGGGATGAGATTTGTGTGGTGAATGACCTAATTCTGCGCTCTTCACGAGGCACGGTTCAGAACTGCGGCCACGTGATGGGCTTGGCTGTGTCCGGTAACAGAGCGTTATGGCTGAACCTGTCATGGATGTTGCCTATGACCCCGCTAATGGTCTGTTTGGTCCAGCTCTCGAGAAAATGAGAGAAACCAGCACTCTCAGGAAACAGGAGGACGAAGCTTTCAACCTCTGTTTACCTCGCAAGCTGACACAGAAACTGCCCTCTCAGCCAACGCGACTGGGATTTGCTGCAGTCGCAGCTGCGAGAGGGAGACCGGTGAGTGCGAGGAGTGTGAGACCAGCTCTCAGCGGGTAGCATGCTGGCCAGCATTCGAGATTGGACGGCTCGGGACCATGGGGGAAGCATTCGTTGCGGCCATGGCGGCTAGAAACCGTCTGCCCCACCCCGAGGAGCAAAAGAAGAAGGATAAGGGAACACAACCCGGTTATGAGTTCCATAAGGGCTTTCTCCTTAAGTTCTCCTCGGGTTCGAGGAATGAGGAAAACTGTTCAGTGTAACTAAGCACTCACAAAATATGTTCAGACGCACGCCGGTTTAGACGTCTGCGCAATAAAGATTGCAGCATCGCATCCAACCCGCGGGCTGAGGGCGATGTGCAAGCCGAGTTGAAAAAACACAATAAATGTGGCACTTTCGCATCCAGGCGGACAGCCGAGGGTGATAGTGCGCAAAAATACCAAGAGAGTATCAAGTTTCCTTTTGCCCTAACCCGGTGTTTGTACTTAAAGTGATGGATTCTTCTTATAGATGTCCCATTGCAGTACTTTCGGCTTTTCACCCTCCTCCATTCTCTTCTCGGGAGGAGGAGAGGTTGAATTCCTTATGCCCAGTGCGGGCTCTCCATACGTATGTCAAGAGGGTTAGGGTTAGGGTTACAGGGTAACAGCAAGCTTTAGGAAGAATGACCAGCTGTTTGTGTCTTGGGCTGCTCCTTACAAGGGGAAGCCGTTGTCAAGACAGCGGCTGTCCCACTGGATTGTTGAGGCTATATCTCTAGCATCTGAATGCCGAGGTTCTCAGGCACCTGAGGGTCTGAGGGCCCACTGTACTAGGGGGATGGCGACATCATGGACCCTACTTAAGGTAGTTTCTGTTCAGGAAATTTGTGCGGCAGCCGGTTGCCGGTTTATTTTTGTAGGCTGAATGTGTCTGAGTCATCCTTAGCACATGCAGTGCTAGGAGCCA
>JAAIIK010022003.1:10000-14773 GCA_014706435.1 Silurus glanis
AGGAAAGTGTTGCTGATGATGCTGCACAATAGGATTCATGTAGGTATGGGTTCTGGTGGTGGTTCTGCAGTTTGTAGTAATTGTGTGTCTGTGCAGCTGAGGGTGGAGATGGAGGAGGAGAAGAGGCAGGCGGTGAGTAAAGCAGTGGCGAACACGCAGGTGGAGATGGAGCGTAAATGTAAGCAGGTAAAGGAGAAATGTAAAGAGGAGCTGGTGGAGGAGATGAAGAAGATGGTAAACCAACACAAGCAGCTTGTCTCTCAGACCAAGAAGAAGCAGTGGGTCAGTACAACAACAAACTTTACACTTCATGGTCTTTCAGGCATGATGAGCTCACACACACACACACACACACACACACACACACTTAAAAACACAATTACACACATACACACACAAACACAATTACACACACACACACACACACAAACACAATTACACACACACACACTTACTCAAACTTACACACACACTGACACACACACACCCTTACACACACACACACTTACATACACACACACACATATATACACACACTCATACACACAGAATTTAGGAACACAGTGTTATTTATCTTGGTAAATTAATTTCTTTTTAAATTAATAGCATTTAAAAGTAAATTAATTTATTTTTAAATTAATAGCATTTAAATCATGTGGAGTTACAGATTACTCTCCAGTTTAAAAGTTTCTGTATTAACGTTTACACTAAATAAATAAATATTTTCTAAAATACTTTTATTTCCTGCTAAAAGGCATCATATAAAGAAATATTAGACGTTAAAAACATAAGAATGTGCTGTAATTCATCCTTTACCTGATTTGGATACAAATTATTTCACAATAATGCTGAAAGTTTTTCATTTATTTATTTTTGGACCATCTGTAAACAAGTTTATTTAAAATGATCTTCACATGAGACTAATGGAGTTTTATGAGCCTCACTAATGTCATGCTGTGTGTGTGTGTGTGTGTGTGTGTGTGTGTGTGTGTGAAACAGTGCTATAACTGTGAGGAGGAAGCGATGTACCACTGCTGCTGGAACACGTCATACTGTTCCATCAAGTGCCAGCAGGAACACTGGCATGCCGACCACAAACGCACCTGTCGCAGGAAGAGATGAGCAGCAGCCAATCACAACAGACCATTTTAGCTCCACCCACCTACGTCACGCCGATGGATGATTTCCATCACCCCACGTTTTAAACACTTTCCTCAAAATAGACATTTTTCCTCAGTAAAGCTGAGGCACAACATGGCGAGGAACCGATTTTACCTTTTATTTGATTTGATTATATTTTATGTAAATCTTTCATTTGCTGTAAAATGAAAAGAGCCTTGCTTGCCTACAAACTAACTAAAATGTGAAGTAATAACCTTTTTAAACATGTGGTTCTGAATCACTTTCTGTGTAGATATTTGACTTTTCTATTCACTCCTTTGTTGATGGATGTCGGTGTTTTATTGAGTTTTTTCTGGATTTTATTGGTTGTGAAGCGTTGTGTTTTGGGAACAGGGTTGAAGATGGCAAAAAATACAATCTTCCATTGATGAATATGCACATTTTACATTTTATTTTACATTTTATTTTACATTTTAATATACAAAAATAACCTTTAATGAGACCAGATTATTTATGTGCTCTAAAGCATGAATCTTCACAGTTCACAAATTCTTGTGTGAAACACATCATGATCTTCATGTTTCCATGTTTCACACGTCTCTGCATTCTGGTGCTCCTGCGTGAGTTACAGATGGAAATGAAATAAGTTCCACGTTTTCCGACGAGTTTGATTGAGAAGGTTCTGAGCTGTACAGAAATCAGCGTAAATTCTACATTCAACAGTGCACTCCGATTCCGTTGTGTTTGAGAAAAGATTATTTTAATGCTGAGTTTCAGAAGCTGATGTGGTTTTAGCTGAATGATGAAGGAAACCTGAGATCAGTTTTCACCAGCTTTATTTTTAACTCATGTTTAATGCATTTGAGAATCTTCTGCTCATCTCTGTTGCACTACGTGTATATAAACATCTGACGCTAAACGTGACTCTAAGATTTGCACGTCAGAAGCGTTATGTACATTTCATGAATGCATTAACTGTATTTGATTTTGTCAAAAACTTAAAGAATTATTTGTAATTCTGAGAAAATCTCATTCCAGTGCGCATGAAAACTTGCTTGTGTTTATTCTCCGCTTCTCGTTTCTCTCACTGCTGGATTTCTGCAGTGAATTGAACACTTTTCTCTTTTTGTTTTTTGTTTTTTTTTGTTTTTTTTAAAGGAAACGACTTTGTTTTGTATTTGCGGATTATTTTGTATTGCGGGCAAAAACCAAGTTCCAAAAGTGTGACCGAGTCCGGGCCTGGTGTTTCCTTTCAGATATGCGTTTGGAGTCATGTGGTGTAAAAGTCCTGCCACTTTGTGGGTGTGTCTGTATAAAATGGCTCTGCCCCACCCTGCATTACACTCTGTAACAGTAATTCTGTATGATAAACAATAAACATATCAAACCTTTAATTGTGTATTTGACAATCTTTCTGTAGCTCAGGGGGTGTAGTTACTTGTGATCAAACTAAACAACCACACTTGTACCAATTAAAGCACTTTATTGCACCATAATCTTGTGAAGTTTGGCCAAAGCAGGCGTCTATAAAAGTGTCATTTAATACTTTTATTTATGTGTACAAAACAATCTGAATCACACCTGCACCATACAAAAATCTTTTTTTGTCTTTTTGTGGTTTTTTTTTTAGGTAAACAACAATATGTACACACACCATGCAGACTCGCTCACGTCAACCCACATTTCAACAAAGGAGGAACGTTAATGTGACAGGAGGAACCGTAATGTGCACATTTACTTTTTTCACTTTCTGAAATGTCCATATTTTAGTTTTACAACGTGAACAAACTGTAAGACTTCATTCCTTCTTAAAAAAAAGATTAAACTTTCACTCAGTGATGAAGTGTAAACGTTTCCCACACAGTACAAATTATAATTATGCTTATTAAAAAATAAAGGAACGATAATGTGATTAGAGACAAAAACATATAAATGTATTTATCAGCTGTTGTGAAAAGACTCATAAGCGTTAAAAGTTCCACACTGAGGCTGAAGTTTCAGTATATTCCTGGTATTTTGTTTCTCATATTTCAGTTATTAATTCTCTTCACAGTTCCTCGTCTGAGTCGATGCATGAATCTGAAATCACACAGAGCAGCCAGTCCTCAGGCTTTGGTGTGTGTGTGTGTGTGTGTGTGTGTGTGTGAAGAACTCGACATGGCCCTAAAACTCTTCTGTACAAATCTGTTAATAAATAAATAAATGAAGTTACAAAAATAAAAAAAATTAAATTGCAACTTAAACACAAACGAGGCATTGAAACACAATCAGAACACGAGGTTATGCTGCAGTGTTTGCTGAATGTGTGTGTGTGTGTGTGTGTGTGTGTGTGTGTGTGTGTGTGTGTGTGTGTGTGTAAAAGAATTTAAAACTTCTGTCTACAACAGATGCCATGCAAATGAGAAGTACTGCATCAGATTCATTGGTGTTTCTTAGATTGTATTTTAATAAATATTTTATATTTATTTATAGATCTATATATATTATTTATATTTGTACATTTTCTTGATGTTACTCAAGATTATACAAAGCTTTATTAATATTAGCAATGTTAATGAGGAAAACATTTTCCCATGTCTTCTCGCTTTTAAAATGAACAAAATAAATACGAACTATTTACTGTACATTAATTACATAGTTAATTTGGCTTTTTACACCCAAATTAAACAACTGAATCTCTGCTGTGGGACATTTACAAAGTTAAACTTAAAATGAACTAAAACTGTTGGAGGAAAAGCTGCACATACATACAAAGACTGGTGTTGTACCTCTTCTTAAATTTGTGTGTTTGTGTGTGTGTGTGTGTGGTGTGCATGTGCGGTGTGTGTGTGTGTGTGTGTGTGTGTGTGTGTGTGTGTGTGTGTGTGGTGGGTGTGTGTGTGTTGTGTGTATGCATGTGTGTGTGGTGTGCGTGTGTGTGTGTTGTGTGTATGCGTGTGTGTGATGTGTGTGTGTGGGTGGGTGGGTGGGTGTGTGTGTGTATGTGTGTGTGTGTGTGTGTGTGTGTGTGTGTGTGTGTGTGTGTGTGGTGTGCGTGTGTGGGTGTGTATAAATACATATTCCAAACTCACAGTCAACATAAAATCGTGACTCAGTCTGGACCAAAAAAAACAAAGCGAATTTCCAGCCGAGCGAAAGCACCTCCAGATCTCCTCCACCCCGAACCAATCATCTGTCCTGCATCCATCCTGTACCTGTCCTCCACTTTTCTCCATTTTGCTGCATCTCCTTTAGGGCTCCTGTGTCTCTCATTGATCTTCATTGTCAATTTAATGTCATTATTTATTTTGTGCTGAAGCTCCACCCACTTAGTAGCAGACACACAGCAATACACTCAGACACACAGCTACATGTTGTAGGCCACATAAATGGGGTCAAGCTGATCGGCCAGAAAGCCATCACGCAGGTGCATCCTCTGTTTTTCTCCACGAGAATTGATGGGAATGACGCCGATGTCCACCACCACGACCACGCCCACAATCAGGTAATGTTCCTCCAACACCGCATTCGTCACCAATGGCACCAAATCCAACGCCTCCTGCTCTGAGCCCTCCAACTCCACCACCACCACCAACAAGTTAGTCCATGGGAACACAGCACTGCAACACACACACACACACACACACACACACACACACACACGACTGACAT
>JAAIIK010022033.1:0-10011 GCA_014706435.1 Silurus glanis
CACCACATTAAAACATTAGCACCCTTCACTTGTTTTTTTTTTTTTTTTAAGGTCACCCAAAACATTAATTAAGAGTTATCGGAGAGTATGCACATTTTAATCAGAAAGTGTTTGTGGGATCCTCCCCACACATATGATGCATGCATTGCTGTGTAGTGGCAGAACATTCCAGACCCAGCAATGTCTCTTCTCAGCCTAAGGGGGCTACAGAAGAATCTAGCTGCTTTGAAGTTGCAAATATTTCCCCTTCTACTATTTTTCCCTCTTGCACATTCTGCTAACACTGCTCCCTCTCTTTTTTTCCTTCTCTTATTTTAACTTATTGCCCTACCTATTTGTCACCTGTAAGACGATGGTGAGGATGACGGATTACATCTCTTAACGCTCACGTGGCTTTGTTTTGCAAGGATTAATGACAATACGAGAGCTTTCTCTTAGCCCAAACAGACAAATCCGAGCATAAATTAGTTGACACTGACATTCCGAAAAGCATTTGGCCAAGCACCAGAAATTTTTTTTACATTATTTTTTAAAAGCTCTTTTGATTTAATGAAGGGTACTGAGGGATTATATAAATACATATACAATCTCAGATTTTTGTAGGCAAGGTGAAACAAGCTAATTCCAAAAAAAAAACTAAAGAATGTAGTTCTGTTGCTTTTGTGTATTCTTTACATATAATATATATATATTATATATATAAATATATATATATATATTTATTTTATTTATTTTTTTTTTTTTTTATGGCCTGTGATGACCTATCTTTATTAACACCAATTAAGAGGTATAGTATTGAAAATAGGCAAGAACTGTGGTTCCCTTTGACTGTCAAAATTTGTTGTCAATTCTGATAATAAAATTCTAAAAAATTCTCTCTCTCTCTCTCTCTCTCTCTCTCTCTCTCTCTCTCTCTCTCTCACTTACTCACTCACTCACTCACACACCCTCTCTTTATTAATCATTTGACCTGTGCTGTTATACTCTGGTGGGGCACTTAGATGCGTTTAGCCGCGCCTGCATCTCTGGACCCGCGGGCTGCCACCCTCAGAGCCCACACCAGAGCCTCCATTATTAGCTTTGGATCCAGAGAGAGTGGTGGCCGTCTTTTTTACCCCGAGGGAGATCTGTAGCCGGGATGAGAGATGAAGACAGGCAGGAGTGGTGGGGAGAGGAGGGTTGCATGTGCTGTAATTACTCCATTGATATTCATTCCACAATAACGCTGTCACCGTTCATTTGCATAAGGGCTGTTACCCCCTCACAGGGAAGCAGGTGAGCAAAGGCATAGAATCTGAGAGCTGCTAGACTTCTGCTTTCTTTTCTAGTCCATCTTCAGAAAAGAGAAACCTTGATTTTAAACTAGCTGTCTAATGTGTATGGCAGATTTTAGAATTCAAAATCCAATTTGAAATATCTATTTTTAGCTCTCTTAGCTATGCTGTTTGTAAAAGTCATGTCTGAAACTGAACTGATTGGTGCTGCCTAGGTGCCAATAGCTTATTTAATCTATGGCATCACTAGGATCAGCAGGCAATGCAACACTGCAAACATCCATCAAACTAAGTCTTGGCGTCTTACAATGTGCACATCAATCCAGTTTCCTCGAGGCACCAAGCATGCTGGGCAGGTTGTGTAGACGTGTGTTTTTGTGACTGATCCTCCATCTTTGCAGCACAAGGTATTGGGGATGTTTATTTAATGTCACTGATCTTTGCCTTAGTGCCAGTGTGATGAGTATTGGTCATTTGCTGTCTCTGCTGTATTGCTTTTTCTCAGCAGGCCCTGTCCCTCTTTCCCTTACCTTTACAGTTAGACCCTCAGGTTCCACATCATTTATTGCTGTCAAAAGTCAGGGATACAAAAAAAAAAACAACAAAAGATAGGATGATGATGTGTGTGTGTGTGTGTGTGTGTGTGTGTGCGTGTGCGTGTGTTTGTGTGTGTGTGTGTTGGGGACAAAAAAGGGGTGTAAGAAGATGAGAGAAGTATCCTGGTGTGCAGCAGAGAGAGAGTAGCGACTCCACAGGGACCTAAAAAACCGAAACATAGACAGTTTAGTCAAATCTAAACTGTTGAATATTTAATGGAGCCGGGAGTGTTTATTTAGTTAGCCTGTCGATTTTTAGTGCACTGTCAATAGCAGGTTCATGCGCTGAGCCCTGATGATCTTTAGTGTCTCTGTTCCCTAGGGTCAAAACACTAAATGCAATTATGGGAGGCCCCCCCCCTCCTTCTTTCACCAGTGCAATGTGTTTGATATTTTTACTGATCTAATTTGCAATCTGGTAGTTTATTGTTTGGCATTTTAGTGGTGCTCAAGTGGCGAGGCAAATTTGATTTCACCTCATAATTCTTTATAACATCATTAATGCAGTTAGCGCAGTGGAGCAGGTCTTAAATAAAAACATGGGAATCTGTCAGTAGATGGGCACATCTCTGCTTTTATTGTCTCTCCCCTCACCTTAAATCCAGTCATTCAAATTTTAATTAAAAATTGTCACCAGTGTCATTGTAAAAATATATTACTATAAAAATCTGTTCCATCTGAAATGATGCACGTAATGTTTATCAAACATTTTGAATATTTTGATGAGTAAAGCCAAAACTATCAGGAATGAAACAGTTGAAATATGTTATTGAATTTAAAAGGTTAAGATTAAGAAGTTTTTTATATATCCTTTCCTGCCTGTTTCTAAGGATTTCTGGTCCATGCTCACAGTTCTCTCATGGTTAAACGCCCACCTTGTTCCCACCTACAATATTTTCTTAATGGCCTTTGGTGGATTTATTTTAAAAGATATAATCAATCTAATTGTATTTATTTATTTATTTATTTATTTATTTATTTATTTATTATTTTGTATTCAGCATGGCCTGTATCTGTCACAATAGCTTCATATCAATCCAATCGCATGAAAGTAAAATCCACCTGCTTCCATATTTATTTGAACCTTCCCCAATCCCGATACACACCTCTGCTGAGAGGTAAATTGCTTAAAATAAAACTAGTTGGTTGAATTGAGCATGTAAAATCGGGCCATAGATAGTATTAACTGTAAAATAATAATGAAGCAAAAAAAAGGCATATGGTTGCAAAAAATACATTGTTTTGGCTAGCCTAAACGTAATTTAAACTCTGCTGGTTGTGTGATGCTAGCTAGACAGGTAAGAAGGCTAAAATTAGGGGGTTCATTCAGTAGTAGCTATAATACAGCTAATGTGCAGGGCTCTTGTAAGGGATCTGTTAGTCGATGATGGATGAGAGGCAAGCCACCCAAGCCTGAGCCTTTCCTCACTTGAGAGTCTGTCAGCTTCTTGAGTGGATGAGCACAATTAGCGTTGAAACCAGAGATCAGGCTAATCTGATGGCATGCTTCAACAGCGGAGAGGGGGTGGTGGTGGTGGTGGGGGGGTGTCAGCCTTGTGCAAGTAACTACAACTGAGAAAAGTGTTAGTTTCCATTTCCACATATGAGAAAATATTTCCTCACAATTTCTAAACAATATAGAGAGATTCATATGAAAGCTAGTGATAGATAGTGAAGTAGTACTGTTCACTGTACTCTTTACAGATGTTTAATATTCAGACCAATCATATATTAAAATATCACAAAATTCACAATCTCTGTTTTATTTAGAAAATGTGTTTTCCATATGTTTGTTAAAAATGGGTGTAGAGTGTCTGTGTTTGCACGTGCGTGTGTGTGTGTGTGTGTGTGTGTGTGTGTGTGTGTGTGTGTGTGTGTGTGTGCATGAGACTGCCTGTGTGTTAAGTTCAGCGCGGGGCCGGCGGTGCACATACCATGTGTGAGATGATATGTCGGGCACGTCACAGCAGTACAAGTGTGTTTCATAAGCTAGCTGCACATCAAAGAGCGGCACTGTCCCTGCCCGTCAGCACTGTGTGTGCGTGTGTGTGGACGTGTGTGACTTAACCTGTTCTCACCTGATATATACCTGCCATTGCTTGAAGGATTAACTAGGTGTAATTGAAAGCCTCTTTGTTGATGGCTATTTTAACACATTGAGGTAAGAGTCAACCTTTAGACTTATTAGGAACGCTGCATTTAAAGTGTTATGTGAGTGTGGCTTTTTCATAGGCCTTTTCAGTGCCTCGCTGCATGAGGCTGCCATTTATTACACTGTAATACAATGAGAGAGGGGGAGAAAGAGAGAAACCACAAATAGCAGCAGCCAAAACAACAAAGGCACCACATAGTGGTAGGATTACTTTCTGTCAATGCCCCTTTTCTTTTCCATTTTTATAAAAAAAAAAAAAAAGTTAATTATTTGATAATATTACACAATATAAGTGTAAAAGTTTTCCTTTTTAATTAGATACTAGTTTCACTGAAAAAAAGAAAGTGGAAAAAAGTTTAAACAGGCTTTACTAAGCATTCACGTAAAGTTAGCTGTGTTAATGTTAACATATTTAGATTTTCTTAATAGAATTGTTTTAAAATATTAGAAATAATGTAAATTTAATGTAAATGGAATAAATTATTATTTTCTAATATTTGAATTTTTTCATTACTTACTTTCTCTTATTTTATATTCATATATTTGTGTTTATGATTTGGATAAAGCCGGTCTTGTTTTGTTTTGTTTTTTCAAACAAAAAATATAGTGAACATCATTTATAGGTGTCAGTGATGTAACTGTTGCTAAACATTAGATTTATTTCATCTAATGATTGGTGGTGTATATTTTTTGTGTGTTGATTTCGGAAGATTCGAGCAAAGCTTTCTAGATTTTTCTTAGTACTACATTCAAGCTGCAATGTGAAGGGCTATACGAAACCAGAAGGGAAATATTTACTATGTTTTGACCTTTTAGACTACCTCATACTTTCTTCTTCTGCTTAAGAGATTTCATTTTAGCTCATATTTTCTGACATAGCACATTTGACTGCATAATGAGGGATGACAATTAGAGCAAGCCAAAGAGAATCAGAGGCTCTCGGTTGCTCTTGGCAGAGCGGCTTCTTGTTGGAGCTGGCTGGTGGCAAAGTGGAAACAGATGTGGGCTTGAGGGTCTCCCAGCAGGGCCTCTGATGCCCACTGCCATCCCCACATCGTCCTCTCCACACAGTGACACACACCATGCTGGGACCTCACTCATGCTGGGAAGATTTGGTTTCCAGCAAAATTTGAAAAGCTCTCTTGCTCTTTTCTGGAGTCTCAGTGTTGAGGGCTTTGGAATTAGGAGAAACAAGCAACCGAGTGTGTCTGATCCATGTTTTCTGTCTAAATTCATATTCTTTAACCTCTCAGATTATAGCTAGTGTTTTTGTATTTTAGTCTATTGCTTAGATTTTCCCCCTTCCTTGCTCTTTTTCTACCTCCCATTTGCACACCTCTGACTATTCCATTCTGTCATGCTGGTACATGTGGTCTATTTTCTCTAGTTCTCTATATTCCCCTTTGTGCCTATCCATGTTCTTTGCCATTCCAGTGTTTCCCCATTCTCGCCATCTCACCCACTCTGCCCAAAGATACTTTTAGCTCTAATTTGATCTTGCTGCTATATCTGAGGAATATGATTACATTTGCGAGAGGAAAACTGTGGTGGAGAAAAAAAAAAGATTTAGTGCATGATTTATTACGTACGGGCTCAGTTGCATCTGCTATATTTCTGTAAGCCATGCAAGGTTAGCCTGGTCCTCAAAGATTACATTAGAAATTGTGTACAAAATCTGGGGTATCAGATATATATTTTATTGTTATTATTATTATTATTATTATTATTATTATTATTATTATTATTACTAGAGTGGTCCATGTCCATTTTGAGACATTCACACACTCAGTTCATGACTTATTTGTTCTGAAGAATGTTAGCCTGTTGTTTCTTCTGGACAGTTGTGCCATCTTGCCTCACAATATTGACATCTGTGAATAGAGATGAGGGCAGTAAGAGAAGGAGGGAGGGAGTAAGTGAGGGAGAGCCAATAGAACTCTATTGATTTGTTTAACAAATTAGCAATGATGGCAGGTGCAGTTGCTGGGGCTGGCTGACGGGGTCAGTACGTCATATGGTTGCTAACAGACAGAATATTGCTCTGATCTCTTCATACTCACACAATGGCTTTGGGGAGACCCCTGGGAAATAAGCCATCTCTTGCACTCTCTTGTGTGCGTGTACACACACACACACACACACACACACACACACACACACTCATCAATGTCGCTCTTCAAATTAACTCCCTGTAAGCTTAAGCTTCGATTCATAATTATTCAGTGCCTCCTTTTCAACTCCAACCTTTCCTCCCTCTGCCACCATCATTCGCTTCCTCTCCTCTGTCACTTTTCCTGAGTGACACTTGGTGTTTGATCTGGGGGAATTAAATTAGCTTCACTGACCTGAGAGCTTTGTAGCCAGATGATGGACATGGGGAATACAGCTTGATGTCTGTCTGTTTAGCTGTCTCCCTCTCTAATCTAGCTGTCTGTCTGTAAGATAATAATGCTATTGCCTGTACCTCAGCATAAATACAAGCTCCAGTTTTTGATAAAATTGTACCCTTCATTATCTTCATATTGCTTCCATTTTTTTTTAACATTGACCATTATTACTACAGGACTGAGAAAGGAAGATGTAAGATGACATGTTTTGTTTGTAACTCACAAAGCTTATGTGTTTTGTGATAAATCAACAGTCATTAATGACAAATTTCTATCACATCTCTTATACAGTGATGTCCTATTGATTTAATAATTTTCCCCTCTTTAAGAACATTGGCATTTGTTTTTGCAAGGCAAAAAAATAAATCAAGCACACAGAGGGACTGGTGCTCAATGCCAAAGCATAGTGGTTCAATTCTTAAGGGATTTTATGTTTCTGTGATATTTAGCACTGTTTGGGCTAGCTGGCAGTGAATGTTGCAATAATTACACTTCATATCCAGAGTCTTAAAACACAGAGTCAAGTAGTGGTCAGCTTTAGTGCATGTGAGTGTTACAATATAATATCAATTTATTTATTTCTTTTTTATCAAGCCACTGTTGATTTTATTTAACAGAATCTGACCTCTACAAATCTATATCTGTATCTATAGACATATTTAGCATTTTCACAAAGTTACATAAAGTCACACATTATAATTAAAGTTCATGTAGTTCATCCAGAAAGTAAGTTAAGTAGGTACAAATGTTGTGTTTACGATTATTCTTTAATGTAATAATTATGTGTAGTGACAAAAGATGCAAGATATCCTAACAAATAATCATCCATGGCAATGCAGTGCTAGACACATTCCATGTCTCTAGACAGTACATTTTCTTTTTTTTGCGTGAGCTGCATAAGGCGATATGTTCAAATGCTGCATCTAGAATCTTTAAAATGGTTACAAAGCCATTCTGATACAGTCTACAGAGGGCTAGTCGCCCCAACAGCTCTCTCCCTTTGGGCACTATTAGGAGGTCGAGCAAATGCACACTGTACCCTGACACAATAATACACACAGCCCGATACTCTAATGATATGTCTGCAATTTAGATAATTACCAGCGGAGAGATAAACTAAAGACTGTATTCTATGTAATTGGATCTGCTGTGTTGCACTTACTGGGCATAAGTAGCATTGGGGTAAGGTTTGTTTTCTCAGGACACCAGCAGTGGGCAATCAGAGATTGAGTGACATTAGAAGTGGTTCCTTCAGTGTTCATCTTTAAACCCTTAGAGAGAACACTGGCTGGTTAAAAAAAGAGTTTCACCATAAAGTTTGAGAAGCTCAACATAAACCAAGCAAATCAAGTATGAATGAAGATAAATAATGTTATGAAAAGAAAAACAGTCTTGTAAAAACACTGGGTCTCCAAACCTTGGAGGGCCAGTACCTGGAGTGGTTGAAACCCATCATTTGTGGTTTTTGTTTTTCTTGGGCTGTTTCTCCTGTCAACCTCTTGCATGCCTGGTCAATTAGTATAAAGCCAGTATACCTGCCTTTGACAGGTTGGCTCATGATATAACCTTAAATTGTTTTCTGAAGTGGAATATCTGAATGTGAATGTTTGTTTATGATGGATGTGTTCATAGTTCAAACAAGGAACTTGGTAATAAATTCTTTATCTAACGCAAACTGGGATTAAAAAAACCTATTTTATTTTCTCTCTCTACTGTATACATAGATACAAGAAAATAATTATTTGTTTCTTTATAAAAACACAAATCCTTTTAATAGGGTTTTTTTGCCAATTTTTATTTATTTATTTGCTTGTTTGTTTTTCTTTTCTTTTTGATTTTCTTTTTTTTTTTTTGCCAGTGGGATGGGGGTTGGGTGGGGGCAACAGAAAGGGTCAGATTTTTACCTTCTTAATTAGATGAGGAAAAGCCTAATTAGGTTAAATTCATTATCTACAGGTCTGGAAATCAAGCGCCACTACTGAAAATACGGTTAGTGTGCCTCTCATCCATCATGCTCCTAACTAACCAATTTACAGCCCTGACTTTTGCATGCCATGTTATTAGCTTGTCATAAACTGTTAGCTTTAGAATCCTTGAATACCAGGCCTCTTTTATCACATTAGTTTCTAGCACCATGTCGTCCCTTTTTGGCACATGATAAAGCACATAGGCAATAATTGCATTACACACACCACAGATATACAGTTTAAACAACCTCCACTTAAAGCTAGCTTCTAATCCTTTCTAATTAAGACATAATATTTGTGCCCTTTGCAAACACTGGCTTGTACAATGTGACCCACTTCCTGTTAAGAATATTGTTGGGCACAGTTATGCTTGTTTGCATTTATTGGATTTTCGTATTCAATAAATTTTAAATATACTTAATCCATTTTTAAAATCCAATTCTCATCACATCTAAAATTATTAATAGTAGTTTGTATTAATTCGTTTTGTTTTTGTTTGTCATGTTACAAATTGCTTAATTTTTTGTTGGATGAGTTGTCATAAATTGTTTCAAACACCCTTTTCAGGTACAGTCTGAACCATGTCCTAAGTCACACTTTTGCTTTTATTTTGCACACACTATTTTTTACATGTATTTAAAAAAATAATAATATTTCTGTTTTTTATTTGCTTGCTTATTATTTTACAACATGGCTAACTTTGAGCTCAGGAGAGCTCTGGGTTGAATTTGTAACTCTTCACCACAGAGTCCGAGAGCAGTTAAAGGCTGTATCATAATGAAGGTCTATTTAGCAACACATGGTTCTTGTCGTCCACATTGTGTCATAAAGTGAATTAGGGACTGGGAGAGAGTGATGGAAAGTGGAGTGGAGTGGTGATGTATTGTCAGCATAGATTATTGGCCTCAGAGACAAAAGGCAAAAGGGCAAATGTGAGAAATCATTGGGCAAGGCATAGCAGTATTACTCAAAGTTTACATGCTCTAATTTCAGATGATACTGTATAATGGGCCTTTGTCAATGGGCTCTTCACAAAATGTATGGTGGCAGGTCATATCAAAGACTGGCCTTAGGGCAAGATACACATTGGGGGAAACAGGGGGAGTGCTTTCAGTGGTGTCTTGGTGCAGTGGTCCCTGCTGACATGCACCTGGGGAAGGGTGTGGGGTTGGAGGTTTGGAATATGGCCCTGAGGCACTGTCTTTCTGTTGATTTTTGTTGGTTTAAGGGATGATGATAGCCCTGGGGACGACCGTCGGCTGGTGGGATGTGTTGGGGAGAGTTCTCATCTGCCCCATGTGATCCTCTCTGCTAAAGCGGAACCATTAATTAGAAATGGTATTAATTCTTAAAGGCTTTCTAAGGATGTCAGTCTTCCAGGGCATATTGAATTTATAAGATTTAGGCATGCAACTTAAAGGCTTAAAATGTTTAAAACTTAAAATGTTTTCCAAATCATCTGAAAGACAGTTAATCTTAGAAGGTGTGGAAAGTTCCTTCACTATTCAAATACTTGCACCTTTACTGATGTATTTGTTTTTTCTTTAATGCTATATGTCATTAGTTTGCACTTTTTTGTCTAGTAGAGCTGTCAGTGAATTCCACATTACACACACACACACACACACACACACA
>JAAIIK010022036.1:0-11541 GCA_014706435.1 Silurus glanis
TTGGACTTGTTTGCTTCTGTTTTGTTTAACTGTTTTTTTTTTTTTTTTACTATTTTTCCTCTCATGTGGTGAAAAAAATCATTTCCATCACATTGGCTTGCAAATGTTTTTATTAATATATAAATTAGCATATAGAAACTGTGATATAAATTCCCTGGATTCCTGTCAGTACATGTTGATAAAAAAAAAGTAAAAATAATAATTTATAAGACTAATTATCTGAAGATCTTATAGAATTGTTCTTTTTTTCGTAACCGGTCTGGGTCATTGATTAAACGCAACAATCGCTTTAAAACTCAAACTAAGACCGGTCTATTTTTCATCTTAGTTTGAGTTTTAACAGCCATTTTAATGATTATATTTGATTCTATTTAAAGTTTGTTTTCTAGAAGCTCCAAAAAATACCATTTCCTAAGCACAAAAAGATGGATTCATATACTTTTTCCTCAAAATGATCAAACACACTAACAAGCTGAATATATGGCTTTATAACAAAAACATTTCTGCAAAATCTTGAACAAAAATTCATGCAAATGAATCGCTCAGAACAAAAAAAGTGGAGGAGTATCGAATATTCTACCTGAGAGGATGCATGTCAACAAAACCACAAGGATCCACAGCAGGACATGGACAGCTCCCATCCTCATCGTTCCTGAGTCTGCTATGGAGAGAATGCTCTCCGAACACGTGCCGACACTTCTACGCGGAAAAGAAGAATGACTCGCGTGTTGTTCTAACACGCCTCGATGGGAATGAGATGTACGGGCGTGCTGCAACAGATCTCCTGTTAGCCAAACGTAAACACAGAGACATGGAATGAAAGCACTTCTACCTGCTATCAGGTGTCTTCGAGCAACAAATCTTTTCCCCAGCCCTCTTTACGTGAATCTTTCATGAGTCAGTGATTGCTTACTTGAATTATCCATGTAATCTGAATCTTTAATTGTGTATAAATGAGCTAGTTTCATTCTATGTAAATAGAAAATGAAGATATTTTTGATAGATGTTTGTGTACTGTCTATGCATATGCTATAAACTTTCTTTCGGCTTCTCCCAGTAGGGGTCGCCACAGCGGATCCTCCGCATGTTTGATTTGGCACATGTTTTTACGCTGGATGCCCTTCCTAACGCAACCCTCCCCAATTTATCCGGGCTTGGGACCAGCACTGAGAGTGGCTAGGGTTGGTTCCCTGACCGGGGATCGAACCCGGGCCGCAGCGGTGAGAGCGCCGCATCCTAACCACTAGACCACCAGGGAACCTGTCTATGCATATGCTATAATGAATTATTTTGGCCATCCAATAAACAGTGACTGCTTCAGTTGTGGATGTAAGAGTGTCAATCATATTTCTACCTGTGGAAAAAAGGGTAAGGTTTGAAAGACAGATATACAACGATGAAACATTGAATGTCCTTGCTTTTTTACCTATAATATATAGATGACATTTTGTGAACACCTGATTATATTCCCCTGCGGAGATGTTCCACTAGATTTGTGCTCATTCAGCCACAAGAGCATTAATAAATTCAGCTACTGGTGTACGAGGTGATATCAAAAAGTTTCGAGACTAGCTCTGGTTACAAGAAAGATATTTATCACCATCAAAATAGTCCCCTAGGATAGGAATATCGTGCTCCCAGCATCCAGGCGTGTCAAGCAGCTCCTGCTATTTACGTTGGATCTCCGCAACCGTGTCAAAATGGCGAGCTTTGAGCTGGATCTTCATCATTGGGAAGAGGGCGAAGTCCGGTGGAGCCGAATCCGGGGAGGAGGGTGGGTGCGGAAGTAAGATCGTGTGGGTTGTTTTCAGCGGGACGATCTCTCGTCGTCTTCCGGCGATGTTCTTCTGCTCTTAAAGTGGCGATTAAAAACACCTCGAATGAATCGTTGCAGCATCTTGGAATTTCGCTGACGTGGTAACGCACAAGGTCAGAATAGCGCCAGTTAATAAGCACCATCGATCTCTTTTTGATACCACCTCATAGGCGAGGAGGCCTTGGGTGCAGTCAGCGTTCCAAAGGTGTTCAATAGGATGGAGGTCAGAGCTCTAGAGCAGGCCCATCAAGATCTTACTATTAAACATTATCTTCATTTGTGCACAGGGGCATTGTCAAGCTGGAACAGGTTTAAGTCTTCTAGTCCAAGTGAAGAGAAAATGTCATGCTCCAGCATCTAAAGACGTCCTATATAATTGTGTGTCTCCAACTTTGTGGCAACGGTGTGGGGAGGGACCACATATAGCTGGAAAGTCAGGTTTTCCAATCTAAGAGTGATAGAGCACGTTATTATGTTATGTTAGAGCAAAATATTTAAGCTCTGAGGTGTGGCAAATCTTCAAACTTCAATACAAAGCTTTGGGGATCTATGTACATCTTCTCTAACCTCGTTCCCTTTTCTCTACACTGGTTTATCACCATTTTCCGTCCCAAATATCCCCTTTGTTCCACAGGGTAGGAAGATCTGACACCAGAGTAAGGACCTTGACTGTGAACTGCTAGCCATAGTTTGTTATTTCAGCTTGCATTATATAAACTAGAGCCTATGCTCTATTCCTGAGGCTGATATTGTTCCCGCTCATGTGGCTAAAACAGTCTGGATCCATTTCACTTATGTAGCATTGCAAAAAAGAATGTTGTAACATGATGCAAACTTCCTTGGATTTGTAGAATTCCGGTTGCTGTTCAAATCCATTTGTTAGTCCTCGACCAACGGGAATTCAAGATGTCAGAATTTCAACTTTGAAGGTATAAATTTTGCTGTGTTTCCATAGTAACGATGTACACACTGACTTGTCCTTTACATTTGGAAAGGTTGATACATATTTACTAGTGCATGTAGTGAGGTTTTTCTGTTTATATGAGATTTATAGAAGGATATAGAGGTGTTTTTTCAATCAGTGAATGATGGAACTTTAATGAATGGACATTTGGCAACCGGATGAGATTTGCTGGTTTGGTCTGTCTAAAGAAGTCTCAGGAAATTTTTCCCTCAATGCCATAACAGGTTTGTTCCACATTCAAGGCTCCGATTATACTTTCTTCATATAGAGTAGATGTGGTCGAGACTCGCAATGTGTTTGCATGATCATATTGCTTTACTTCATTTCACAACCTAGTAGCAACACTGTGTTGTTCTGAAACTGTTTGAAATCTTCTGTGAGTTTCACAACTAGTAATCCGTCCTTAAGTCTACACATCACAAACAAACAAAGCCATTGTGTCTGTGCTTTCAGAGCTATTTCGTGAGCATATCTTAAAAATCTAGTCTTGAAAATAATCTACAGCTGAGATGAGCTAACTTCAGTTATCTAATGTCTGGATACCATGCATGCTGTTTATAGTTTCCTATCACTTTTTTTTTTTTTTTTTATATCCATGTCCTTAATTCTCTATTATTCCCATCCCCAAGCAAACATGTGGCTAACTGTATGAACTAATAGCGACTTTCTTCCTGCTTCTTTTCAGTGGACATCTCAACCCTATACATTAGAAAGATATTTCTTCATCGCATTTCCTTTTACGGCTACTTCATTTGGATAAAACAAGGAATAGGGCGGTTTGGTAGAGTAGCGAGACGGCCAAGAGAGTAAACAGTAATAGTGGCTTAGGCTACGTCTACGCTAAACTGGATAAAATTCAAAACAGTTTTAAAAAAGCTTTGCGTCCACCCTTTGGATTTCAATCCTTTCCCAAAAGTCACTCATCCACACTGAAACGTATGAAAATGCTCACGTGGTCTTGCGTCATTTCCACCTGCGGTTTATTTGCTTTCTGGTTCTTTCAAACATCGCGCCAATGACAAAAAAGTGACGACAAAAATGGCGTCTCGGTTAGGACCGAAGGCCAAAACAGAGAGAAAATTATGCGTTTTCAAACGTATTACTGTGGACATTGCCTTTGACGAAGACACAATTTCATGGCCACCTTGGACTATTCTCCTCCAGACCACCAGAGAGCACCTTTGAACATGTTTTCTTCTGCTGACTGCTCTATTTCCTGTTTGAATTTTGCACACTTGGTTTGTTTATCCCGTATCAGTCGCACTATTCAAGTTCTGCGTTCCCTTTATCGTAGCAGTCAGAGGTGGAAAGTAACAAGTTACATTTACTCGCGTTACCGTAATTGGGTATTATTTTGCGTACCACTTTTTTCAAGTGGTTTTGAATAATTGAACTTTTTCCAAAGTATGTTTTGTTTTACTATGTAAAAAAAAATACATCAATAAAAATCACGCGAGTGGGAAAATAAAAACTACACTGACTGATTCATGGGTGGAGAACGAACGCACTGAACTCGCATAAAAGAAAGATGGAGATGTAAGTGATGAAGACCCAGCTCAAAACGAAATGCCGTCGCCGACCACTTTGACTTTGGATGCATGAAAGGTCCTGCAAATGATCCAAAACGCAGCTGCACGACTTGCGTTCAATCTGCCCTAGTTCTTCCACGCCACCCCACTGCTGCTCCTTCACTGGCTTCCAGTAGCTGCACGTATCAGATTCAAAACACTGATTCTTTCAGTGCCTACAAGGCCAAAAATGGACCAGCGCCATCTTACCTCAGAGACCTCATCACATCTCGCACTGCACCACGCTGTCTGAGATCCTCCAGCACTGCTCGACTGGTACCACCTTCTCTCAGAATGAGAGGTAAGTACACTTCAAGGCTCTTCTCTGTTCTTCACGTTCAAACCGCCAATGCTTAGCCTAGCCTAGCGTTAGTGCTGTGTTGTCCTAGTTTTTTTGTTCCTTCTGAATCCTTTTTTGTGTTTTTTTTGTTCTCCATACATGCATTTGCCTCCACTCCCCCAAACTACTTAGATCTTCCCGAGGGACAATCTGTGGTAACTTTGCGAACCTTAACATGTACCTCTTTGTGATTTCTGTCAGAAAAAAGGCTTCTCCATTTTTTTTTCCTCTCACTACCTGAAATCTCAAGGCTTTCTTTTGTATACCTTGATGTGTCCTGCAATGTTTTGACAACTGTGAGGTGCCATCTGAACTTCATTGTATCTCCATCAGTGCATGCATACACAAACACATACACAAATACGTTTACACAAACTATGACTGTCATTGTTAGAGAATTGTACAGTACAATAGCTTGCGTGAGAGTTTAATGTCCACTAGAGGTCGCCATAAGCAAGATTTCACTCATTGGATTTTGTTAAGTCCATAATTATTGGTTCAAACAAAACCAAAGTTTGATTTGAAAAATATTCTAATATTCTCTCTGAAAGCGTGCCAAAATTACTGGCACCCCTACATAATCTTACTACCTTTCACTTTTGATTTGTGTTGGACCCTTCTTTGTTTTACAGAATGAACCCGGTTAACAGTTAGATGATTACATTACATGATCCCCTTCCTTTTTTAAATCACTTCCTAATAGGTTTACGTCTTGAGGCATTGTGGTAGGCAGGAAGTGCAGTTCCCCTATTAAAGCTATTGTCACGTCCCTTCTGGTAACACTAAAGGCAAACATTCAGTAGTGGGAATTATTGCCCGTTCCCCTCTGCCTGTTTGAAAAATTCCACGGCTTCATGGTTTCTTTCCGCTTTTAAACAAATGACACATTGTTCGAGTGTGCGGTGTAATCACACACGCTGTCGTATTTCGAAATTGCATAGTTGACTGGCACAACAGCGATCATGTAAGGCCTTGTGGATATAGATTTATCGCACACCACAGAGGAGGAAATCTTCTGGACTCATGCCACGCTGCAATCAGGGGTTGATGGACACGTTAAAAAGAAATTAAAAGGCTGCGTTACTCATTATGTCCACTAGAGGGCTCTCTGATCGCATCCTTTTGTCTTCAAACTGTGGCTCAGATCGGAATTAAGGTTTCCCGCATTGAGTAAAGAACCAACTCTATTGGCACCCTTTAAGACATCAAGAATGTCAAGCTGGAGATCTTTATGTTCGTGAAGGTGGACCTCCTTCTAAGGTGCATTATGCTTTAACCTCCTGGCAGAGGCAACCGAACGGATTTGAAAAGTCCTAGTAAAGATCCCTGGGTGCCTTCAGCCTTTACATTTCGGAACTTTCACACTTGAGATTTAGTCAGTTCCAAAAATATTGCCACCCCTAAACGTGTCATGGGAATACCAGTGCGCTCTCGTGAGCTGGATAAATCCCACTTTTTTTCTTCCATGTGTAAAGACAGTGAGGTAATGTTCTGAATAAAATCTGTTCGTGGAGAACCAGACAGTATTTGATGTCAACAATTGAATCTGCTGTTTGATTGAACTGTTTATTTCTTAAGTCTTTTATTGGCTGTAAAAACGGGGTTTGGGATTAAAACAGAAACGAGGACGACGTCATTGCGGTAATGTTAATATAGTGTGTGTGCTCGAATTGTACAGTGTTCGCTGGTTTTATGGTCACAGACATGAGAACAGGATTCAGACACCAAGACAAATTCATCAGGACAAACCAATGTCAAGTTCTGGTTAAGTTGTTTTTCTGACCTTACTGACAAAAGTAAATGGACACCTGACCAAAATATTGGTGAATCTTTGATGAGTCTCTATTTACTCTATAATTCAGGGAGGAGGTTCCAGCTTTTGTGTAAGGATGTTAGTAAAGTCAGGTACTGATGTGGGTGAGATGAGGAAGCCTGGGGTGCAGTCAGTGTTCACATTCATCCCAACAGGGTTGAAGGTCAGGGCTCTTTAGCAGACGATCTTACACACTTCCAACCTTTGGAAAGGGTATATCTTCTTGAAGCTGGTTTTGTGGGGTCTCCTTGTTCATGTAAAGGGAACATTTTATTCTACGGCATTCAAAGATACACAACTGTGTGCCTCCAATTTGGGGGTTAATGAAGAATCACATATGGCTTTTACGTGTTCCATTACTTTTGTCCGTATAGTGTGTGTGTGTGTGTGTGTGTGTGTGTGTGTAGAAGAATCAACAGTTCTGCAGTTGGCTTCTCTGCTTTGCAAAGCATCAGCATCAGCATAAATAGTCAAATGTATGCAAAAAGAGGCAACCGTCAACTCGCATGCACACACACACACACACACACACACACACACACACACACACACTGAGACACCAAGGAAAAACCTGTAACATAACTATCAAAACAATGTTTTTATTAATATTATTAATAATAATTTTTCAATCTGCAACAGCAGTAGCTTAAAAAAAATTCCAGCCTGAAAAACACACATGCGCACTGCGCATTTGAACATCTCCAGTGGTATTTCCCTCTCCGAGTGTCTAGAGTGTGTGTGTGTGTATGTGTGTGTGTGGATTTTAATCAGCTTGAGAGGCTGTTAAACCGTTAACACTCACTCTCGTGTGTGTGTGTGTGTGTGTGTGTGTGTGTGTGTGTGTGTGTGGGTGGGTGTGTTTCTCAAACTGTACTGCTGAGCTCACCCTCTGATCGACTGTCCTCATTGTCTCGTGTGTGTGTGTGTATGTGTGTGTGCTGCTGACTTTGCTCTCTGACCCTCTTCCTTTTGTTGTCTGATGAAATTCCAAGGGCCTTTTCTGTTTTTTTTTTTCCGCCGCGTGTTAATTCATCTGCAAGATCGGTTCCTCTTTCTGCACCAGCCGGTTTTATCCAGTCGTGAGGTTAATATGGTTCAGACTTTAACTTTTTGGACTCAGCAGCCCTACACACACACACACACACACACACACACACACACACACACACACACACACACACACACACACACACAGTGTTATCAGGTCATACTCAGAAAACGAATCTCTCAGTGGCAGGCTACGTCTTTGGAAGCACTGACCTACGTTTACAACCTAAATTCTAATATTTGTTTCATGAAATTGTATTCATTTATTCCCCACAGTTTATTCTCTTCGTTTCGTAGCGTTTCTCTCGGCTGCACTGCTTCCAGTACGTGTATGTGGATATTAGATTTTTTGTCCAATCAGATTTTTTGCCTCTATGTGCTGCCATGTCAATCGAATCTGCCCAGAGCCTTCACAATCAGTACTGTTGGCCTTTTTACCATAGTCTCTATTAGCAATGGTTCTGTTTCTTTAACCAATCAGATTTCAGATTCTCCTCACAGGGCAGCTAGCTGGCCCAGAATAGCGTCAGCATTTTTCCGTCCTCCGATTGGTTGGTCAGAGGGAAACGGTTACAGCCAAGTTCGACTGGTAAAACACGTGTGTAGCTCTGCACACATTAATACATCAGAGTTAGACTTTTTTTTGCCTATGGAGGAAGAGAAATTGATTCGGTCTCAGATATACTTAAAAATCCATTTTGAAGAAAAGCTAGACATCGTGAGGAGGTCGTCCAACCCCGAAGCTAGCTAGCGTGTCTCAGCCCGGGAAAGGGTTTGTTCACCATTTCCAGACCAGTGAATACGAGCGGTACCACTGGATTACAGCCTCTCAGGAGCGCTGCACATTATGAGTCTGTATCTCTGGTGAGTAGGTTGGATTTTATTTAAATTTTTATGTTTTTGTCATGTTATTAGACAAATGTTGATTCTGAACTGTTCTGAACTGGTTCTCAAGCTGGACATTGTAAGAAAATTTCAGTAAAAACAGTTGTTAAGCTTTTTTTTCCCCTGTAGAATTTGCACAAATACACACAATTTGCCTTTGTTTCAAATCCCCAGCAAACCATAATGCATGGTGCAGCTGTGGCTACAGTGAAAGGAGACTTGATGAAATTGTGATCATTGGATTTCTTGTTTTAGTAATGACATTCATTCTCTGTATGAGATTCCTGTCTGTGATGCAGCGCTCTGGTTTACTGAGTTTCTCTATAATACTGATGGTTTCTATGGGTGTGGCTTCATAATGATGGTAATAGGTGGGATTGACTCAGGCAGCACACAACTGAAGGTCTAGGTGTGAAATGTATGGCCCACCACTGGCTGTAACAGATGTATGTATGTAAAACGTGCTAAATGTACCAAGAGGGTATGAATGATATGAATTGCTCACTGATGCAGAATCGGCACAAGCTCATAAAAGAAGTAGCTACAGGTGTATTAGAGGAGGCACACATAGGCCTCAAAATTTGGCAAAAGTACTGAACTTTTCATGAAACAAGAAACAACAAAAAAGAAGAACAGCACTCTGAAATGGAAAAACACTGCACTGCTCTTTAAATAAACAAATCAGTGGTATAGCATATTAGCGCTGTTCACTTAGATGGTGAGTCCAGGTAGAGAATCTTTGGAGAGCATTCTGGATGGTCTGGATGGTCATAGCTTAGAAAATGTGTGCCATCAAAGTCTGTACTTGTTCTGAATTCTGTTGCAGTCCATTCAAATCTCACAAGCCAATTAGTGGAGAGTTCGGCTAAGCTCCACCCTCTCAACGAAGGTTTGAGCCAGACTGCCAAGGGTAACTTGAAGAAGATAATAAAAAAATAAAATATCATGGATGTGCATTGGAGAAAAAACAATATTAGAGATATGATATAAACTTTCAGTACTTTTGGCACGAAGGCATTTCCATTTGCATGTCATAGGTGCATTAACTGGGACTTGGGAGATGACCAATTTGGGCATTCATTCATTTTGTATAACAGAAGATGCATTTAATATCTTATTACCTATTTTACATCAGTTAATTTGCATTTTCATCCTTAATGGAATCATATGTGCACATGCAATGATCATTTCTGACCTGCTGGAGCATGCACAAGGCAAGTCACGTGATTCCTTGGCACTGGCCCTGCAGACCATCAAGGCCGGTCTGCCAAGCAATCTATTATCATAGGCGAGTACACACCGAGTGACCGAGTGTGTGTTTGTGTTCAGCTGTTGGCAGTCAGTTGCAGCCCTGACCTTGGTCTACAGCCAGGGCACACAATAGCATTGCTGGCTCCAGACTCTGTCTCTGTCCCTGTCTCTTTAGAAAGTGATAGAGGTTGATAGTCCGCTAAGGGGGGGGGTTTGGTGTGTGTGTGTGTGGGGGGGTTCGAAACAATAGATCTTTCAGACCTTGGGGATGAGGCAAAGGAGGATAAAGGAAAGCCGGCAAGCAGGCATGCGCCTTTATAGCACTTCCTGCCATTTTTCACCATACTTAGAAGAAACACTCCCTCGTGTTATGTAATGACGACACAAAAGCTAGCTATGAACTAAATTAGAGAGTGAGGTGAAATCACTGTCCTACAGCAGGGGCTTTCCCCAAACATACCACCGTAATGTCACTCTGTGTCTAATGGAACAGTACAAAGAGACCATCAGGCAGTCCTGCCAGATCTGCAGAACTAAACTGGATCCATACCAAAACTGAAAACTCGACTCCCCTGAGGTGAAGGTGTTGTAATAGTTACAAAAGTGTGCCAAATGACAATCACAGGATCATTCCTTTGAGGGGGGTGCAGTTATAGGAAAATAATCAGTGACAGGACGGTGGCCCAAGTACAGGTAGTCCCCTTTTTATGATAGTGATGCGTTCCGATGACTCCATCCTAACTTAAATATTGGGGGAAAAACAAAAATATCGTAAGATGAGACGAGACATGGCCTAGCCTACCCAGGAGTCTTAAGGAATGGTGATCGGTATGGGGTAATATACTGTAATTTATTAACGATATATCAAATTACAGTGCACAATATAGCAAAACAGAGCAAACTAGGCAGTATGTGTACTGTAGTAGTGGATGAGTAGAGTGCGAGCTTCAGTGTCCTGTGACGCCAATAACGGGAGAGAGACAAGAGCTAGCTGAACAATCATAACTCGGGGTCTACGTGTATCGTGGTTAGCTTCTGCTGGAGCTGCTGTTCTAGGAAACAACCAGATTCAAGAATCTGAAAATATTAGCCTGTATTAACAACGCAAGGACAGTAGCCAGATCGGCAGCCATTTTAGGACCTCGTATACACTATATGACTTGTTCAGCCATTTGTGGTTCTTCCACAAACCGTTACCAAACAATTGTATAGCATGTCTTTGGATGTGGTAGCATGAAATTATGTTTTTCATTTCACTCAATTAGGAGAACAGAACCAGTGCACAAATCCAGCTCATAAAGATATGGGTTTAAAGGGTGTGTGGAAACCTCTGGAAGGTCTTGAGTGGCCTGCTCTAGACTTTTGAACTGAAACCATTGGGATGAACTGGAATGACACCCCAGGTCTCTTCACCCCACTTCACAGTGCCTGAACTTTACTACCACCCCTGTAGCTAAATGAGCACAAATCTCCACTAAAATCTAGTGGAACATCCCCTCAGGTTAATATTCGTGCAAATGGGGACTCATTGTGTCTGTATTGTGTATAAACAGAATTCCCAGAAGGCCAGGATCGTCGAGTGCCAGCTCTCCTGTGTGGTGTAAAGTGATTGCACATTGTAGCACTCAAACACTGCGGCAGTTGGCGGGAAACACAGCTTGTTGACCCTGCGAGTGAGGACACCATCCACAGGTCAAGCTTTGATCTGTTTCCAAAACAACAATGGCCTGAAGGACTAACCGTAAACACTGTGTGAGACTGTGTGATTCGCTAAACTAGTCTGAATCAGCTTATCTTATTGCCACAACATTGTGTGTGTGTGTGTGTGTGTGTGTGTGTGTGTGTGTGTGTGTGTGT
>JAAIIK010022044.1:318-11450 GCA_014706435.1 Silurus glanis
TTATTATTATTATTATTATTATTATTATTGTTATTATTATTATTATTATTTGTAGTAGTTCTTGTATTATGATCACCATCATAAAAATAAAAATACTAATTAATATTTATATATTTTTTATTATGATCTTAGAATTTGATAATTTATTATTATTACTAGTATTGTTCTGGTTGTTGTTGTTGTTTACTCAAATTGTGGAAAAAAAAAGCCTCATACTAATAAACCCTGATTTGTCCTACTTGCAGTTTTAAACTTATAGAACAAAATTAACTCAATTTAATTGAGTATTTTTTAAATCAAATGTATCCGATTATTAAAAAACATTCAGCTCATAACAAACAAACAAATAAACAAACAAATAAATAAATAAACCACTCCAAAAGATTTTAAAATCCTTAAGAATTGTGCACTCTACCTCCTGCATTAAATATAAAATCGAATGAAGTCTAAACAAGTTCAAAACAAAGATGCTGAGGAAGTGAACTGATTCTGTTACCACGACAAAAGGTGTGCATATACAAACAAACAAACAAACAAACAAACAAACAAACAAACAAATAAATGCATGCCACAGCAGCCTCACGACCTTATTTTATACTGTTTTAGTTTTCTAAGCAAGTCTGCAGCTTCCATTTCACTGTTCATGTTTTAATAATTATAATCATGTATACCCTATCAACATACATACAAACAAACAAACAAACAAACAAACAAACAAACAAACAAAAATCCAATCGTAAACAGATAAATCGTTATATACCGGTGATGACTCTTTTATTTTCTCTCTTTTTTTTTTGTATCTTACATTTAAAATTACAGGATGTGTGCAGTGTTAGAGTATATTATTAAATATGTAGATTGCTCATAAATAAAAATTAAAAATAAAAATTGTCCAAAACAAACAAATATTATTCGAATCCACTCTCAAAATCTTTCACAATACAGTTTTAAAATATGTAATAAAATCAAATAAAATTACATTAAATTAACCAACCAACCAACCAACCAACCAACCAACCAAACAAACAAACAAACAAACAAACAAATAAATATAAATTGACTCAGTTAGGAACTGTAGCAACTAAGTAAACAACCAATTAAAAAAAAAAAAGATTTGGTTAAAATAAAGGTAAGAATAATTGTTTAAAAATATATATACAATTCAGAAGTGTAATACGATGCACAGAGGTAAACAAATAAATGACAAAAATCACATTCAAACTAACAAAAAAGACTGTTTTACACCAAGAAAATATACAAACCAAAAGGGATCAGGGTTTTTTTTTTTTACTCTTTGGTGTTTGTTTATTTATTTATTTATTAAATTATTTATTACATTTAATTTTATTTCTAATGCAGATAGTTAAATTATTTTGGAGATTGTAAAGTTCACAGAGCTTCAGCAGTTAATGCTGATGTGAAATAAAGATTTTTAAATTAAATGTTCCATTCTCTGAAAACATAAATAAAATTCCTCTTTTGGTAAAGATGATCGCTGTGCAGGAAAGGGTTAACTCATCACTCAGCGTTTTATAGAACACGAGGGAATAAAAGCTCTAAATGATCTGAACGACAGCAAAGCGCCTTATTATTTACTTTACTGTATTTATGTACTGTATAGATTCCTGCAGTCACACACACACACACACACACATACACACACACACACACACACACACACACACACACACATACAGTATCACATGTATACAGTATCTTATTCTTTTTTTTTTCTATCTGCCTGTAACACACAATGTGATGTAAGTGGAAATAGGAGAGTGTGTGTTAATGGTGGGCTGAAATAGATGTGAGTCAGTGCGCAGGAGCGTCCATCATCTATAACACAGCACATCACATGTTCCTGAAAAACCACTCGCTGGAGTTTGGAAGATGGATTTGAGGCTTTTAGACCTGAGCGCTTGCAAAAATACCCTACAGTACATCAATCACTGAGAGAGAGAGAGAGAGAGAGAGAGAGAGAGGGGGGGGGGGGGGGGGGGATGTCTTTTCATATATTCATTCATCCATCAATTCATCTATCTACTCACCTACCTACTCACCAACTCACCTACTCACTCATTTATTATGCTCCCTATTTATTTATTTATTTATTTATTTATTTATTTATTTATTTTTCTAGCTTACACCTATATTTTACTTGCAACTGAACATTAAACCAAGAATCTATACCATTTTAACGAAAAAACAAGGTCATTTCGAATTTTTGCAACACGTCCCAAAAAAGTTGTGACAGGGTCACGTTCATCACATTGTACTGTAGCATCACGTCTTCTTTAAACAACAGTCTTACATCTGGAAATTCAGGAGACTAGTTGCTAGATATTAGGGTGCAGAATATTGTCCCATTCGTGTCTGATACAGGATTCTAGCCGCTCAACAGTTGTGGGTCTTCTTTGTCATGTTTTTTTCATGATGCACAAAATGTTTTTAATTGGTGAAAGGTCTACACTGCAGGCAAGCCAGTTCAGCACCCAGACTCGTCTTCTATGAAGTCATGCTAATGTAATAGATGCAGTATGCAGTTAGCATTGTCTTGCTGAAATATGTAAGCCCTTCCCTAAAAAAGGTGTTTTCTGGATGGAAGCGTTTGTTGCTCTAAAACCTGTACATCGCGTTCAGCATTGATGGAGCCTTTCCAGGTTTGCAGTCCACCCCATTTCACAGGCATTAATGCACCACCATACTATCAAAGATGCAGGTGTTTGAACCGAGCACTGATAAGAAGCCAGATGGTCCTTCTCCTCTTTAGTCCAGAGGATGTGGTGTCCATAGTTTCCAAAAAGAAATTACAATTTGTCTGACCACAGAACAGTTTTCTATTATGCCGCATTATAAATGAGCTTTGGTCCAGGGAGGATGGTGGAGTTTCTGGATTATGTTCGTGCATGCCTTCTTCTTTGCATGATAGAGATTTAACCTGCAAACTCTGTTCACAGACAATGATTTCTGGAGATGTTTTTGACCCCATGCAGTGATTTCCATTTTCGAATCACGATTGTTTTAAATGCATTGAGAGTTTGAAGATCACAATTAACCAATATTGATTTTTGCCCTTGTCCCTTGTGCACAGAGATGCGCATGTTCTCCAGATTTTTTTCAACTTTTCAGTATATTAAGTACTGTAAATAATTACACATTGAAAGTCAATTTGATGTTGAAGTCAATTGTTCTAATATGATTCAGACGCAGTTTTTACAGATTGGTGAAGTTCTGCCCATCTTTACTTCTTAAAGACTCTGAATCTCTAAGATACACTATTAAGATCCAATCATCTTACTGACCTCCTGTCAATTAAGCTCATTAGTTGGAAAATATTCCTCCAGCTGTTTCTTTTTATTAACACTTACTTTGTTGTTGTTGTTTTTAGGTGTGCTGCATAAAAATTTGTACCATAAAATGGTACATTTCTTCATTTTTTAACAGGTGATATGTTTTCTACTGAATGTTCTATTGTGGATTAAATATGGGTTTATGAGATTTGCAAATCACCGCATTCTGTTTTCATCTAGAATTTCTACAGTGTCCAACTTTTTTGGAAGTAAGGTTGTATATTCGTATGCAAATGTACATACACGGTGCTCTAAAAGCATTAGTTGAGTTTTCCCAGTGTAGCAGTTCACCAGTATCATCATTTAAAAAAAATCTCCTCACACCACGGCATCTCTTTCCTCCATGTTCACTGTACTGAATTTCTCACCAAGATCTTCACCAGACATCTCTCTGGAGGAGCATCCCCATGCAGCTCAAATCCTTTTTCATGCTGAACCACTCAGAATCCAACTTTCCAGATTCTGACAAAGGTATAAGAGTGCATTTGTGTCGTTCTTGATTATTTTCCGAACAAGAATTTTGCCATTTTGGGCCAGTTTTTCTCACCGATGATTGGAAAGTTCTCCATATTCAGAGTTGGCTTACGATTGGCTGATGTTCTGCTCATCCCTGGCCAACTGTATAAAATAAATCAGATTTTAGGGGCAATAGAGATCATTCTGCATTCAATCTTGCCCCAATGGTGTTCCATACGTTTATTTGGGTTTATTTACAGGCAAAACATACACTATGGCACATTGTAATTACTGAAAACCATCCATGAGCTACAGTGGTACAGCACTGTGGTCTCCAGCATGTGTACAGTCAGAGAAGAAAACCTTGATTCTTCTATTTAAGGTCAGAGATAACTACTTCATGGAACATTCAGGTTTCAGCATGTCTGCAGATGATGTTACAGATCTGGGCTGAGAATGAGACGAGGAACAATGAGGATTCCACAGAGGAGTCTACAGCTCATCATGCTCCAGAGTCACGTCATGGTCATGGGATTTGTTAGAAAATATCACACGGTACTGTCTGAATCCAAAACGTCTGAGGTCTGAAGCTCAGTACAATCCTGACAAAGTACTCATCATTTTGAAGAAATCTAAAAATGTATGTCACTTCCTGTTTTCTCCAGAACACGTTATTATGAGTGCTGAAACTCGGTCACTCGGAATTCAGCAAATCAAATCTACAATGAACACACATACAAACTAAAACACTGCAACCCAAATCACACCACTTGAGTTTAATCCCTTTATCATTGGATTTTACTTGGATATTACTCCATGAAGACGTGATTGTTGGTGTTACGGTTGGAGTAGAAGACCTCAAGTGTCTTTTACAGACTCCTGACCGCCTTAAAACTTTTAAACACATTTAAGACTACGTTTACACTAATCCAGAAACATTTGAAAACACCGTTTTCATCTAAAAACGCTTCCCGTCCACACTTTAGTTTCCAATTGTTTCCCAAAAGTTGCTCATCCAAACTTGATCTGAAAACGCTCAGGTCCCTGTACGGCACATGGGCAAAATGCTTCAATGCTGTGTCGTTTCTGCCCACAGTTTGAAAAATGCCCGGCATTTTTTAAAGCTTTCGTTATCACACGCAGTCCCCTAAGATGCAAAAAATGCTTTTAACAAATGTTTGAAGAGCAGTTTCATAAAGCTACGTTTTTGTTGAAGGAAAAAGGCGTGTCAGTGTGGATGGAAAAACAAAACGGAGAGAAACATATGCATTTTCGAACCAAAACGTGTTTGTATGGACATGAGATGAACTGGATCTGGAGCCTCCTCACCTCCTCCAGCATCTGATCTCAGTAATGCTCTTAAAAGTCTAGTGGAAAACCTTCCCAGAAGAAAAAAACGCTGAGCTTATTGGAACACTAAAGATGGAACGACTCAATCATTCAGCACTCGGGTAGATGCGTGTAATTCCTTATATGACACGACACCGGAAAATGTCTTCCGTGATTGCAGTGTGATCTTCTCATTCATTTTTTGTTAATCGAACTAAATGTCACTTTAGTCCTTGTCCCCCTTTGAGACATTTGCTGTTACTAGTGCCGTCTTTTAGAAGGAAACCCCCCCTTATACCCCCCCTTATCCCCCCCACCACCACCACCAAATATCATCTTTATCTGATATCAAGGTCGACTCATCCTGCTTGGCATTTTCTATACACTGATCACAGTAGGACGCAAAGTGCTTAATCGTATCATGAAGTACACCTTTCTGAAAGCATCTGCACTCGTTCACTGTTCACAGATTTTTTTTTTCTAACTTCACACTCGGTGTTTTTTCCCGACTGCCGGCACACGGCGGGTGAAACGTTGGCCTTTTTAAAACACTCTGTTTTTCTCTTTTTTTTTTTAAACAGAGCAGTGCTTTTAAAGTTTATTTTAAAAGAGATTAGCTTTAAGGGCCAGTGACGTCAATCGACCAATTAGTTCACAAGTTGAGGGCAGGTGAGAGAGGAAAGCATGGAGGGCAAGCGCTCAGGAAAAATAAAATGGTCGTTTTTTGGTGATGTTTGAACTCAAAATTGATCTACGTTAGTGACTCTGATCTAAAGAGCAAGAAACAATGATTCCAAGCTCGGAATTGCACTCGATATGATGAAAGTACACTATATGGATTAATGTTGTGGACTCCAAAATATTGTCCCTGTTTGCTGTTATAATGAGCTCCACTCTTCTGGGAAGATGTTCCACTAGATTTCTGTGAAGATTCTTTTAGCTACAAGGGTGTGAGTAAAGTCAGGTAGTGATGGAGATGAAAACGTGAGGAGGCCTGGGGTGCAGTCAGCACAATACAATTGTGTGTCTCCAACTTTGTCTTGATAGATAGATAGATAGATAGATAGATAGATAGATAGATAGATAGATAGAAAGAAAAAAAGAAAAAAAGAAAGAAAGAAAGAAAGAAAGAAAGAAAGAAAGAAAGAAAGAAAATTACAGACAGACAGAAAGACAGCTCTGTCATCCCAAAGATGTTTAAAAGGGTTGAAGCTCTATATCGAGATCTAGGATCTAGGAGATATAGGAGATCTTTCATTCCAACATCTCCATGTAAAGCAGATCTTCATGGATCTGTTTTTTTGTGCACAAGAACATCATCACGCTGGAACCGGTTTGGGTCTCCGAGTTCAAGTGTAGGGAAAATTTCATGCCACATCCAAAGATCTCCTGTACAGTTATGTGCCTCTGACTGTGATAGAAGTTTGAGGAAGAACCACTTTCCTCATCAGACAACAGTTATCTTTTTCTAGGAAAATAGAAATTCTAAGAATTCTGTATGTGCTGCTGCATTACTGAATAATAACTTGATTGAACTTAATTCTTGTTTTGTACTGTACAACCGTACTTGGTTGGACTTTACGGATTAAAATGACATTGACATAATTCTATCTGGCGAAATGGTTAAGAGGACTAGTTCTGCGTATTGGTGTAGAAGCGGTTAGGGTTAGGCGAGTAAACGAGGTGTGTTTCGAGCCTTTGCCATAAGAGAAATAATCCAAAAACCTCACTTGAGCGTGATCTATAACTAAGCCGAGCTCTCAGCTTCAGCACAGCCATGAAATGGATTTGCCTTTGCCTTTTTTCTGTTTCCTTTTTTGATCAGACCTCCAGCAGGGAAACGGAGCCTTCATCTCCGCACGCACTGCCATTTCCCCGAGTTTTGAGGACGGCGGCCATTTTGTGTGCGAAACGTCGAAGGAGATACGAGTGTACGCGTGCGACGGCGACTTCATCACACGAACACACTCTCGGAGGGGGGGGGGGGGGGGATGACCTTGACAACACACTGTGATGTGCACGCATGCAGAGACGTACACGGTCAACCAAAAGTACACACACACACACACACACACACACACACACACACACACACGGGCGGGAGTTAAAACATGAGCACGTACACACACACAAATACTCGCACACTCTCACACACACACACACTGGGGGGTAAATGTGTATTCTGCCCTCTACTGGCCTACTTCGTCTCTCTATATCTGTATACACATGCAGAGATCTGACCCATTAAGCCTTAAATTCTGCTTGGCCATGCATGAACTCTTAGAAAGAAAAAAAAAGAAAAAAAAAAGAGTACTTAATTATAAGTTTCCTTGTACCTCCCTCAAGGGGGCCTCTATTTTACTTTGTAATACCTGGAAAGGTGCACAAAATGTACTTTCAAATGACTCCTCTAAAAGCTCATTAAAGGTACTTTAGTGGTCTTTACAGCACAATTATGTACTTTAAATCTTTTTTAAAGGTGTTCTACATTCACATTACCATGTCAAAGATACATAATACTGATACAAAATATGTATTCTCAAGAGAACACCACACCAGTGAGTCCAGGCAATTCTGCTCCAAGTTTACCAGCTATGACTTCTTTCTAAGGATGTTAATTAATTTCTAATTAACGTGGAAAGTGTTTTCTTTTTCTGGTCTGCGAACAACTGGACAAGAACGACTTGCTGAAATACACCGTTTTTAACCTTACAGTGTAAAAAATGTAAGACATCATAGGACACTGGATTTGTAATTGGAAGGTCATGAGATCAAGTTCCATCACCACCGAGCTTTCCCTGGGGCATGACAGTTCTCCACTAACATTTATATTTATAGCATTTGGTAGATTCCATTACTCAGAGCAACTTCGTTATCTCAGTTATACAGCTGAGCAATTAAGGGATTGGAACCCATGTAATTCCCATGTCAGTCATAGAATTGAGCAGTTACAGGGTAAGGGCCTTGTTCAGGGACCCGGGAATGGCAGATTGGTCTGGTTGGGAGTTGAACTCATGATCCAAAGTTCAATGCTTTAACCACAAAGCTACAACAAGTCACCAAAAAGCCATAATATTTAAGCCACCTGACTAATATTGCGTTTGTCTTCCTTGTGCTACCGAAGCAGCTCTGACCTTAACTCATCATGATGTCTGTGCTGTGGTCCTCTAAGATCCTTAAGTTGTGAGGTCGAGCCTACAGGTGCTTGATTGGCTTGAGATCTGGAATTATGAGTCTGATCAACACCTTCAAAAGTTTTCAGGAATGGCGTGAAGAACATGATCTGTTGTTGACGTGTCAGTGTGCAGGAAACACCTCTGCTGAAAGAAGCCACTGTTACCAAGATAGCGGCACGTGCACAACGCAAACCCCAGCGTCTCTCCAGATTTCTCATTTTTAGCGTCTCTCCAAATTTCTCCACTAACTGCACGTTTATTCACTCAGAACAGGCTTGCACACGTCTTATACAGCCGACAAACATTACTAGATATCGGTCACAACTACAGTGTCGAGTTATATGGGAATTTTAGAGGGACTTTCAACGTACTTAGAACTCCCTCTGGAAATCGCTGGAGCACCGTGGAGCACTGTGGTCTCGCCCGGAAGTGAGACCTGCGCCGGGGCCAAGACCATAAATATATGTGAGGAAGCAAGGTGGCGTCAGGGCTAGGCTAAGGCTAAACCCACATCAACCATCTCTTCCAAGCATCTTCCTTGCTAATGTACGGTTTCTTGTGAACAAAATGGATGAACTGCTGCGTACATCACACAAGCGGAATTAAGGAATATAATGTCATGATTTTTATGGAAACATGGCTCAACGACAACATTCCCAGCAGCGCCATTGAGCTCAGGGGTCACAGTGTTTTCCAGGGGGAAAGGACGGCAGTGGACTCTGGTAGGTGCAGGGGTGGAGGTCTGTGCATTTATGTTAACATGTAATGAAAGTCATTGCTCTGTTCATTTAGAGAATTTGATGATTAAGTGCAGACCCTTTTATTAACCGAGAGAATTCTCAGCCATTGTTGTGACTGCAGTGTACGTTTCTCTGGACGCTAAAGCTGAACTAGCTATAGAGGAACTGCACGCAGCTATCAGCAAACAACAGTCTGCACATCCTGAAGGACCTGAACCATCACAGACTACAAACCAACACCTCGATCTCAACCAACCAGCAGTGCCTTCCTACTGGATGAACTCAATCACTTTATTGCTTGTTCGATCAAGGCATAGGACAGTTCACCTTAACCGCTGACTCTTCTACTGCTCACAGTTCACTTAATCTCCACAACGGACGTCTATTCAGCGTTTAGCAGAGTGGACACACACAAGGCAGCTGGTCCGGGCGTCATACCGGGACATGTTCTCAGAGCATGCGCTGGACAACTGGCACAGGTTTTCACTGACATTTACAACCTGTCACTAGCCCAAGCCATGGTTCCTACATGCCTGAAGACTACAACCTTCATACCTGTGCCTAAGCACTCAGCTGCAGGATGCCTGAATGACTTTCGCCCAGTTGCACTCACCACTATCATTATGAAATGCTTTGAGAAACTGGTTCTGAATCATCTCACTGTGGTTCTACCACCTACACTGGACCCACACTAGTTTGCAGATCGCCTGAACAGGTCGACAGAGGATGTAGTTTCCACGGCTCTTCATTCAGCCCTCAACCACCTGGATAAAAACAACACCTACATCAGAATGCTGTTCATTGACTTTAGTTCTGTGATCAATACAATCCTCCCCACTGTACTGATCACTAAGCTCAGTGACCTGGGTATCTGTACCTCCATTTGCAGATGGATTCTGGACTTTCTTACCAACAGAGCTAAATTTGTTAGGTTGGGCAAACAGGTATCTTCAACCCTCATTCTGAACACCAGCATCCTACAGGGCTGTGTTCTGTACCCACTACTCTACTCCCTGTTCACCAATGACTGTGCTTCTTGCATAACTCCAACATCTTCATCAAGTATGGATAGACAGATCAGCAACAGCCTGACAGCATGGTGTGCCACCAACAACCTGACCCTCAGCTCATCGTGGACTTTCGGAAATCTAACAGCAGAAGACACTTCCCAGTTTCCTTTAATGGAACTGAGGTAGAGAAGGTCTCCAGCTTTAAGTTCTAGGGAGTTCACATCTCTGAGGATCTGTTCTGGCACCAGAACACTTCAACTCTGGTTAGGAAGGCACAACAACACCTGTACTTCTTGAGAAGTCTTAAGAAAGCTCATTTGTCCTCAGGGATTGTAACAAGTTTTTACTGCTGCATCATCAAGAGCATCCTGACCAACTCCATTACTGTATGGTACGGAGGTTTCACTGTGTGTGAACATAAAGTCCTGCAAAGCCTGGTCAAAATCACTCAACGCATCACTGGCATCCAACTACCTGCCATTGAACACCTTCCCCACAGCAGATATCTGTGCAGAGCTCACAACATCATCAAGGACTCCTCACATCCCAGTCACAAACTGTTTAACCTCCTTCCATCAAGAAAGAGATACAGGAACATACTCACCAGAACCAGCAGCTTCAGGACCAGCTTTTTTCCATCCACCATCACACTAGTGAATTCTACACTACACCGTCAGATCACTGTATAAAACAGTGTATAAACACTGTATATAACTTCTGTACAATTATAGATACAATGTACATATTACATATTGTATATATTATAGCCTGATTCTCTACACATATTGTGCCTTACATACATCAGCACTATTTTATTTATGTGTATCTATATATACACCTTACTGTACATCCTACCTAATATTTCACATTTACATATACATATATTTAGTAACCTTGTTTATTCAGCTTTTGCACATTTTTTTAATGTCATAGCCTTATAACCTTCTGCTTGTACCTTTACAACAGCGTCTGCACATTTTTCACTGCCATAGACTTATAACTATTCACTTGTACTTTTCATCAGTATCTATCTATCTATCTATCTATCTATCTATCTATCTATCTATCTAT
>JAAIIK010022053.1:0-11600 GCA_014706435.1 Silurus glanis
GAAAGAAATTTTGGATAGAATTCATTGTGGTTCTCTTTTGAAAACTATTTTCCAGATGGTTCTTTGAGGAACCAACAGTGGTTCCACTTTGGTATTGCTCTGAAAACCTCTTCCTGGAGGTTCTACCTTGAGTAAAACACCCTTAGAGACGATCTTCAGAGGTGTCTGGTAAGGTTTTTTTTAAAGAAGGACCCATCTTTTTGCTCCTGAAAGACCTTTTGATCCACAAAGATTTAACCACCATTATTGAGAAGCAATCATCAAGCCAAAATCTTTCAGAGATCCAAATTGGCTTCTTGGAAAAACATTTCAGAACATGGGGAATCCACAATTTAAAAAAACCTAGAGCACTGATTCTCCAATGGCTCCATATTGGACATCTCCATGTACAGTGTAGAAGCTCCATCCATTGATTTATCATGTCTTTTTTTTTTTACATTAGCATCCAGGAGCTACACTATATGGAGTAAAAAATGTGTGTACACCTGGATAGAAGATTAGTATGTCCTTTTTGAAACATCCACTCTCCTGGGAAGATGTTCCACAAGATTTTGTGGAGATTTGTGAAGATTCATTCAGCTATAAGGGTGTTAGTAAAGTCAGGCGTCCAATAGGGTTGGAGCTCTATAGCAGGAGATCTTCAACCCAAGGAAACCACATCTTCACTGGTTTGGGTCTGAATGGAACATTTCCTCATTCCAATGACATCTTATACAATCGTGTGCCCCCAAATTGTTAGGGAAGAACCTCCCATGGCTGGAAAAGTCAAGTGTCCAAATATTTGTCCATATGTATGAATTTTTATCCTATTAGGTATACTCATAAAGGTTCTTTGTCGGATTATGAGGGAAAACCATACAACCATTAAGGTGCATATGATATATTGGAAATAGTTATTTAGCAAAATACCATAGAAGGACCATTTCTGGTTCCTGAGAAACCCTTTGAAAGGATCTTAGTAAATCATTGTGCAAGAGGAAAAAAATAGGAATGATAGGAATCAGGAATCTCATACTCAATCTAAATTGAAAAAGTATTTACTTTTTTGATTTCACATCTTATATAGTGCACCAGAGTCCATTTTATTAATGAATAAAATCAATTCATTAATATTCATTTTTTAAATTACTAGTAAATAATTCGGAAATAGTTACAAAGCATGAACTTTTTTCGGGGTCAGATTCCTACAGCTCATTGTCGTAAGTGTATTCATATTTTATCACTAGACCCAATCCTTTCGAAAAATGTGTCGTGTTTAAAAGAAGAAAAAAAAAAAAAGAATCAATATTCGTCAAAATGTTGATGTGTGGAAATGTGTTTATTTTTCTATAATGTATTTATAAAAAAAAAAAACAAAAAAAAAAGATTGAAAAGAAAACGTCTTTACTGTTGCATGTTGGATAAATCGATGCAAATAAATTCTTCTTTTTACATTAAAAACAAACAAATAAAAGAATTTCATTTCCTTTATACATTATGAGGTGCAATAGGTTGAAATGAAGCATTCTTCCATCAATAAGGTCTTGTGTTGTTCAACAGACCCAGACCGGTGTGTGTGTGTGTGTGTGTGTGTGTGTGTGTGTGTGACCTGGCCGGGTCATGGGAATCGCTGTATATAGAGCTCACGAATCCGTGCAAATGTGTGGCTGAAACATTTCACACCAGTGCAGCAATGCAGGGGCAATAATAAAACCTCTGAGCTCACAGCATAAAGCATCGACTATTTATAACGTCAATACGAAATACAAGGAAGAAAATCAATCTTTACAGAGAGGCGACACCGAGAGTCCACACACAGATTATACGCCGAAATGCCGAATTCCCGAAAAATCAACATTGGACTGGACATAAAGTCACTTCTCCCGGACCCAGACACAAACATGCAGGACGTTTCAACAGTAAATGAGTCGACAGGGTGTGGAACAGCATTACTGATACCTCATGAGTTCAAAACGAGACTCTGAATAAACCTAGTGCACTATGTAGGGGGATAAAGATCAGTGTTTACACCATATGAGTTCAAAATGAGACTCGAATTGGACTTTAATTGTCTAGGAAAGGATTTAGTGCACTACATAGGGTGTAGAACACATTGTTGTACCCTTTATGCAAGGAAATATATCTTAAATGAGACTTTCAGTAGATCTAGTGAACTATGTAGGGGGTTAAACATCATTATTAACACCATATGACTCCAAACAAGACTCAAATTGGGCCTAGTGCATTTAATATCATGATATCATGATTATATCACACTGTAGGTACAGACATCAATTCCAAATCAGACCCTTGTTCAATAAAGTGGCATTAATGGTGTATGAAAGATACATAGGGTGTGGAACACACACACACACACACACACACACATTCTTTTCTCCCCTATGGAAGTAGTTATATTGTAAATGATCATAAATACACAGGTGGTCTCATGGTTGACCCTGTGCTCTGACCCCCAGCTTTCTAACATTGCTGGGTTTATCCTACTAGAATGTTCCACATGAATGAGAAGAATGAGATCAGTGTGTATATATGTATACATATATATATATAATGTTCTATCCTTCCGGAATGTAAACAAAGGAATCTTGGCTGGAAAAATCTTAGCACCATCATTTTCCTTAATCTCCTCTTGAGGACACGGAGCAGATAAATGATCCTCGATTAAGCACTCTGGAGGACTTTTTCATTTAAGACGAACGTGAAAAGAAAATGATGAACAGGACGAGGCGATGGCTCCGCACTTCTCCACGGCCGCTCACTTTAATGGGAATTTCGGGTCAATTTCTCAGCAGAGAGAGAGAGAGAGAGAGAGAGAGAGAGAGAGAGAGAGAGAGGGAACGTTTCCCCCTCTTCTATTAATACGAGCTAATAAACCCAGTGATCTATCTGCTGTGTTTCGCGTGCCAAGAACCTCTCGGTAGACTCAATTAGAGCCAATTTAAATATAATCACCACCCTGCGGTTTCGACGGCATGCGGCCCGGGGAGAAACGATCCGCTCGGACGTTAAGTGCCTCTAATTTTGTCCTGAGCCTAATTGGGGGAGATTGGTTTATGGCGCTGGTCTCCGCTGCGCATACAGAGCACGACTTAACAGCATTGGCTGACTTTGATCTTCAGTGGCTTTACAGGAGGCTTCCTCCAGGTCCTAAGTATTCAGCTTGTGGAGCCACTTTTACATCAGTTCTGCATTTTTGGAGAAAATGTCCAAACCTTTTCGTTTCACCCGCCTAGAACATGGAGATTATGGACATTATATGGACAAAGGATTTGTGGAGCATATGATTCGCTGTTATGATACCCTTCATTCTTCTTGGAAGGTGTTCCACTAGATTTTGTGGAGATTTGTGTTCATTCAACCATAAGGGTGTTAGTAAAGTCAGGTTCTGATGTAGGTGAGAAGGTGAGGAGGCCTGGGGTGGAGTCAGCGTTCATATTCATCATGTTCAATAAGGTTGGAGCTCTGTAGAAGGAGATCTTTCACTCCATTGTCATGCTGGAACTGGTTTGGGTCTCCTAGTTTAAATAAACTAAAAACAGTGGTTTTAGCTCAGTGGTTAAGTGTTGGACTTCTGATCAGAAGGTTGTGAGTTTAAATCCCAGAACCAATAAGCTGCCAATGCTGGGCCCCTGGGAAAGGCCCTTAACCCTTAACTGCTCAAGTTGTAGAAATGAGACAATTGTTATTTGTTCTGCCTTTAAATCCTTTAAATCTAAGCAATATGGAATACAATAAGGATGAAACATATACCATGTGGGGAAAAAAGGGTTTAACAATGACAGAGTGGAACATCCGAACATATATATCCACCTCTTTCAGCTATCATTCATCCATTCATCCGTTCATTTCGGAGCTCGAGCAGCACAATCAGCATTACGCAGGTCCCAGCTGGCTTCGCCGAGCGCTGCTTATTGATCTGAAGCCCGATTTCCTCACAAAGCGCAGGTGTGCCAAGCAGCAGATAAGAGTCCAGAAACAGATCAGAGTCGGCGTAGGAGGAAACATTAACTCCTATTTTACCAGCGAATGGACAGCAGGTGAAGAGAAAACGGCTTCGAACATTTAAGTGATTTCCTGATTTCCCCAATCTGGTGTTACTATTAGTGCTGTGAAGATCGGATCGTTTCAGTGACTCGGTTCTTTGAATCTCGACTCAATTCTGACGGCATGCGGCCCGCCTCAACTCAATTCTGTTTTCTCTACATAACCTATGGAGATGTTGCGATACCTGCACGAGCGAACGAACGAATCACTCGTTCAAAACGATTCGTTCTTCTGAGTCACATTAAAGACTCGTTTGAAATGAACGAGAGGAAACAGTCTTCTGGATTGATATCGATCATGGATTTCTCCTGCCCAGTTATCGCACCTACATCATATTGGGCTGCTCTGGGATGAACAAGAAATCTCTGAACATCATTATTAACACCCTATGAGTCCAAACAAGACTCGAATTGGACCTAGCGATCTTAATATCACCATATAAACTTTATATCACACTGTAGGTACAGACTTCAATCCCAAATAAGACCATGTTGAATAAATTGCCATTAATAGTGTATGAGGGAGTGGGAGCTCAGTGGTTAAGGTGCTGGGTTACTGATCGGAAGGTCGGGGGTTCAAGCCCCGGTATCGGCAAGCTGCCACTATTGGGCCCCTGAGCACGGCCCTTAAGGCTCGGTTATATTGTAAATGAAATGACATAAAGACCGTCTGGTTCGAGAGTGTGAGTGAAATAAGCGTTAGAAAAACCTGTACTTCACCATGGCGCCAAAAAAAACCCAACAATGTACTAAACATTCCATACATTTTTTTTTTTTTGTGCAAAAACTAGACATTGACCAGACAGTAAACTTTTCCTGACCTCCTTCTCTCCCCGTCAGCATACAGTAACCGAGATTAGAGAACGATATACACACAGACTTATTGTTCATTAATATTAGCTTATGATTAGGAGTTTTTTGAGGGGGCGATAAACGGCACGTCATTGTATTTTCCACGTGTACACATTAATAGTTGATGGTTTGACTAGAACTGAATAAAATCTATCAAAATACTATTGGTATGCAATCACGAAGCCTACAAAGACACGTTCTGTCCGTGGAGTTATCAGCCTTATTTCCTTTCTAGGCAGGGGTCGAATAGAGGTCAGCATTAGTTGAAGGTGTGATCCACACACACACACACACACACAGAGAGTCACGTAGATAAACACACACCCACCCTCACAGCACTCCCGCTCCGGTCACCTGTGTGTATCTTAGTGGGCCGGCCTGCCGTTACTGTGTTTCCGTTCACACATGGCGACAATGTTGGCTTTGTCAGAGACGCGGAAACGTGGTCCATCTGCGCGAGATGGCCGGCCCATCCTCCACGAGCCGGTGAGAAAAACAAAGACGCGTCACGCCGAGGCCGTTTCATCTGCTGACACCTCTCATTAGGCTTCATCAACTGGGAGGACGAGGACAATATGACGCGCAGGATACAAGAGCGAGCAAACGCGATCACCCGATCAGCTCCAATCCATGGAACGCTAAATACAGCTGCATCTCAAGAAATTAAAAAAGTTTTAAAAAAATTTATTTTAGCAATCCAATACAAAAAGTGAAACTGGTATATTATATAGATTCATCACACACTGATATATTTCAAGTGTTTATATCTTAATTTTGATGATTTTGGCTCACATTGAACAAAAGCCCAATTCAAAAAATTAGAAGACCAATAAACATTTTTTAGTGAATTGTTGATCTTCTGGAAAGTCTGTTTATTTACTGTATATGTACTCAATACTTAGTAGAGGCTCCTTTTGCTTTAATTACTGCCTCAATTCGGCGTGGCTTGGAGGTGATGAGTCTGTGGAACTGCTGAGGTGGTATGGAAGCCCAGGTTTCTTTTACGGTGGCCTTCAGCTCATCTGCATTTTTTGGTCTCTTGTTTCGCATTTTCCTCTTGACAATACTTCCTAGATTCTCTATGGGGTTCAGGTCTGGTAAGTTTGCTGGCCAGTCACCACACCAACACCATGGTCATTTAACCAAATGCTTTTGGCAGTGTGGGCAGGTGCCAAATACTGCTGGAAAATGAAATCAGCATCTCCATAAATCTGGTCAGCAGAATCACGAAGTGCTCTAAAACTTCCTGGTAGACGGCTGTGCTGACCTGATTAAACACAGTGGACCAACACCAGCAGATGACACGACTCCCCAAACCACGACTGACTGTGCAAACTTTACACTGGACCTCAAACAACTTGGATGCTGTGCCTCTTCTCTTCTTCTTCCAGACTCTGCAACCAAAATGTTCTTTCCTTTCTTCTGAAAAGACGACTTTGGCCCACTGAGCAACAGTCCAGTCCTTTTTGTCCTTTGCCCAGGTGAGACACCTCTGACGTTGTCTCTGGTTCAGAAGCGGCTCGACACGAGGAATGAGTCAGTTGTAGCCCATGGATACGCCTGTGCATGAAGGCTCTTCAAGCACTGACTCCAACTGCAGTCCACTCTTTGTGAATTTCCCCCAAATTCCTAAATGGGCTTCGTTTCACCACATTTCTACCACATTTTTTATTTCTATTCAACTTTCCATGAATGTGCTTGGATACAGCACTCTGTGAACAGCAGCCTCTTTAGCGATGACCTTTTGTGTTTCATCCTACATGTTTAGGGTGTCAATGATCGTCTTCTGGACAACTGTCAAGTCAGCAGTCTTGCCCCATGATTGTGGCGCCTGAACCAGACTGACACCATTTAAAGGCTCAGGAAACCTTTGCAGGTGTTTGGAGTTAATGAGCTGATTAGTGTGTGACATCACAAGTCTCCAATATTGAACTTTTTCACAATATTCAAATTTTCTGAGACACTAAATTTTGGGTTTTCATTAGCTGTAAGCCATAATCATTCAAATTAAAAGAAATAAACACTTGAAATATATCAGTCTGTGTGTGATGAATCTATATAATATACCAGTTTCACTTTTTGTGTTGAATTACTAAAATAAATTCTAATTTCTTGAGATGCAGCTGGATATGGTCATGAAACCTGTTGGCATGAGGTCCTTTTTGAACATCCCATTCCACATTTAGTCTCCATTTCTTCTTAAATTACCCTCCATTCTTCTGCATAGGTGTTCCACTAGATTTTATGGAGCAATCAGGTACCAATGGAGGTGAGGAGTCCTGGGGTGCACTCAGAGTTCACGTTCATCCCAAAGGTCTTCAATAGGGTTGAGGTCTGAAAGCTATAGGAGGAGATCTTCCACATCTTCTAACCTATGTTTGGGTCTCCTAGTTCCAGTGAAGGGAAAGTTTCATGCTACATCAATCAAAGTCATCCTGTACAATTGTACCCTTATCCAGAGACTTCTAACCGAGCAGTGGAGGATTAAGGGGCTTGCTGCTGTTTTAAAATACGTTTCCTTAAACACTTCAAATATGAAAATATGTTTTGGGCCTTCAAAATATTTCAATAGCTCTAAATGTGTGAATGTATTGTTTCAGTGGAAACCTCTCCTGAGTTTTTTGACCACGGATGACCTTCTGGCACGCTCTGACCCTTGCCCGCCTTCGACGATGCTAATGTTGCTAATTAATCAGGCGCTGGCCTTGAATGTAGCGGCGAGTCTCTGCTATGTGCCATGAGTTGCTCACACACACTCACACACACACCCTGAAGCCGAGTGGCTCTATTACACCCTCATACACACAACACCAGGAGCTCTTTCTTCTTCTTTTTTTTTTAAAGTAAAAAAAGATGAATTATGACCAAGGTTGCAAAATTCCATGAATTTTCAAGACTGAAAACTTTTCATGGGAATTAACCTGCAATTAATGGGAATAACATGGGAATTTACTAAATTCCAGGTTAGGCAATAAGAAAAGTAAATATAAAATCTTAAGGGATAATTTGGGTTAAAACAATCCGATTTGTATACAATTGTAGTTGAATTTCTTCCTGCACGTCGTTATTCGAATCCTTCACATCAAAAAAATGTCAATCTTGGCGAATATTCAAGTAAATTACATAAATATTACATACGTTCAGGTTTAAAACTTCATTGTGCTCTGTGTAGGTGATTGTGCAAGAAAACCACACTGAGAATTAAAGTAAAAAATGTCCGCTTATGACCAAACAAAATGTTTATGTTTATATATTCTTCTTCTTCTTCTTCTGGCTTCTCCCATTAGGGGTCTCCACAGCGGATCATCCATCTCCATACCCCCCTGTCCTCTACATCTGCCTCTTTTAAACCAACTACCTGCATGTCTTCCCTCACCACATCCATAAACCTCCTCCTTGGTCTTCCTCTTTTCCTCCTTCCTGGTGGCTCCATCCTCAGCATTCTCCTACTGATATACCCCATGTCCCTCCTCTGAACATGTCCAAACCATCTCAATCACACCTCCCTCACCTTCTCTCCAAAACGTCCTACATGCGCTGTCCCTCTAATAAACTCATTTCTCTCTCATTTTTTATTCAATGCCACTGTCTCTAAACATTTATGTTTGTATATGATACTGTTTATATACATTTTCCCAAATTTCTAATTAATTCCAATAAATTTCTGGTAAGTTTCCAATTTGGAGTATTTTCAAAATTCCCCAGATGAAGTTCCCATGAATAGTTCCCTCAACCCTCAAACACTTCATGTATCTGAGGTATTTTACTTCAGATCCATGACCTCCATGTCACCTTTAATATTAATTTCATTCACACACTAACCAAAATATATATATTTTTAAACAAATAGTGAAAAGGTTCAATAATAAAACAGCTTTTGTTGCTGATATACACTATATGCACTTGTACTAGGAGACCCAAATCTGTTGGACCAGCTCCATGAAGATATGCATTCCATGGGTTGGAGTGGAAGATCAGCTGCTATAGACGACCCTATTGAACATCTTTGGGATTAATTGTTCATGCTTCACACCTCCTCACCTCATCGACATCATAACCTGATCTTTACTAACACCCTCGTAGCTGAATGAATCTCACAGAAATCTCCACAAAATCTAGTGGAACATCTTCCCAGAAGAGTGGAGCTCATTATAAAGGCAGATGGAGACTAAATGTGGAATGCAATGTTCAAAAAGCACCAATGGTATGCTCAGGTGTCCTTCAACATTAATAAATCATATAGTGTACATGTACTTTACATCACCTTGACCAAAAATTACTTTTTTCCCCACACATTTTACCTCAGGAAGTACCTTGTTTAGGTGTGTTAAGCTGCTAGCTAGCATATGGAGGTAACATTTTCGAATATTATACGCTTTATTAAAGATTTCTCTCAGAAATCTGGTCAAGTTACCTCACGATAACGTGATAATCACTCGTTTTGCCATATAGCATATCTTATTGTTTCGCCATTAAGTCAAAATGACTACCTTTGTTTTAAAAAGTATTTACCTGTATATTTACTTCCAAACTTATATTTTCACAGCAAGTTATATTTAATTGTTATTATTTAGTTATTTGTCTTTCGTAACCCATTTAATTGTTATTAACTCAATGAAATAGTAATAACCGGTAATTCAAAGGTAATAAAACGCGACACAATGTTTTTTTCCTCAAGAACGAAACCCGGGTTCTTTACAAATGATCAATGTATATAGAGTATCCATGTTCTCAATCCAGATTTTCTTCACTTCTTTACACAGTTCCCTTCAACTCAAAATGTATTGGGAGTCCTACAAAAACGTTCTCCTCATTATGTGGGTTGTGGAGACACCTGCTGGGCAAAATCGGTTTGCAAAAAACTGTTCCTTGTTTGACTTTTATGGCATTTGGTGGACGCTCTTATTCAATTCATACACCTGAAGGTTGAGGGCCATGCTCAAGGGTTCAACACAGGCAACATCGTTGTGCCGAGATGTGAAGTGACGATCTTCTGAGCAAAGGTCCATCAACCGTTCTACAGTCTGAGCTTGGCGTCACGCGCCTCCAAGGCCTTGATGGCGACCTCGGCCCTCTCTGCGAGCTGCATTCCCTCCGTCTGCGCACTCCGAAGCAGGAAGTGCCTGATAAAGAGCTTGAGTCCTTCACGTAGCATTCCAAGATTCGGAAGTCCAGAAATCCTGAGCACACAGAACACAAAAAGAAAAGAGCTTCAAACATCACCCTACGTTGCTTAGAAGTGATAGCGGTTAGTGATTTTCATGGACATAAAAGGGAAATAAAACACTGTAGGACATGTAGGAAATCTATGAACACCTCTGGGCATTTCTGTGGAACATTGTCTATTCGAGAAACTCACCGGCTGAACATCTGTACCAGCTCCTCCTCCTGAGTCTGCTGTAAAAGCTTCGACAAGACCTGCCTCAGAAATTTAACCCTGGGCTTATCAAGTTCTCCAAACTCTATGGCCTGAAGAGCAAGAGAGAGAACATCATTCAGAAATAAATAAAAAAAAATCTGTGATACTTTCAGATCCTGAGATCATATCAAGCGTGCATATAATAAAAACCCGAGTAGAATCATCATCATCATCAATTTACAATCATGAATCGCAGGGAATGCTGGGTAATCTTGGTCTACCTTCAGGATGGAGAGCGAGAGGGAGTTCTTGGTTAAGAGGTGCGTGACCATCTGGACCAGGTTCGTAAAGGAACTGCTCGACAGGGTTGCCAGGTCTTTAAACTTATCCCACAGACAGAACTGGAAGGTCATCTGATGATTTGTTTTAGGTATTAGAAAGAAAATAAAAAAAAAAAAAAAGGATAAAATGCATATATTGAATAAATAAAATAAAAGAATATTAGTAAAGTCAGGTACTGATGTAGGTGAGAAAGTAAGGAGACCTGGAGTGCACTCAACGTTTACATTCATTACAAAAGTGATCAATAGGGTTGGGGCTCTATAGCAGGAGATCTTCCACTCCAACCCATATAAACCCATGGAGCTGGCTTTGTGCACAGGGGATTGTGATGCTGGAGCAGGTTTGGGTCTTTTAGTTCAAGTGAAGAGAACATTTTATCTCGGGAACCTGACCATCCTACACAACTGTGTGCCTCCATACAGTTTGTTGTAACATTTTGAGTAACATCTGGCTGGGGAAAAGTCCAAATACTTTTTTCCAAAACCCATTTCTCTTGCTTTGTTACCTGGAAGCGTCGGTCATGCGTGCAGAACTTCTCAGCTAGAACGGCGTAGAAGACATTGAAGGATTTTTCCTGCAAGCAGCAGTCGAGTAGGACGTGGACGATATCGCGCTCCGGCTGACCTTTCAAACCCAAGCTACAGCAAAAGATAACAGTCAGTGAAGAGAAGAACTGATTGTGTATGTAATTCGAGAAGAGCAAAAATCGAAGTTTAAGAAACCTGAGGAGCTTCTCGAAGGCGTCCATGTAATCCTCACTGGTCATAATGACGCAGAAGATGTTCCTCCTGACGTCCGTGTTCATGCGCTGTTTACGGGCCAGTTCCAGAACTTTGGCGCTGAACTGAGACAAAAAGAGCCACAGAGGTTACCAGAGAGAGAGAGAGAGAGAGAGAGAGAGAGAGAGAGAGAGAGAGAGAGAGAGATGTAGTAAAAGGTAAAGAAATGGACAGACAGATAGTGACAGATGAACAAAAAGTGAGGGAGAGAGAGGTAAAAAAAAA
>JAAIIK010022053.1:11700-23053 GCA_014706435.1 Silurus glanis
GGGAGAGACAGACAGACAGATAGTTATGGAGAGAGACAGGTAGATAGTGAGAGACACAGACAGATAGTGACAGACAAATAGTGAGAGACAGACAGACAGAAAGTGAGAGACAGACAGGCAGACAGTGACAGACAGACAGATAGACAGACAGATAATGACAGACAGATAGTGACAGACAGCTAGTGAGAGAGACACACAGTGACAGACAGACAGATAGTGAGATACAGACAGACAGCTAGTGAGAAAAACAGATAGACATAGTGACAGATAGACAGATAGTGAGATACAGACAGACAGATAGTGAGATACAGACAGACAGACAGACAGTGAGAGACAGACAGACAGTGAGAGACAGACAAATAGTGAGAGACAGACAGAAAGACAATGAGTGACAGACAGATAGACAGACAGATAGTAAAAGACAGATAGACAGACAGATAGTGAGAGACAGACAGACAGACAGATAGTGTGAGACAGACAGACAGACAGACAGTGAGAGACAGACAGACAGACAGACAGAGAGAGACAGACAGACAGATCGTGAGAGATAGACAGATAATGAGAGACAGACAGACAGATTAAATTTGAGATTCCCTCGAATTTTGGAAGCTTAAAAGCTCAAATCCCTGCACCACCAATCTGCCATTGTGGGGCCCCTGAATAAGGCCCTGAATAGCTCATCTGTATAACTGAGATCACTGAATGAATACACTGCATGTTCCTCACCTGTTCCCCGATAGCAGGCTGCTCTGTCGGTTTGTCCTCAGTAATCATGGGAACTCCGCTCCAGGACGAGCCGACGATCCACCAGCGCCCAACTTTCTGCGCTTCCAGAAGATTCTCCAAAGAAACTCGGAGCTTCACGTCAGTGCCACTCGCACGGTTCTGGATCTTCACAGCAGCACACACACAATACATACAAAGTATGATGAGATGGAGCCATGAATCCTGAGGAGCTGCTTTCCTGATATTACAGGAATCTTCCTGACAAAATCTCACAGAAAAGCACTGATCCTGGAGACTGGACCACCTGAGCTACAGGTCAGAGGTTCAAGAGCTTTAATTAACAACGCCTCATCTTAGCTGCAACACCGTTTAGAGCTGCTCTAAGAGGAACTTCACCCCCACCTTCTGACCAGTCAGTGCTGTAACAACCCCCCTACCCTCACAACTCGTTATGTTGAGAGAAGGCGCCCCCCGGTGGTGAACGTGTCTCACCAGAGTGCGCTGCAGTTTCCGCAGTCTCTCCACAGGCTCGGGGTCGTAACCCGGAATTTTCCTCATGTCATTGTTCTTCAGGGCCATCATGGTCTCCAACATGAACCTCACCTGAGAGAGAGAGAAAATGAGAAAGAAATAGATAGACAGTGAGAAACAGAGAGAGGGAGAGAGAGAGAGATATAGAGAGAAAATAAAGGAGTGAGAGATGGAGAAATTGAAAGAGTTAGACAGACAGATAGTGAGAAGCAAGCAGAGAATGAGAGAAGGAGGACAGAGAGAGAATGAGAAAGAGAAAGGGGGAGAGAGAGAGAGAGAGACTGACAGTTAGAGACAGGCAGGGAGTGAGGGAGAGTGAGAAAAATAGACAGATAATGACAAGCATGCAAAGAATTTTTGGATGCGTACAAGGAGAGAGTGCGAGAGAGAGAGAGAGAGAGAGAGAGAGAGAGAGATCGAAAGAAAGATAGTGAGAAACTTCAACGAGAAGAAGCACGTGAGAGAGTGAGGAAGAGAGAAAGAGAGAGAGAGAGTAGGAGATAGGTAGAGAACGAGTGAGAGGGAGGGGGACAGAGAAAGAGAGAGAGAATGAGAGAGAGAGGAAGATGGCAGGAAGCGAGGGAGAGGGAGAGGCAGACAGAAGAGAGGGAGACAATCCCGGGGCTTACTCTGGTCTGGTCGCTGAAACGCGGCCCCTCTGCGCTGGCTTTACGCTGGGCTTCTGATATCAGCTCCTTCAGGCCCAGAGGGTCGTCCTTCCTGAGGGAAAAGCCCACGTTCCTCAGCAGCAGCAGCATGAGCTCCACGTCCTGCGGCGTGAAAGATGACAGCAGCCGCTTCAGCACGTCGAACAGCAGCAGCGAGTGCACCACCTGGAAGTTGTACATGTGCGCCATCATGGAGGCCAGATTACAGCACTCTTTACCCGTCACTGAGGCGTCGCGCTGTGTCTCATCGAAACGACGGACCACCGTCTCCAGGAAATGAGCACCGACCTGAGGGACAGAGGGAACGTCCAGCTCATATACTCCGTTTACATTCTAGCACAAAGACACAGCTGTGGTGCCGTGTCTCTGTTAGGATGTGCATCGCTATAACTGAGGCGGATGTGATTCGGATCTCGATGCGTAGTCAACGATCCAATATGTTAAAGATACGTATGAAGTAGCTACTGATGTATCAGTTTACTTAAGACTTCTAACGCATGGCCCTTTCACAAACAAAAAAAAAAGATGAAATAAAACCAGACGTTCTTTTCCTGTTGTGTCTGCAGGAAGTTACAGCTCTACCTCTGCCATGTTAATCTGTTAATCACTCGGCCTCCCTAGTGTTGTGATACGTCATATTCACGTAGCAGCAGTGGTGCTGAGAGAAAGCGCTCGAGAAAAGTAGAGAAATCGGTCTACATAGAAAATATTGGTCACAAACTATCAGCCTGAGTCTGATCTGCCCGAGTCTGATCTGCCCGAGTCTGATCTGCCTGATTCATTCCATACCCTTGGATGGAGTTTTCTTTAATTGGACACACACCTCTTGACTTGATTTGGCACAGCTGAGGGTTTCACATGAACATCCTTAACATCCATGAGCAACTAAAGAACAGGGATGAGACTGGATTTGGACTGTAATTGATATCAACAGTTTGCTACAAAGTTCTCAGGACCAGAGTTTGCATGAACAGTTCTGCATTTATGACTGAAAACCTCAACAAAGACAGAACTGTAATGAATGAACATTCGGTGATGAAGATGAGGAAGTGTTCTATTTTGAGCAGTGGACGAAGTACACAAAGCATGTAGTTAAGATGCAGTAGGGAAAATATGATTCCAGTAAAAGAAAGACAAAATGTTTACTTGCTGCCTAATAAATAAATCCCAACTAAAATAAAATAAAATAAATAATTAAAAATTATATTTATATATATTTATATTTATATAAGGTTGTTTTTGTTTTTTTTTTTTTTTTTTTTTTTTGAAAACCCAGCCATTAGGGTTGCACAAGCCAGTGCACTCTTAGTGCCGGTCCCAAGCCCGGGTAAATGGGGAGGGTTGCGTTAGGAAGGGCATCCAGCGTAAAACATGTGCCAAATCAAATATGCGGATCACAAATGAGAATTTCATACCGGATCGGTCGAGGCCCGGGTTAACAACGACCGCCACAGTTATTGTTAGCCGACAGGGTACCGGTGGAAATTGGGCTACTGTTCTCGAAGGAGGAGAAGGAGAGGAGGAAGACGTCTACAGAGACGGCAGGAAAAGGAGCAGTGTAGGAGAGTGGAGGTTCGGGTTGGTACTTTAAATGTTGGTACTATGACTGGTAAAGGGAGAGAGATAGCTGATATGATGGAGAGGAGAAAGGTAGATATGCTGTGTGTTCAGAAGACCAAGTGGAAAGGGAGTAAGGCCAGGAACATTGGAGGTGGGTTCAAACTGTTTTATCATGGTATGGATGGAAAGAGAAATGGTGTAGAGGTGATTCTGAAGGAAGAGTACAGTAAGAGTGTAGTGGAGGTGAAGAGAGTTTCTGATAGGGTGATGAACGTGAAGCTGGAAGTTGAAGGGATGATGATAAATGTCATCAGTGCCTATGCTCCACAAGTCGGCTGTGAGATGGAGGAGAAGGGAAGATTCTGGAGTGAATTAGAAGAAGTGGTAGATGGTATACCTAGGAAAGAACGATTGGTGATTGGGGCAGACTTTAATGGGCATGTAGGTGAAGGGAACAGAGGTGATGAGGTGGTGATGGGTAGGTATGGCCTTAAGGAGAGGAATGTGGAAGGGCAGATGGTGGTAGATTTTGCTAAAAGGATGGAAATGGCAGTGGTGAACACTTATTTTAAGAAGAAGGAGGATCATAGGGTGACGTATAAGAGTGGAGGAAGGTGCACAGAGGTGGACTATGTTCTATGCAGGAGATGCAACCTGAAGGAGATTGGAGACTGTAAGGTGTTGGCAGGGGACAGTGTAGCTAGACAGCATCGGATGGTGGTCTGTAGGATGGTTTTGGAGGCGAAGAAGAAGAGAAGGAGAGTGAGGACTGAAAGAAGAATAAGACGGTGGAAACTAAAGGAGGAAGAGTGTAGTGTGAGGTTCAGGGAAGAGGTCAGACTGGGGCTCGGTGGTAGTGAAGAGGTGTTGGGTGATTGGGAAACTACTGCAGGAGTGATGAGGGAGGCAGCTAGAAAAGTACTTGGTGTGACATCTGGAAATAGAAAGGAAGACAAGGAGACGTGGTGGTGGAATGAGGAAGTGCAGGAGAGCATAAGGAGAAAGAGGTTGGCAAAACAGAAGTGGGATTGACAGAGTGATGAGAAAAGTAGGCAGGAGCACAAGGAGATGCGGCAGCAGGTGAAGAGGGATGTGGCAAAAGCCAAGGAAAAGGCATATGAGGAGCTGTATGAGAGGTTGAACACTAAGGAAGGAGAAAAGGATTTATACCGATTGGCCAGGCAGAGGGACCGAGCTGGGAAGGATGTGCTGCAAGTTAGAGCAATAAAGGATGGAGAGGGAAATGTGTTGACTAGTGAGGAGAGTGTGTTGAGAAGGTGGAGGGAGTATTTTGAGCAGCTGATGAATGAGGAATATCAGAGAGAGAGAAGGTTGGATGATGTGGAGTTGGTAAAGCAGGATGTAGATAGGATTAGTAAGGAGGAAGTGAGAGCAGCGATTAAGAGGATGAAGAGTGGAAAGTCGGTTGGACCAGATGACATACCTGTAGAAGCATGGATATGTTTAGGAGAGATGGCAGTGGAGTTTTTAACCAGATTGTTTAACAAGATTCTGGAAGGTGAGAGGATGCCTGAGGAATGGAGAAGGAGTGTGCTGGTACTGATCTTTAAGCATAAGGGAGATGTGCAGACCTGCAGTAACTACAGGGGAATTAAGTTGATCAGTCACACCATGAAGTTATGGGAAAGAGTAGTGGAAGCCAGGCTGAGAGAAGAGGTGACCATCTGTGAGCAACAGTATGGTTTCATGCAGAGGAAGAGCACCACAGATGGCTTATTTGCTTTGAGGATGTTGATGGAGAAGTATAGAGAAGGACATCAAGGATCGGCCCTGAGCCCTTTCCTGTTTGCAGTGGTGATGGACAGGTTGACGGACGAGGTCAGACAGGAGTCTCCCTGGACTATGATGTTTGCGGATGATATTGTGATTTGTGGTGAGAGTAGTGAGCAGGTTGAGAAGAGCCTGGAGAGGTGGAGGTATGCGCTGGAGAGAAGGGGAATGAAAGTCAGTAGGAGTAAGACAGAGTACATGTGTGTGAATGAGAGGGAGGGCAGTGGAGTGGTGCGGTTGCAGGGAGAAGAGGTGGAGAAGGTGGAGGAGTTCAGGTACCTGGGGTCAACAGTGCAACGTAATGGAGAGTGTGTTAGAGAAGTAAAGAAAAGAGTGCAGGCAGGGTGGAGTGGGTGGAGAAGAGTGACAGGAGTGATTTGTGATAGAAGAGTGTCTGTGAGAGTGAAAGGGAAAGTTTATAGGACTGTGGTGAGACCTGCGATGTTGTATGGATTAGAGACAGTGACATTGAGTAAAAGGCAGGAGGTGGAGCTGGAGGTAGCAGAACTGAAGATGTTAAGGTTTTCGTTGGGAGTGACGACGATGGACAAGATTAGAAATGAGTTTATTAGAGAGACAGTACATGTTGGACGTTTTGGTGACAAGGTGAGGGAGGCGAGATTGAGATGGTTTGGACATGTGCAGAGGAGGGACATGAGTTATATTGGTAGAAGAATGCTGAGGATGAAGCCACCAGGTAGGAGGAAAAGAGGAAGACCAAGGAAGAGGTTCATGGATGTGGTGAGGGAAGACATGCAGGTAGTTGGTGTGAAAGAGGCAGATGTAGAGGACAGGGTGGTATGGAGACAGATGATCCGCTGTGGCGACCCCTAATGGGAGCAGCCGAAAGAAGAAGAAGAAGATATACATATATTTTGAAACAGTACCTCCAGTCCGACTGTGTGATGCAGGACACTGACTAACAACGTGTGCTCCATCAGCAGCCTGAGGAAAGAAGTAAAAGCAAATGCATAATGAATACCAGACATATGATTCTTGTTTCATACAGTATAATATCTATACTCTATTCTGGATTGTGATTGGCTGGAAGCTCATCCCAAAGATGTTCAAAAGTTTTGGAGCTCCGCTTTACTTGGGGTTGGAAGATCTGGATCGCTCCTGCTATAGAGCTCCAACCATAATGAACATCTTTGGGATGAATATAAATGCTGACTGCACCCCAGGCCTCCTCACCTTCTCACCTACATCACTACCTGACTTTCAACTGAATGAGGACTAAATGTGGAATGTGATGTTCAAAAACCACCAACTGTACAGTGTCCAGCAGCATTAACCCATCATATAGTGTTCATGTCCTTCACATTATCTTGACCGAAATACAATTTTTTGAAAAAAATTACCTCAGGAAGTACCTTGACGGCGTGTGTTAAGCTGCTAGCTACCAATACAGCAGATCATTTTTTTTAAATTTACACGTTTTATTAAAAATTTCTCTCAGAAATCTGGTCATGTTACTTCACGAAAACCAGCGAAACCCTGGTATATCTTATTGTTTTGTCATTTATTAGAAATTACTATTTGTTTAAAAAAATTAATTATCTGTATATGTACTTCAAAATGTTTTACACATTTTTTGATTGACTAATTTCTGTTATTATTTAAATAGTTATGTCTTTCACAACCCTTTATAAGTGTAATTAATACAACAGAATGTCGCAGACTCCTAATTTATATACAGCGTCTGTTCAGTGTTTACTTGCAAATGCTATTAAATGCAACGCTGCGCTTTTTCTTCTAACGATGCCCAGGTTCTTTACAGGTTACCAAAGTATACGACGTGATATCAAAAAGGTACGAGACTCGACCTGTTTACAATAAAGTACTTTATTTATCTACGTTTACACACGATCGCCTTCAAATCTGGCGAGTAGGGAAGGGTGCGGAAGTGAGATTGTGTCGAATGTTTGCCGGCAATCATCATGCACGAGTTGCTGAATGGTTTCGACATTTCTGGGACGTTTCACGCAGACGTGGTCGGCATTGCTCCAGTTACACACCGTTAGTCTCGAAACCTTTTGATACCACCTCTTACAGAGTATCCATATTCTCAATCCAGATTTTATTCTATAAACATAACCTACGTTCTCGTTGTCACAGAAGGAAAAGAAAATGAAAAGCTACCTGTCGGGCATCAGCGCGGGCGTAACGCAGGAGGCCATCAGGACCTCGGTCAGCACGTCGTTCATGTCCTTCCTGCTGTTGCTCATGTACATCTGCTCCACCTGCCCACTGATGGAGCCCATGTTGGCCTCACTCAACCTGGCAAGCATGAAGTCATGTGACCACTACGTCGACCAATAATAACACGCGATCGATGAGAATAAGACGCTACATAAACACCGACCTGTTTACGAGGCCTTTCAGGTTGCGCTTGAGACGCTCCAGTTCGGCTCGGCGTTTGCCGTCGGCAGCTTCTCGGAGATGAGGTGGGACGTATTTGCCCGTCGGCTCGCCGCTCTAGAGGAACAAACAAACGTGTGTGTACAGCAATACATATAAGTTTGCGTAGAATATAGGGCCAAAAGTTTGTGGACACCCGAACATCCCATTCCACATGTAGTCTCCATTTACTCTTCTAATAAGCTCCACTCTTCTGGGAAGATGTTCGTCTAACACTGCCCGACTGGTCCCAGGTTTCTGCTAGATGTCGTGAACGTTCCATTAGATTTCCAAAGTTTGAGAACGAACCACATGTGTGTCGGGTGTCCCAATATTTTTGACCTCGGTGTGTGTATGAGAGAAAGTCTAAACCCATATTTACTTACGGATGCTTTGTCTTGGGAATTGAGCTGATCCTCCTGTTCACTTTCCTCAACCTCCTCCTCCTCTTCTTCTTCTTCTGAGGCATCTTCTCCATCCTCATCCTCATCCATCTCGTCATTTCCGCCTTCGTCCTCATCTTCTTCCCCTTTCCCATCTTCCTCGGTCTCCTCATCTTCATCCATCTCCTCATCTTCTTCCCCTTCCCCATCTTTATCCATCTCCTCATCTCCAGACTCCTGATGTTCCAACTCATCCTGATCTTCCTCCTCACTGTCCTCCTGCAACTTCTCCAACCTGCTGTTCACTTTCTCTGACTCTTCATCCTCATCGCTCTCGTATAAACCCATCCCTCCAGGCTCCAGAACTCCCAGAATATAATCCAGACCGTCGCTGACGAACGACTGAGGAAGGCTCTTCTTGTTCCTCCTCTTATGGAGACCGAGACGCTTTTCGAGATTCTTGATCTCTCTGTCCTCCACCTCGTTGGCTTCCATCAGGGCTTTCTTCCTCATCGCCTGCACTTTGGATTTCTTTTCAGCCTGAGATTCCGCCGGTTCCTCAAAACTCACGTTCCTTCTAGGTTTCTTCTCCTCCTTGTCTGAGTTGGTCTTCATTGCCGGAGGAGGCTTTGGTGGACTTTTGGGTCCAGGAGCATCCACATTGTCCTCCTGCTTCTTCTCCTCTACAGGCTGCTTCCCTTTCATCCTTTTCTTTTTCTTCTTCACCTTCCGCTTCTCTCTGCGCACTTCTTTGCGACTTTTTCTCCTCGGCAGCATCTCCACGTGTCCCTGGTTCTCCGGTTCTTCATGTCCTCCAGCACTTTGGACAAAGTTCTGGACCGAAACCATGAACTTATGCAGCTTATCTTGGGACTGTTTCCCTTTTCCGCCTCCTTTCCGCTGGAATTTAGGCTTCATGTTGATTTTTTGTTTTTATAAGAATATTTATATATAAAATCCTAGAGTTAATTATTGTACTGTTTGGGGAACCGCATTACATCAAAACACAACACACGCGTGAAACACGGGGGCGGCCATCTTGGATTTTCCATGCTTCCGGTTTCTACTTGTTCGGCACCCGTTTTTTCGCGAATTGCGTGTTTACACCGCCACCTGGTGGATGTAGCATGTATTTGAATAACCGCATTAATAGAACAATCTGGAGGGATGGAAAAACAGACAGACAGATAAATAAAAAGAATAATAGTTTAATGTAATGTGCAGCAAAAGTCCTATTAAAAGTAAAAACAAACAGACAAAACCCCAAAAGCAAGCAGTGATACTCACTGCCATAAAAACCCAGATTGAAATATCAACAGTGGTGCGCCATCAGGGTCAGAAACTCTATAAATATCACTGACTTATGTTTTTATAGATTTTTCTTCATGAATATAAATTAAATAATTCCCAGTAGTCTATTCTCTTCAGTCCACAGCATTTCTCAAAGAAGCGCTGCATCTGGGAATGCCTGTTTACATTAGAGTTTCTATCCAATCAGATTACACTCGTCACGTGTCAAAGGAATTTGCCATGATTCCTTTAAAATCAAGAAAAATCTAGAAAATATGACCCCTGTTTTAATCAGTCTACACCGCTCCCAATGACATCTCGCATTGATTATAAAATACTACTACTGACGTATAAAACACTTAACATCTCGTCTCTTGTGTATGTGGAGGTGCTGTTGTGGATCCAGTGAAAGGAGACATGTTGAATTGTGTTCATTGGGTTTCTTGCTTTAGTGATGACATTCGTTCTCACTGTATGAGATCCTGTGTGTGATGCAGCTCTGTTCTACTGCGTCTCTCTATAATACTGATGTTTTCTACAGATGTGGAGTCTTATGATTAAGAGGTGGATTGATTCAGGAAGGACACCACTGAAGGCCGAGGTGTGAAATGTACTGGATATCACCAATTCATTCATTTCCTTTCAGACTGTCAGGATTATGTGCCAGACAGAGAGTAAAAACAATGAGCAAGTATTTGGGTCCTGGGTCCATGCAGACCACCAACCACCAAGTTCATATTTTTCTGGCTGATTTGAGGTAGTGCTCATTCAGCTACAAAGATCAGGTAGTGATGTAGGTGAGAGGGTGAGGAGATCCCGAAGGTGTTCAGTAGGGCTGGAGCTCTATAGGAGGAGATCTTTCACTCCAACCCATGGAAAGCAGATTTACATGGAGCTGACTCAATGTCATGCTGAAACAGATTCTCCTAGTTTCATGCTCCTGCACCCAAAGGTCTTATACAATTGTGTGTCTCCATCAGAGGTGGAAGTAATGAAGTACAAATACTTCGTTACTGTACTTAAGTACATTTTTCTGGTATCGGTTCTTTACCATATCGGAAATATGGATGACACACACATACAATGAGCTCCAGTTGATCCAGAATTAGAACATAACAGAATTAAATAAAGACTGTCATATGAAGTGAGGTTCAGTTATCAGTGTGACACTAAAACAGGTAGTAATAATGACTACTTTTTATTTAAGTACATGTCAGAGCACAAACTTATTTACTTTAACTTGAGTAAAAAAGTGCAATCGGAACTTCAACTTTCACCAGAGAATTTAAAACATGAGTATCTGCACTTCTACTTGTGTGAAGGATGTGTGGACTTTTGCCACCTCAGGTCTCCAACTTTGTGAAACATAACCACGAATAGCTTGGAAAGTCGGGTGTCAGGATACTTTTGGATATATCGTCTATGTGCTGCTGATCCATTGGAAGGAATCAGGAATACAGATTTTAAAATATAAAAAAAATTCCAGAAAATTTTCTCTCGTGTAAATCTCAATTCAGAAGAAGTTCCACCAGGGGGCAGCACTCAACCACAAAGCTATAAATTTCATTCACACGAGTGACCATGTGACCATTCTTTCTCTCTCTCTCTCTCTCTCGCTCTCTCTCTCTCTCTCTCTCTCTCTCTCTCTCTCTCTCTCCTGCTCATTGTCACAGTGGATCACTGTCCTGGCAAATATTCACTTGAAACTGGAGAAGCCAGAGGAAGCAGGTGTTATGCAGATGTGCTGAAATAAAGCTTTGTGTGTAAACAATGTGAACATGTTTGGTGTTGATTTTATTCACAAAACACTTGTAATTCTATTTGATTCTATTTGATTCTATTCTCTATGAAATCTGTTCAGTGTTTCTGAACTACTGATATATTTGATTGAGGTGTGGGAATTGGTTGCTATGCAAACTGGGGTCAATACATAGGGGTTTTTCTTGATGATGATGATGAGGACGATGACGAGAATGACGATGATGATGATGATGATGATGATGA
>JAAIIK010022054.1:0-11577 GCA_014706435.1 Silurus glanis
GAAAGAAATTTTGGATAGAATTCATTGTGGTTCTCTTTTGAAAACTAGTTTCCAGATGGTTCTTTGAGGAACCAACAGTGGTTCCACTTTGGTATTGCTCTGAAAACCTCTTCCTGGAGGTTCTACCTTGAGTAAAACACCCTTAGAGACGATCTTCAGAGGTGTCTGGTAAGGTTTTTTTTAAAGAAGGACCCATCTTTTTGCTCCTGAAAGACCTTTTGATCCACAAAGATTTAACCACCATTATTGAGAAGCAATCATCAAGCCAAAATCTTTCAGAGATCCAAATTGGCTTCTTGGAAAAACATTTCAGAACATGGGGAATCCACAATTTAAAAAAACCTAGAGCACTGATTCTCCAATGGCTCCATATTGGACATCTCCATGTACAGTGTAGAAGCTCCATCCATTGATTTATCATGTCTTTTTTTTTTACATTAGCATCCAGGAGCTACACTATATGGAGTAAAAAATGTGTGTACACCTGGATAGAAGATTAGTATGTCCTTTTTGAAACATCCACTCTCCTGGGAAGATGTTCCACAAGATTTTGTGGAGATTTGTGAAGATTCATTCAGCTATAAGGGTGTTAGTAAAGTCAGGCGTCCAATAGGGTTGGAGCTCTATAGCAGGAGATCTTCAACCCAAGGAAACCACATCTTCACTGGTTTGGGTCTGAATGGAACATTTCCTCATTCCAATGACATCTTATACAATCGTGTGCCCCCAAATTGTTAGGGAAGAACCTCCCATGGCTGGAAAAGTCAAGTGTCCAAATATTTGTCCATATGTATGAATTTTTATCCTATTAGGTATACTCATAAAGGTTCTTTGTCGGATTATGAGGGAAAACCATACAACCATTAAGGTGCATATGATATATTGGAAATAGTTATTTAGCAAAATACCATAGAAGGACCATTTCTGGTTCCTGAGAAACCCTTTGAAAGGATCTTAGTAAATCATTGTGCAAGAGGAAAAAAATAGGAATGATAGGAATCAGGAATCTCATACTCAATCTAAATTGAAAAAGTATTTACTTTTTTGATTTCACATCTTATATAGTGCACCAGAGTCCATTTTATTAATGAATAAAATCAATTCATTAATATTCATTTTTTAAATTACTAGTAAATAATTCGGAAATAGTTACAAAGCATGAACTTTTTTCGGGGTCAGATTCCTACAGCTCATTGTCGTAAGTGTATTCATATTTTATCACTAGACCCAATCCTTTCGAAAAATGTGTCGTGTTTAAAAGAAGAAAAAAAAAAAAAGAATCAATATTCGTCAAAATGTTGATGTGTGGAAATGTGTTTATTTTTCTATAATGTATTTATAAAAAAAAAAAACAAAAAAAAAAGATTGAAAAGAAAACGTCTTTACTGTTGCATGTTGGATAAATCGATGCAAATAAATTCTTCTTTTTACATTAAAAACAAACAAATAAAAGAATTTCATTTCCTTTATACATTATGAGGTGCAATAGGTTGAAATGAAGCATTCTTCCATCAATAAGGTCTTGTGTTGTTCAACAGACCCAGACCGGTGTGTGTGTGTGTGTGTGTGTGTGTGTGTGTGTGACCTGGCCGGGTCATGGGAATCGCTGTATATAGAGCTCACGAATCCGTGCAAATGTGTGGCTGAAACATTTCACACCAGTGCAGCAATGCAGGGGCAATAATAAAACCTCTGAGCTCACAGCATAAAGCATCGACTATTTATAACGTCAATACGAAATACAAGGAAGAAAATCAATCTTTACAGAGAGGCGACACCGAGAGTCCACACACAGATTATACGCCGAAATGCCGAATTCCCGAAAAATCAACATTGGACTGGACATAAAGTCACTTCTCCCGGACCCAGACACAAACATGCAGGACGTTTCAACAGTAAATGAGTCGACAGGGTGTGGAACAGCATTACTGATACCTCATGAGTTCAAAACGAGACTCTGAATAAACCTAGTGCACTATGTAGGGGGATAAAGATCAGTGTTTACACCATATGAGTTCAAAATGAGACTCGAATTGGACTTTAATTGTCTAGGAAAGGATTTAGTGCACTACATAGGGTGTAGAACACATTGTTGTACCCTTTATGCAAGGAAATATATCTTAAATGAGACTTTCAGTAGATCTAGTGAACTATGTAGGGGGTTAAACATCATTATTAACACCATATGACTCCAAACAAGACTCAAATTGGGCCTAGTGCATTTAATATCATGATATCATGATTATATCACACTGTAGGTACAGACATCAATTCCAAATCAGACCCTTGTTCAATAAAGTGGCATTAATGGTGTATGAAAGATACATAGGGTGTGGAACACACACACACACACACACACACATTCTTTTCTCCCCTATGGAAGTAGTTATATTGTAAATGATCATAAATACACAGGTGGTCTCATGGTTGACCCTGTGCTCTGACCCCCAGCTTTCTAACATTGCTGGGTTTATCCTACTAGAATGTTCCACATGAATGAGAAGAATGAGATCAGTGTGTATATATGTATACATATATATATATAATGTTCTATCCTTCCGGAATGTAAACAAAGGAATCTTGGCTGGAAAAATCTTAGCACCATCATTTTCCTTAATCTCCTCTTGAGGACACGGAGCAGATAAATGATCCTCGATTAAGCACTCTGGAGGACTTTTTCATTTAAGACGAACGTGAAAAGAAAATGATGAACAGGACGAGGCGATGGCTCCGCACTTCTCCACGGCCGCTCACTTTAATGGGAATTTCGGGTCAATTTCTCAGCAGAGAGAGAGAGAGAGAGAGAGAGAGAGAGAGAGAGAGAGAGAGGGAACGTTTCCCCCTCTTCTATTAATACGAGCTAATAAACCCAGTGATCTATCTGCTGTGTTTCGCGTGCCAAGAACCTCTCGGTAGACTCAATTAGAGCCAATTTAAATATAATCACCACCCTGCGGTTTCGACGGCATGCGGCCCGGGGAGAAACGATCCGCTCGGACGTTAAGTGCCTCTAATTTTGTCCTGAGCCTAATTGGGGGAGATTGGTTTATGGCGCTGGTCTCCGCTGCGCATACAGAGCACGACTTAACAGCATTGGCTGACTTTGATCTTCAGTGGCTTTACAGGAGGCTTCCTCCAGGTCCTAAGTATTCAGCTTGTGGAGCCACTTTTACATCAGTTCTGCATTTTTGGAGAAAATGTCCAAACCTTTTCGTTTCACCCGCCTAGAACATGGAGATTATGGACATTATATGGACAAAGGATTTGTGGAGCATATGATTCGCTGTTATGATACCCTTCATTCTTCTTGGAAGGTGTTCCACTAGATTTTGTGGAGATTTGTGTTCATTCAACCATAAGGGTGTTAGTAAAGTCAGGTTCTGATGTAGGTGAGAAGGTGAGGAGGCCTGGGGTGGAGTCAGCGTTCATATTCATCATGTTCAATAAGGTTGGAGCTCTGTAGAAGGAGATCTTTCACTCCATTGTCATGCTGGAACTGGTTTGGGTCTCCTAGTTTAAATAAACTAAAAACAGTGGTTTTAGCTCAGTGGTTAAGTGTTGGACTTCTGATCAGAAGGTTGTGAGTTTAAATCCCAGAACCAATAAGCTGCCAATGCTGGGCCCCTGGGAAAGGCCCTTAACCCTTAACTGCTCAAGTTGTAGAAATGAGACAATTGTTATTTGTTCTGCCTTTAAATCCTTTAAATCTAAGCAATATGGAATACAATAAGGATGAAACATATACCATGTGGGGAAAAAAGGGTTTAACAATGACAGAGTGGAACATCCGAACATATATATCCACCTCTTTCAGCTATCATTCATCCATTCATCCGTTCATTTCGGAGCTCGAGCAGCACAATCAGCATTACGCAGGTCCCAGCTGGCTTCGCCGAGCGCTGCTTATTGATCTGAAGCCCGATTTCCTCACAAAGCGCAGGTGTGCCAAGCAGCAGATAAGAGTCCAGAAACAGATCAGAGTCGGCGTAGGAGGAAACATTAACTCCTATTTTACCAGCGAATGGACAGCAGGTGAAGAGAAAACGGCTTCGAACATTTAAGTGATTTCCTGATTTCCCCAATCTGGTGTTACTATTAGTGCTGTGAAGATCGGATCGTTTCAGTGACTCGGTTCTTTGAATCTCGACTCAATTCTGACGGCATGCGGCCCGCCTCAACTCAATTCTGTTTTCTCTACATAACCTATGGAGATGTTGCGATACCTGCACGAGCGAACGAACGAATCACTCGTTCAAAACGATTCGTTCTTCTGAGTCACATTAAAGACTCGTTTGAAATGAACGAGAGGAAACAGTCTTCTGGATTGATATCGATCATGGATTTCTCCTGCCCAGTTATCGCACCTACATCATATTGGGCTGCTCTGGGATGAACAAGAAATCTCTGAACATCATTATTAACACCCTATGAGTCCAAACAAGACTCGAATTGGACCTAGCGATCTTAATATCACCATATAAACTTTATATCACACTGTAGGTACAGACTTCAATCCCAAATAAGACCATGTTGAATAAATTGCCATTAATAGTGTATGAGGGAGTGGGAGCTCAGTGGTTAAGGTGCTGGGTTACTGATCGGAAGGTCGGGGGTTCAAGCCCCGGTATCGGCAAGCTGCCACTATTGGGCCCCTGAGCACGGCCCTTAAGGCTCGGTTATATTGTAAATGAAATGACATAAAGACCGTCTGGTTCGAGAGTGTGAGTGAAATAAGCGTTAGAAAAACCTGTACTTCACCATGGCGCCAAAAAAAACCCAACAATGTACTAAACATTCCATACATTTTTTTTTTTTTGTGCAAAAACTAGACATTGACCAGACAGTAAACTTTTCCTGACCTCCTTCTCTCCCCGTCAGCATACAGTAACCGAGATTAGAGAACGATATACACACAGACTTATTGTTCATTAATATTAGCTTATGATTAGGAGTTTTTTGAGGGGGCGATAAACGGCACGTCATTGTATTTTCCACGTGTACACATTAATAGTTGATGGTTTGACTAGAACTGAATAAAATCTATCAAAATACTATTGGTATGCAATCACGAAGCCTACAAAGACACGTTCTGTCCGTGGAGTTATCAGCCTTATTTCCTTTCTAGGCAGGGGTCGAATAGAGGTCAGCATTAGTTGAAGGTGTGATCCACACACACACACACACACACAGAGAGTCACGTAGATAAACACACACCCACCCTCACAGCACTCCCGCTCCGGTCACCTGTGTGTATCTTAGTGGGCCGGCCTGCCGTTACTGTGTTTCCGTTCACACATGGCGACAATGTTGGCTTTGTCAGAGACGCGGAAACGTGGTCCATCTGCGCGAGATGGCCGGCCCATCCTCCACGAGCCGGTGAGAAAAACAAAGACGCGTCACGCCGAGGCCGTTTCATCTGCTGACACCTCTCATTAGGCTTCATCAACTGGGAGGACGAGGACAATATGACGCGCAGGATACAAGAGCGAGCAAACGCGATCACCCGATCAGCTCCAATCCATGGAACGCTAAATACAGCTGCATCTCAAGAAATTAAAAAAGTTTTAAAAAAATTTATTTTAGCAATCCAATACAAAAAGTGAAACTGGTATATTATATAGATTCATCACACACTGATATATTTCAAGTGTTTATATCTTAATTTTGATGATTTTGGCTCACATTGAACAAAAGCCCAATTCAAAAAATTAGAAGACCAATAAACATTTTTTAGTGAATTGTTGATCTTCTGGAAAGTCTGTTTATTTACTGTATATGTACTCAATACTTAGTAGAGGCTCCTTTTGCTTTAATTACTGCCTCAATTCGGCGTGGCTTGGAGGTGATGAGTCTGTGGAACTGCTGAGGTGGTATGGAAGCCCAGGTTTCTTTTACGGTGGCCTTCAGCTCATCTGCATTTTTTGGTCTCTTGTTTCGCATTTTCCTCTTGACAATACTTCCTAGATTCTCTATGGGGTTCAGGTCTGGTAAGTTTGCTGGCCAGTCACCACACCAACACCATGGTCATTTAACCAAATGCTTTTGGCAGTGTGGGCAGGTGCCAAATACTGCTGGAAAATGAAATCAGCATCTCCATAAATCTGGTCAGCAGAATCACGAAGTGCTCTAAAACTTCCTGGTAGACGGCTGTGCTGACCTGATTAAACACAGTGGACCAACACCAGCAGATGACACGACTCCCCAAACCACGACTGACTGTGCAAACTTTACACTGGACCTCAAACAACTTGGATGCTGTGCCTCTTCTCTTCTTCTTCCAGACTCTGCAACCAAAATGTTCTTTCCTTTCTTCTGAAAAGACGACTTTGGCCCACTGAGCAACAGTCCAGTCCTTTTTGTCCTTTGCCCAGGTGAGACACCTCTGACGTTGTCTCTGGTTCAGAAGCGGCTCGACACGAGGAATGAGTCAGTTGTAGCCCATGGATACGCCTGTGCATGAAGGCTCTTCAAGCACTGACTCCAACTGCAGTCCACTCTTTGTGAATTTCCCCCAAATTCCTAAATGGGCTTCGTTTCACCACATTTCTACCACATTTTTTATTTCTATTCAACTTTCCATGAATGTGCTTGGATACAGCACTCTGTGAACAGCAGCCTCTTTAGCGATGACCTTTTGTGTCTCATCCTACATGTTTAGGGTGTCAATGATCGTCTTCTGGACAACTGTCAAGTCAGCAGTCTTGCCCCATGATTGTGGCGCCTGAACCAGACTGACACCATTTAAAGGCTCAGGAAACCTTTGCAGGTGTTTGGAGTTAATGAGCTGATTAGTGTGTGACATCACAAGTCTCCAATATTGAACTTTTTCACAATATTCAAATTTTCTGAGACACTAAATTTTGGGTTTTCATTAGCTGTAAGCCATAATCATTCAAATTAAAAGAAATAAACACTTGAAATATATCAGTCTGTGTGTGATGAATCTATATAATATACCAGTTTCACTTTTTGTGTTGAATTACTAAAATAAATTCTAATTTCTTGAGATGCAGCTGGATATGGTCATGAAACCTGTTGGCATGAGGTCCTTTTTGAACATCCCATTCCACATTTAGTCTCCATTTCTTCTTAAATTACCCTCCATTCTTCTGCATAGGTGTTCCACTAGATTTTATGGAGCAATCAGGTACCAATGGAGGTGAGGAGTCCTGGGGTGCACTCAGAGTTCACGTTCATCCCAAAGGTCTTCAATAGGGTTGAGGTCTGAAAGCTATAGGAGGAGATCTTCCACATCTTCTAACCTATGTTTGGGTCTCCTAGTTCCAGTGAAGGGAAAGTTTCATGCTACATCAATCAAAGTCATCCTGTACAATTGTACCCTTATCCAGAGACTTCTAACCGAGCAGTGGAGGATTAAGGGGCTTGCTGCTGTTTTAAAATACGTTTCCTTAAACACTTCAAATATGAAAATATGTTTTGGGCCTTCAAAATATTTCAATAGCTCTAAATGTGTGAATGTATTGTTTCAGTGGAAACCTCTCCTGAGTTTTTTGACCACGGATGACCTTCTGGCACGCTCTGACCCTTGCCCGCCTTCGACGATGCTAATGTTGCTAATTAATCAGGCGCTGGCCTTGAATGTAGCGGCGAGTCTCTGCTATGTGCCATGAGTTGCTCACACACACTCACACACACCCTGAAGCCGAGTGGCTCTATTACACCCTCATACACACAACACCAGGAGCTCTTTCTTCTTCTTTTTTTTTTAAAGTAAAAAAAGATGAATTATGACCAAGGTTGCAAAATTCCATGAATTTTCAAGACTGAAAACTTTTCATGGGAATTAACCTGCAATTAATGGGAATAACATGGGAATTTACTAAATTCCAGGTTAGGCAATAAGAAAAGTAAATATAAAATCTTAAGGGATAATTTGGGTTAAAACAATCCGATTTGTATACAATTGTAGTTGAATTTCTTCCTGCACGTCGTTATTCGAATCCTTCACATCAAAAAAATGTCAATCTTGGCGAATATTCAAGTAAATTACATAAATATTACATACGTTCAGGTTTAAAACTTCATTGTGCTCTGTGTAGGTGATTGTGCAAGAAAACCACACTGAGAATTAAAGTAAAAAATGTCCGCTTATGACCAAACAAAATGTTTATGTTTATATATTCTTCTTCTTCTTCTGGCTTCTCCCATTAGGGGTCTCCACAGCGGATCATCCATCTCCATACCCCCCTGTCCTCTACATCTGCCTCTTTTAAACCAACTACCTGCATGTCTTCCCTCACCACATCCATAAACCTCCTCCTTGGTCTTCCTCTTTTCCTCCTTCCTGGTGGCTCCATCCTCAGCATTCTCCTACTGATATACCCCATGTCCCTCCTCTGAACATGTCCAAACCATCTCAATCTCACCTCCCTCACCTTCTCTCCAAAACGTCCTACATGCGCTGTCCCTCTAATAAACTCATTTCTCTCTCATTTTTTATTCAATGCCACTGTCTCTAAACATTTATGTTTGTATATGATACTGTTTATATACATTTTCCCAAATTTCTAATTAATTCCAATAAATTTCTGGTAAGTTTCCAATTTGGAGTATTTTCAAAATTCCCCAGATGAAGTTCCCATGAATAGTTCCCTCAACCCTCAAACACTTCATGTATCTGAGGTATTTTACTTCAGATCCATGACCTCCATGTCACCTTTAATATTAATTTCATTCACACACTAACCAAAATATATATATTTTTAAACAAATAGTGAAAAGGTTCAATAATAAAACAGCTTTTGTTGCTGATATACACTATATGCACTTGTACTAGGAGACCCAAATCTGTTGGACCAGCTCCATGAAGATATGCATTCCATGGGTTGGAGTGGAAGATCAGCTGCTATAGACGACCCTATTGAACATCTTTGGGATTAATTGTTCATGCTTCACACCTCCTCACCTCATCGACATCATAACCTGATCTTTACTAACACCCTCGTAGCTGAATGAATCTCACAGAAATCTCCACAAAATCTAGTGGAACATCTTCCCAGAAGAGTGGAGCTCATTATAAAGGCAGATGGAGACTAAATGTGGAATGCAATGTTCAAAAAGCACCAATGGTATGCTCAGGTGTCCTTCAACATTAATAAATCATATAGTGTACATGTACTTTACATCACCTTGACCAAAAATTACTTTTTTCCCCACACATTTTACCTCAGGAAGTACCTTGTTTAGGTGTGTTAAGCTGCTAGCTAGCATATGGAGGTAACATTTTCGAATATTATATGCTTTATTAAAGATTTCTCTCAGAAATCTGGTCAAGTTACCTCACGATAACGTGATAATCACTCGTTTTGCCATATAGCATATCTTATTTTTCGCCATTAAGTCAAAATGACTACCTTTGTTTTAAAAAGTATTTACCTGTATATTTACTTCCAAACTTATATTTTCACAGCAAGTTATATTTAATTGTTATTATTTAGTTATTTGTCTTTCGTAACCCATTTAATTGTTATTAACTCAATGAAATAGTAATAACCGGTAATTCAAAGGTAATAAAACGCGACACAATGTTTTTTTCCTCAAGAACGAAACCCGGGTTCTTTACAAATGATCAATGTATATAGAGTATCCATGTTCTCAATCCAGATTTTCTTCACTTCTTTACACAGTTCCCTTCAACTCAAAATGTATTGGGAGTCCTACAAAAACGTTCTCCTCATTATGTGGGTTGTGGAGACACCTGATGGGCAAAATCGGTTTGCAAAAAACTGTTCCTTGTTTGACTTTTATGGCATTTGGTGGACGCTCTTATTCAATTCATACACCTGAAGGTTGAGGGCCATGCTCAAGGGTTCAACACAGGCAACATCGTTGTGCCGAGATGTGAAGTGACGATCTTCTGAGCAAAGGTCCATCAACCGTTCTACAGTCTGAGCTTGGCGTCACGCGCCTCCAAGGCCTTGATGGCGACCTCGGCCCTCTCTGCGAGCTGCATTCCCTCCGTCTGCGCACTCCGAAGCAGGAAGTGCCTGATAAAGAGCTTGAGTCCTTCACGTAGCATTCCAAGATTCGGAAGTCCAGAAATCCTGAGCACACAGAACACAAAAAGAAAAGAGCTTCAAACATCACCCTACGTTGCTTAGAAGTGATAGCGGTTAGTGATTTTCATGGACATAAAAGGGAAATAAAACACTGTAGGACATGTAGGAAATCTATGAACACCTCTGGGCATTTCTGTGGAACATTGTCTATTCGAGAAACTCACCGGCTGAACATCTGTACCAGCTCCTCCTCCTGAGTCTGCTGTAAAAGCTTCGACAAGACCTGCCTCAGAAATTTAACCCTGGGCTTATCAAGTTCTCCAAACTCTATGGCCTGAAGAGCAAGAGAGAGAACATCATTCAGAAATAAATAAAAAAAAATCTGTGATACTTTCAGATCCTGAGATCATATCAAGCGTGCATATAATAAAAACCCGAGTAGAATCATCATCATCATCAATTTACAATCATGAATCGCAGGGAATGCTGGGTAATCTTGGTCTACCTTCAGGATGGAGAGCGAGAGGGAGTTCTTGGTTAAGAGGTGCGTGACCATCTGGACCAGGTTCGTAAAGGAACTGCTCGACAGGGTTGCCAGGTCTTTAAACTTATCCCACAGACAGAACTGGAAGGTCATCTGATGATTTGTTTTAGGTATTAGAAAGAAAATAAAAAAAAAAAAAAAGGATAAAATGCATATATTGAATAAATAAAATAAAAGAATATTAGTAAAGTCAGGTACTGATGTAGGTGAGAAAGTAAGGAGACCTGGAGTGCACTCAACGTTTACATTCATTACAAAAGTGATCAATAGGGTTGGGGCTCTATAGCAGGAGATCTTCCACTCCAACCCATATAAACCCATGTGCACAGGGGATTGTGATGCTGGAGCAGGTTTGGGTCTTTTAGTTCAAGTGAAGAGAACATTTTATCTCGGGAACCTGACCATCCTACACAACTGTGTGCCTCCATACAGTTTGTTGTAACATTTTGAGTAACATCTGGCTGGGGAAAAGCCCAAATACTTTTTTCCAAAACCCATTTCTCTTGCTTTGTTACCTGGAAGCGTCGGTCATGCGTGCAGAACTTCTCAGCTAGAACGGCGTAGAAGACATTGAAGGATTTTTCCTGCAAGCAGCAGTCGAGTAGGACGTGGACGATATCACGCTCCGGCTGACCTTTCAAACCCAAGCTACAGCAAAAGATAACAGTCAGTGAAGAGAAGAACTGATTGTGTATGTAATTCGAGAAGAGCAAAAATCGAAGTTTAAGAAACCTGAGGAGCTTCTCGAAGGCGTCCATGTAATCCTCACTGGTCATAATGACGCAGAAGATGTTCCTCCTGACGTCCGTGTTCATGCGCTGTTTACGGGCCAGTTCCAGAACTTTGGCGCTGAACTGAGACAAAAAGAGCCACAGAGGTTACCAGAGAGAGAGAGAGAGAGAGAGAGAGAGAGAGAGAGAGAGAGAGAGAGAGAGATGTAGTAAAAGGTAAAGAAATGGACAGACAGATAGTGACAGATGAACAAAAAGTGAGGGAGAGAGAGGTAAAAAAAAA
>JAAIIK010022054.1:11677-22898 GCA_014706435.1 Silurus glanis
GGGAGAGACAGACAGACAGATAGTTATGGAGAGAGACAGGTAGATAGTGAGAGACACAGACAGATAGTGACAGACAAATAGTGAGAGACAGACAGACAGAAAGTGAGAGACAGACAGGCAGACAGTGACAGACAGACAGATAGACAGACAGATAATGACAGACAGATAGTGACAGACAGCTAGTGAGAGAGACACACAGTGACAGACAGACAGATAGTGAGATACAGACAGACAGCTAGTGAGAAAAACAGATAGACATAGTGACAGATAGACAGATAGTGAGATACAGACAGACAGATAGTGAGATACAGACAGACAGACAGACAGTGAGAGACAGACAGACAGTGAGAGACAGACAAATAGTGAGAGACAGACAGAAAGACAATGAGTGACAGACAGATAGACAGACAGATAGTAAAAGACAGATAGACAGACAGATAGTGAGAGACAGACTAAATTTGAGATTCCCTCGAATTTTGGAAGCTTAAAAGCTCAAATCCCTGCACCACCAATCTGCCATTGTGGGGCCCCTGAATAAGGCCCTGAATAGCTCATCTGTATAACTGAGATCACTGAATGAATACACTGCATGTTCCTCACCTGTTCCCCGATAGCAGGCTGCTCTGTCGGTTTGTCCTCAGTAATCATGGGAACTCCGCTCCAGGACGAGCCGACGATCCACCAGCGCCCAACTTTCTGCGCTTCCAGAAGATTCTCCAAAGAAACTCGGAGCTTCACGTCAGTGCCACTCGCACGGTTCTGGATCTTCACAGCAGCACACACACAATACATACAAAGTATGATGAGATGGAGCCATGAATCCTGAGGAGCTGCTTTCCTGATATTACAGGAATCTTCCTGACAAAATCTCACAGAAAAGCACTGATCCTGGAGACTGGACCACCTGAGCTACAGGTCAGAGGTTCAAGAGCTTTAATTAACAACGCCTCATCTTAGCTGCAACACCGTTTAGAGCTGCTGTAAGAGGAACTTCACCCCCACCTTCTGACCAGTCAGTGCTGTAACAACCCCCCTACCCTCACAACTCGTTATGTTGAGAGAAGGCGCCCCCCGGTGGTGAACGTGTCTCACCAGAGTGCGCTGCAGTTTCCGCAGTCTCTCCACAGGCTCGGGGTCGTAACCCGGAATTTTCCTCATGTCATTGTTCTTCAGGGCCATCATGGTCTCCAACATGAACCTCACCTGAGAGAGAGAGAAAATGAGAAAGAAATAGATAGACAGTGAGAAACAGAGAGAGGGAGAGAGAGAGAGATATAGAGAGAAAATAAAGGAGTGAGAGATGGAGAAATTGAAAGAGTTAGACAGACAGATAGTGAGAAGCAAGCAGAGAATGAGAGAAGGAGGACAGAGAGAGAATGAGAAAGAGAAAGGGGGAGAGAGAGAGAGAGAGACTGACAGTTAGAGACAGGCAGGGAGTGAGGGAGAGTGAGAAAAATAGACAGATAATGACAAGCATGCAAAGAATTTTTGGATGCGTACAAGGAGAGAGTGCGAGAGAGAGAGAGAGAGAGAGAGATCGAAAGAAAGATAGTGAGAAACTTCAACGAGAAGAAGCACGTGAGAGAGTGAGGAAGAGAGAAAGAGAGAGAGAGAGAGTAGGAGATAGGTAGAGAACGAGTGAGAGGGAGGGGGACAGAGAAAGAGAGAGAGAATGAGAGAGAGAGGAAGATGGCAGGAAGCGAGGGAGAGGGAGAGGCAGACAGAAGAGAGGGAGACAATCCCGGGGCTTACTCTGGTCTGGTCGCTGAAACGCGGCCCCTCTGCGCTGGCTTTACGCTGGGCTTCTGATATCAGCTCCTTCAGGCCCAGAGGGTCGTCCTTCCTGAGGGAAAAGCCCACGTTCCTCAGCAGCAGCAGCATGAGCTCCACGTCCTGCGGCGTGAAAGATGACAGCAGCCGCTTCAGCACGTCGAACAGCAGCAGCGAGTGCACCACCTGGAAGTTGTACATGTGCGCCATCATGGAGGCCAGATTACAGCACTCTTTACCCGTCACTGAGGCGTCGCGCTGTGTCTCATCGAAACGACGGACCACCGTCTCCAGGAAATGAGCACCGACCTGAGGGACAGAGGGAACGTCCAGCTCATATACTCCGTTTACATTCTAGCACAAAGACACAGCTGTGGTGCCGTGTCTCTGTTAGGATGTGCATCGCTATAACTGAGGCGGATGTGATTCGGATCTCGATGCGTAGTCAACGATCCAATATGTTAAAGATACGTATGAAGTAGCTACTGATGTATCAGTTTACTTAAGACTTCTAACGCATGGCCCTTTCACAAACAAAAAAAAAAAGATGAAATAAAACCAGACGTTCTTTTCCTGTTGTGTCTGCAGGAAGTTACAGCTCTACCTCTGCCATGTTAATCTGTTAATCACTCGGCCTCCCTAGTGTTGTGATACGTCGTATTCACGTAGCAGCAGTGGTGCTGAGAGAAAGCGCTCGAGAAAAGTAGAGAAATCGGTCTACATAGAAAATATTGGTCACAAACTATCAGCCTGAGTCTGATCTGCCCGAGTCTGATCTGCCCGAGTCTGATCTGCCTGATTCATTCCATACCCTTGGATGGAGTTTTCTTTAATTGGACACACACCTCTTGACTTGATTTGGCACAGCTGAGGGTTTCACATGAACATCCTTAACATCCATGAGCAACTAAAGAACAGGGATGAGACTGGATTTGGACTGTAATTGATATCAACAGTTTGCTACAAAGTTCTCAGGACCAGAGTTTGCATGAACAGTTCTGCATTTATGACTGAAAACCTCAACAAAGACAGAACTGTAATGAATGAACATTCGGTGATGAAGATGAGGAAGTGTTCTATTTTGAGCAGTGGACGAAGTACACAAAGCATGTAGTTAAGATGCAGTAGGGAAAATATGATTCCAGTAAAAGAAAGACAAAATGTTTACTTGCTGCCTAATAAATAAATCCCAACTAAAATAAAATAAAATAAATAATTAAAAATTATATTTATATATATTTATATTTATATAAGGTTGTTTTTGTTTTTTTTTTTTTTTTTTTTTTTTGAAAACCCAGCCATTAGGGTTGCACAAGCCAGTGCACTCTTAGTGCCGGTCCCAAGCCCGGGTAAATGGGGAGGGTTGCGTTAGGAAGGGCATCCAGCGTAAAACATGTGCCAAATCAAATATGCGGATCACAAATGAGAATTTCATACCGGATCGGTCGAGGCCCGGGTTAACAACGACCGCCACAGTTATTGTTAGCCGACAGGGTACCGGTGGAAATTGGGCTACTGTTCTCGAAGGAGGAGAAGGAGAGGAGGAAGACGTCTACAGAGACGGCAGGAAAAGGAGCAGTGTAGGAGAGTGGAGGTTCGGGTTGGTACTTTAAATGTTGGTACTATGACTGGTAAAGGGAGAGAGATAGCTGATATGATGGAGAGGAGAAAGGTAGATATGCTGTGTGTTCAGAAGACCAAGTGGAAAGGGAGTAAGGCCAGGAACATTGGAGGTGGGATCAAACTGTTTTATCATGGTGTGGATGGAAAGAGAAATGGTGTAGAGGTGATTCTGAAGGAAGAGTACAGTAAGAGTGTAGTGGAGGTGAAGAGAGTTTCTGATAGGGTGATGAACGTGAAGCTGGAAGTTGAAGGGATGATGATAAATGTCATCAGTGCCTATGCTCCACAAGTCGGCTGTGAGATGGAGGAGAAGGGAAGATTCTGGAGTGAATTAGAAGAAGTGGTAGATGGTATACCTAGGAAAGAACGATTGGTGATTGGGGCAGACTTTAATGGGCATGTAGGTGAAGGGAACAGAGGTGATGAGGTGGTGATGGGTAGGTATGGCCTTAAGGAGAGGAATGTGGAAGGGCAGATGGTGGTAGATTTTGCTAAAAGGATGGAAATGGCAGTGGTGAACACTTATTTTAAGAAGAAGGAGGATCATAGGGTGACGTATAAGAGTGGAGGAAGGTGCACAGAGGTGGACTATGTTCTATGCAGGAGATGCAACCTGAAGGAGATTGGAGACTGTAAGGTGTTGGCAGGGGACAGTGTAGCTAGACAGCATCGGATGGTGGTCTGTAGGATGGTTTTGGAGGCGAAGAAGAAGAGAAGGAGAGTGAGGACTGAAAGAAGAATAAGACGGTGGAAACTAAAGGAGGAAGAGTGTAGTGTGAGGTTCAGGGAAGAGGTCAGACTGGGGCTCGGTGGTAGTGAAGAGGTGTTGGGTGATTGGGAAACTACTGCAGGAGTGATGAGGGAGGCAGCTAGAAAAGTACTTGGTGTGACATCTGGAAATAGAAAGGAAGACAAGGAGACGTGGTGGTGGAATGAGGAAGTGCAGGAGAGCATAAGGAGAAAGAGGTTGGCAAAACAGAAGTGGGATTGACAGAGTGATGAGAAAAGTAGGCAGGAGTACAAGGAGATGCGGCAGCAGGTAAAGAGGGATGTGGCGAAAGCCAAGGAAAAGGCATATGAGGAGCTGTATGAGAGGTTGAACACTAAGGAAGGAGAAAAGGATTTATACCGATTGGCCAGGCAGAGGGACCGAGCTGGGAAGGATGTGCTGCAAGTTAGAGCAATAAAGGATGGAGAGGGAAATGTGTTGACTAGTGAGGAGAGTGTGTTGAGAAGGTGGAGGGAGTATTTTGAGCAGCTGATGAATGAGGAATATCAGAGAGAGAGAAGGTTGGATGATGTGGAGTTGGTAAAGCAGGATGTAGATAGGATTAGTAAGGAGGAAGTGAGAGCAGCGATTAAGAGGATGAAGAGTGGAAAGTCGGTTGGACCAGTTGACATACCTGTAGAAGCATGGATATGTTTAGGAGAGATGGCAGTGGAGTTTTTAACCAGATTGTTTAACAAGATTCTGGAAGGTGAGAGGATGCCTGAGGAATGGAGAAGGAGTGTGCTGGTACTGATCTTTAAGCATAAGGGAGATGTGCAGACCTGCAGTAACTACAGGGGAATTAAGTTGATCAGTCACACCATGAAGTTATGGGAAAGAGTAGTGGAAGCCAGGCTGAGAGAAGAGGTGACCATCTGTGAGCAACAGTATGGTTTCATGCAGAGGAAGAGCACCACAGATGGCTTATTTGCTTTGAGGATGTTGATGGAGAAGTATAGAGAAGGACATCAAGGATCGGCCCTGAGCCCTTTCCTGTTTGCAGTGGTGATGGACAGGTTGACGGACGAGGTCAGACAGGAGTCTCCCTGGACTATGATGTTTGCGGATGATATTGTGATTTGTGGTGAGAGTAGTGAGCAGGTTGAGAAGAGCCTGGAGAGGTGGAGGTATGCGCTGGAGAGAAGGGGAATGAAAGTCAGTAGGAGTAAGACAGAGTACATGTGTGTGAATGAGAGGGAGGGCAGTGGAGTGGTGCGGTTGCAGGGAGAAGAGGTGGAGAAGGTGGAGGAGTTCAGGTACCTGGGGTCAACAGTGCAACGTAATGGAGAGTGTGTTAGAGAAGTAAAGAAAAGAGTGCAGGCAGGGTGGAGTGGGTGGAGAAGAGTGACAGGAGTGATTTGTGATAGAAGAGTGTCTGTGAGAGTGAAAGGGAAAGTTTATAGGACTGTGGTGAGACCTGCGATGTTGTATGGATTAGAGACAGTGACATTGAGTAAAAGGCAGGAGGTGGAGCTGGAGGTAGCAGAACTGAAGATGTTAAGGTTTTCGTTGGGAGTGACGAGGATGGACAAGATTAGAAATGAGTTATTAGAGAGACAGTACATGTTGGACGTTTTGGTGACAAGGTGAGGGAGGCGAGATTGAGATGGTTTGGACATGTGCAGAGGAGGGACATGAGTTATATTGGTAGAAGAATGCTGAGGATGAAGCCACCAGGTAGGAGGAAAAGAGGAAGACCAAGGAAGAGGTTCATGGATGTGGTGAGGGAAGACATGCAGGTAGTTGGTGTGAAAGAGGCAGATGTAGAGGACAGGGTGGTATGGAGACAGATGATCCGCTGTGGCGACCCCTAATGGGAGCAGCCGAAAGAAGAAGAAGAAGATATACATATATTTTGAAACAGTACCTCCAGTCCGACTGTGTGATGCAGGACACTGACTAACAACGTGTGCTCCATCAGCAGCCTGAGGAAAGAAGTAAAAGCAAATGCATAATGAATACCAGACATATGATTCTTGTTTCATACAGTATAATATCTATACTCTATTCTGGATTGTGATTGGCTGGAAGCTCATCCCAAAGATGTTCAAAAGTTTTGGAGCTCCGCTTTACTTGGGGTTGGAAGATCTGGATCGCTCCTGCTATAGAGCTCCAACCATAATGAACATCTTTGGGATGAATATAAATGCTGACTGCACCCCAGGCCTCCTCACCTTCTCACCTACATCACTACCTGACTTTCAACTGAATGAGGACTAAATGTGGAATGTGATGTTCAAAAACCACCAACTGTACAGTGTCCAGCAGCATTAACCCATCATATAGTGTTCATGTCCTTCACATTATCTTGACCGAAATACAATTTTTTGAAAAAAATTACCTCAGGAAGTACCTTGACGGCGTGTGTTAAGCTGCTAGCTACCAATACAGCAGATCATTTTTTTTAAATTTACACGTTTTATTAAAAATTTCTCTCAGAAATCTGGTCATGTTACTTCACGAAAACCAGCGAAACCCTGGTATATCTTATTGTTTTGTCATTTATTAGAAATTACTATTTGTTTAAAAAAATTAATTATCTGTATATGTACTTCAAAATGTTTTACACATTTTTTGATTGACTAATTTCTGTTATTATTTAAATAGTTATGTCTTTCACAACCCTTTATAAGTGTAATTAATACAACAGAATGTCGCAGACTCCTAATTTATATACAGCGTCTGTTCAGTGTTTACTTGCAAATGCTATTAAATGCAACGCTGCGCTTTTTCTTCTAACGATGCCCAGGTTCTTTACAGGTTACCAAAGTATACGACGTGATATCAAAAAGGTACGAGACTCGACCTGTTTACAATAAAGTACTTTATTTATCTACGTTTACACACGATCGCCTTCAAATCTGGCGAGTAGGGAAGGGTGCGGAAGTGAGATTGTGTCGAATGTTTGCCGGCAATCATCATGCACGAGTTGCTGAATGGTTTCGACATTTCTGGGACGTTTCACGCAGACGTGGTCGGCATTGCTCCAGTTACACACCGTTAGTCTCGAAACCTTTTGATACCACCTCTTACAGAGTATCCATATTCTCAATCCAGATTTTATTCTATAAACATAACCTACGTTCTCGTTGTCACAGAAGGAAAAGAAAATGAAAAGCTACCTGTCGGGCATCAGCGCGGGCGTAACGCAGGAGGCCATCAGGACCTCGGTCAGCACGTCGTTCATGTCCTTCCTGCTGTTGCTCATGTACATCTGCTCCACCTGCCCACTGATGGAGCCCATGTTGGCCTCACTCAACCTGGCAAGCATGAAGTCATGTGACCACTACGTCGACCAATAATAACACGCGATCGATGAGAATAAGACGCTACATAAACACCGACCTGTTTACGAGGCCTTTCAGGTTGCGCTTGAGACGCTCCAGTTCGGCTCGGCGTTTGCCGTCGGCAGCTTCTCGGAGATGAGGTGGGACGTATTTGCCCGTCGGCTCGCCGCTCTAGAGGAACAAACAAACGTGTGTGTACAGCAATACATATAAGTTTGCGTAGAATATAGGGCCAAAAGTTTGTGGACACCCGAACATCCCATTCCACATGTAGTCTCCATTTACTCTTCTAATAAGCTCCACTCTTCTGGGAAGATGTTCGTCTAACACTGCCCGACTGGTCCCAGGTTTCTGCTAGATGTCGTGAACGTTCCATTAGATTTCCAAAGTTTGAGAACGAACCACATGTGTGTCGGGTGTCCCAATATTTTTGACCTCGGTGTGTGTATGAGAGAAAGTCTAAACCCATATTTACTTACGGATGCTTTGTCTTGGGAATTGAGCTGATCCTCCTGTTCACTTTCCTCAACCTCCTCCTCCTCTTCTTCTTCTTCTGAGACATCTTCTCCATCCTCATCCTCATCCATCTCGTCATTTCCGCCTTCGTCCTCATCTTCTTCCCCTTTCCCATCTTCCTCGGTCTCCTCATCTTCATCCATCTCCTCATCTTCTTCCCCTTCCCCATCTTTATCCATCTCCTCATCTCCAGACTCCTGATGTTCCAACTCATCCTGATCTTCCTCCTCACTGTCCTCCTGCAACTTCTCCAACCTGCTGTTCACTTTCTCTGACTCTTCATCCTCATCGCTCTCGTATAAACCCATCCCTCCAGGCTCCAGAACTCCCAGAATATAATCCAGACCGTCGCTGACGAACGACTGAGGAAGGCTCTTCTTGTTCCTCCTCTTATGGAGACCGAGACGCTTTTCGAGATTCTTGATCTCTCTGTCCTCCACCTCGTTGGCTTCCATCAGGGCTTTCTTCCTCATCGCCTGCACTTTGGATTTCTTTTCAGCCTGAGATTCCGCCGGTTCCTCAAAACTCACGTTCCTTCTAGGTTTCTTCTCCTCCTTGTCTGAGTTGGTCTTCATTGCCGGAGGAGGCTTTGGTGGACTTTTGGGTCCAGGAGCATCCACATTGTCCTCCTGCTTCTTCTCCTCTACAGGCTGCTTCCCTTTCATCCTTTTCTTTTTCTTCTTCACCTTCCGCTTCTCTCTGCGCACTTCTTTGCGACTTTTTCTCCTCGGCAGCATCTCCACGTGTCCCTGGTTCTCCGGTTCTTCATGTCCTCCGGCACTTTGGACAAAGTTCTGGACCGAAACCATGAACTTATGCAGCTTATCTTGGGACTGTTTCCCTTTTCCGCCTCCTTTCCGCTGGAATTTAGGCTTCATGTTGATTTTTTGTTTTTATAAGAATATTTATATATAAAATCCTAGAGTTAATTATTGTACTGTTTGGGGAACCGCATTACATCAAAACACAACACACGCGTGAAACACGGGGGCGGCCATCTTGGATTTTCCATGCTTCCGGTTTCTACTTGTTCGGCACCCGTTTTTTCGCGAATTGCGTGTTTACACCGCCACCTGGTGGATGTAGCATGTATTTGAATAACCGCATTAATAGAACAATCTGGAGGGATGGAAAAACAGACAGACAGATAAATAAAAAGAATAATAGTTTAATGTAATGTGCAGCAAAAGTCCTATTAAAAGTAAAAACAAACAGACAAAACCCCAAAAGCAAGCAGTGATACTCACTGCCATAAAAACCCAGATTGAAATATCAACAGTGGTGCGCCATCAGGGTCAGAAACTCTATAAATATCACTGACTTATGTTTTTATAGATTTTTCTTCATGAATATAAATTAAATAATTCCCAGTAGTCTATTCTCTTCAGTCCACAGCATTTCTCAAAGAAGCGCTGCATCTGGGAATGCCTGTTTACATTAGAGTTTCTATCCAATCAGATTACACTCGTCACGTGTCAAAGGAATTTGCCATGATTCCTTTAAAATCAAGAAAAATCTAGAAAATATGACCCCTGTTTTAATCAGTCTACACCGCTCCCAATGACATCTCGCATTGATTATAAAATACTACTACTGACGTATAAAACACTTAACATCTCGTCTCTTGTGTATGTGGAGGTGCTGTTGTGGATCCAGTGAAAGGAGACATGTTGAATTGTGTTCATTGGGTTTCTTGCTTTAGTGATGACATTCGTTCTCACTGTATGAGATCCTGTGTGTGATGCAGCTCTGTTCTACTGCGTCTCTCTATAATACTGATGTTTTCTACAGATGTGGAGTCTTATGATTAAGAGGTGGATTGATTCAGGAAGGACACCACTGAAGGCCGAGGTGTGAAATGTACTGGATATCACCAATTCATTCATTTCCTTTCAGACTGTCAGGATTATGTGCCAGACAGAGAGTAAAAACAATGAGCAAGTATTTGGGTCCTGGGTCCATGCAGACCACCAACCACCAAGTTCATATTTTTCTGGCTGATTTGAGGTAGTGCTCATTCAGCTACAAAGATCAGGTAGTGATGTAGGTGAGAGGGTGAGGAGATCCCGAAGGTGTTCAGTAGGGCTGGAGCTCTATAGGAGGAGATCTTTCACTCCAACCCATGGAAAGCAGATTTACATGGAGCTGACTCAATGTCATGCTGAAACAGATTCTCCTAGTTTCATGCTCCTGCACCCAAAGGTCTTATACAATTGTGTGTCTCCATCAGAGGTGGAAGTAATGAAGTACAAATACTTCGTTACTGTACTTAAGTACATTTTTCTGGTATCGGTTCTTTACCATATCGGAAATATGGATGACACACACATACAATGAGCTCCAGTTGATCCAGAATTAGAACATAACAGAATTAAATAAAGACTGTCATATGAAGTGAGGTTCAGTTATCAGTGTGACACTAAAACAGGTAGTAATAATGACTACTTTTTATTTAAGTACATGTCAGAGCACAAACTTATTTACTTTAACTTGAGTAAAAAAGTGCAATCGGAACTTCAACTTTCACCAGAGAATTTAAAACATGAGTATCTGCACTTCTACTTGTGTGAAGGATGTGTGGACTTTTGCCACCTCAGGTCTCCAACTTTGTGAAACATAACCACGAATAGCTTGGAAAGTCGGGTGTCAGGATACTTTTGGATATATCGTCTATGTGCTGCTGATCCATTGGAAGGAATCAGGAATACAGATTTTAAAATATAAAAAAAATTCCAGAAAATTTTCTCTCGTGTAAATCTCAATTCAGAAGAAGTTCCACCAGGGGGCAGCACTCAACCACAAAGCTATAAATTTCATTCACACGAGTGACCATGTGACCATTCTTTCTCTCTCTCTCTCTCTCTCTCTCTCTCTCTCTCTCTCTCTCTCTCTCTCTCTCTCTCTCTCTCCTGCTCATTGTCACAGTGGATCACTGTCCTGGCAAATATTCACTTGAAACTGGAGAAGCCAGAGGAAGCAGGTGTTATGCAGATGTGCTGAAATAAAGCTTTGTGTGTAAACAATGTGAACATGTTTGGTGTTGATTTTATTCACAAAACACTTGTAATTCTATTTGATTCTATTTGATTCTATTCTCTATGAAATCTGTTCAGTGTTTCTGAACTACTGATATATTTGATTGAGGTGTGGGAATTGGTTGCTATGCAAACTGGGGTCAATACATAGGGGTTTTTCTTGATGATGATGATGAGGACGATGACGAGAATGACGATGATGATGATGATGATGATGATGA
>JAAIIK010022056.1:11018-22054 GCA_014706435.1 Silurus glanis
GTGTGTGTGTGTGTGTGTGTGTGTGTGTGTGTGTTTGTTTGTGCACGGGTGTGTGTGTGTGCAATGTGGCCAGAGACAGCAGACATAAGGGATCAGCCAAGGAGCATGTGGGGAAACTCCTGGATTAGCAGCCAATACACAATGGACCACATGGCCGTCATCCTCAGACCTCATGCTCAGCAATAAGGCTGTATTTCTGTGTAACCACAAATAATCAACATGAACATATAAAAATGCAGGATTATATAATATATATAAAACATGTAAAATACACCATATGGACAAAGGAGTGTGAAAATCTGTGCTTTCTGAACATCCCATTCCACATTTAGTCCACACTGGGATTCAAGATAGGGTTATGTATCTAGTTCAAGGGCCCAACATTGGCAGCTTGGCAATACTGGGACCTGAACCCCAAACCTTATCAGTAGTAACCAGAGCCTTAACTGTTAAACCATCACTAACCGTATGTATAACAAATAATTTGTTCTAATATAAATACTTGTAGACAAAGAAACTCCTTTTGTAAGATTTATTTTATCTCCAGACAGAACACGTCTATGATAAATGATCAAACATACGGTTTTAACCTTTTATTGACGATAACATACCAGAAGTACAGATTGTATTAATACAATCTGTGTGAGAATGGGTTCAACCAAACGTGTTGAACCCACAATATATCATAAATCTCACATCTTTTCACTGTAACCTCTACCAGAATGAAACACCCAAAGGGAATCCCCAGAACAGGATAAACCCCCACCACCAAGAAAGATTAGCTAAACATCAGATGTTATAGTATTTATAGTCATAGATGTACACAGGTTGTTGTGATGGTAAATCTGTCTTTTTTTCACCATCCGTACATATTTGTAAAATAGTAATCAGACATTTTAGTAAATGCATATGCTGTATTGATTTCCCATCAGACACCATCAGTCTTCAGAGGAATCAGCATTCACACAACATTATGAGAGCGATTGTGATAAGGGGAACAGTTAATCCTCTTTCTCCCTTTTCTTTCTGAATGGAGGGAGGATAAGCCTCATGTAGATCTCTATAGCGTCTCTCCTGCATTACTCTCCACGCATTTTAATATCTCTCTCATAGCCACTCCCAATGAACTCTCTTCACTGCCCCTTTCTATGGAAGTCAAAAAGGTTTGTGATGCCTCAAAATCTGTCTTGTCCTACTGGAAGGCCCGATTCAAATCAAGTAGCTTTTATTGCTGTTTCCAAAATATAAGTAAAACAGTGAAATGGACCAATGTAAATACTGTACATGGTGTACAGGCTGCAGCCACACAAAAGACTTTCAGCAGGAAAAATCTCTTAGAGCATCTGCTACGAGTACAGGCGACAATCAGATATGATATGTTATGACATGATTGTTAAAACATACAGTCAAAAAAATTTACACAGCGAAACTGGACACCAATTTAGTCAGAGTGTACTAGATCTTAGATTTCCTAAAAAGGTCATATTGTGACATTTCAAGCATTTAGGGAAGTTGTATTTCAGTGGTTACTGATCAAATAACCGGGGGTGCTGTATCATCGCTGACCCTGTGCTCTGACCCCAGCTTCCCAACATCACTGGGATATGCAAAGTAAGAAAAGCAATAAAAAGCCAATGTACCCCCTTTTCACCTGATATCACTTCACAGGACAGGGTTACCAAAGCTAAACTTTGGAATGCTGCAAAATGCAAAACCATTCATGCGAATGAATGGAAGTCTATGGAAGTGTGACTGTGGTCACACTCAGACTCAGATTACCGAAGCAATTACACAATAATCTTATAAACATTCATTTTAATTGTGACATATAATTGCATATAATTGTGACTATAATAAGTGCTTCCACCATCTTGGATTTTCGGAATAGTTTCAAGATGTGACGTTGATCTTCGATGGATCACATGTCACCATCTGATACGACATCACTAAACTGAACTGAAATATAAACCTACACATGAGTATGAATGAAGTGGGATGGAAAGTGTAGTGTGATACCATCACTTTAATCCTGCCTGAATGTAATGTAGAATTTATGCAAGACACCAAAAATCACCAAGCTTCAAATTGATGTGCAATGTGTAAAATATGTCTATCACACTCCAACACGACACAGTAAAACCCTGTGAAGTGGGATCAAATAGTCAGCATGTGGAAAATAAACCTTCTCTTATATTGACAAGGAAATTCCTCTTACATTTATATACTTTTAATAGTCATATGATATGAAATTATAGCTTTCAAGATATAAACAGGTCATGAAATTGTAATTTCTAGATTTAGTGCCTATAATTTTATCCTTGATGAGCATGCTAGTGGTGATAATGGCCAGGAAAATCTCCCTGAGAATGAGAAAGAAACCTTGAAAGGAACCAGACTCAAAAGGAACCCATAATCATTTGGATCGCAACAAATATCCATTCATTACAGTACTATCATTGTTGAGGTAGACTGTTAAGTAAACACGAGGATGTTTCACTGTGTGTATCACTTCTACGTTCACCATGTGGTAGGTCTGTGGTTAAATTGTTGAACTTCTGATAAGAAGGTCGTACGTTCAGACCCCAACAACACCAACTGCTGGGTCCTTGAGCAGGGAGGTTCACTCACAACTGCTCAGTTTTATAATGTGTCTGAATTTGCTTACTCATTTATTAATCCCTATAAAGGCATCACAATGGAGTTCACTATATAATACAAAGGATATGAAAATGAATGAGTGAATTTAGGCACTGCTATAAATCCCCACCATCCAATACAAATATCCAGAAGGCTATTTTTACTTATGTTTTTCCATTATTATTATATATATAACAAAAAGATTACAAATTTTAAATTTAAAAAATGTTAAATTTTATCTATTCAAAAAATATTTTTTATAACAATCAAGAAGAATAGACAATTATATTAACATACATTATGTAAAGAACATTGTAATGATATTTCCTGTGATTGTGCTTAAGCTGACTAGGGCTAAACGCCATAAAATTGACTTCGTCTTGCTTATTTGCTAACTTTAGTTTCAGCAAAACTTCTTTTGCTGAAGATAACATTTTCTTTTGCTCGTGTTGCAGTATTGGGAAATAATCCATTATTGAGTGTACGTTAGATGTACACTCGAAATGAGTGTACATTGTAGGAGTGAACGAATGTAGGGAACTAAGTTGTTTACTCAAAATTCGAACACCACTAAAAAATGATAACCCCTGACATATCGCACTTTGTAGGAGTGGTTTTAGAAACAGCTTTAATGTAGGTTGCTTTGGATAGGTGCGTCTGCTAAATACCGTAAATGTAAAATCTATTTCAAATGCCGTCACTTTGGTAATGATAGCAAAATCATCATCGGACAAGCTAAATTATACTTTCCAGGAGTATTTGTTGACACACCAATTTCATCCAAAACAACTCTTGACGGTAAACCACACATTAATAGGTGCAAGCTAGCTAGATACAGTAAATTCAATATATCTCCTTTTTTATCTACATTATTTCTGCTAGCAGAGCAAAAAGAGCCATAACATTTAGCTATATTGTGTCTGAAATATCCCTCAGTCTGTATTCATTTCTTTTTTTTTTATATAAAACTATGAGTATCACACAATTGTGTTACTGAAAATCCTCTACGATTAGCTACATCCAGCCCAATCGCAGTCGAACAGATATATCAAGATATGCCAAAAATATCAGGATATAGAAGATATATCGAAATAAGCATGACTAGCAATGCTAGTTACAATTTGAGATACATTTGTCAATTCAAGTCAAGTAGGCTTTATTGTCATTTCAACCGTATACAGTTCAGTACACAGTGAAACGAAACATTTCCCCAGGATGAAGGTGCTGCAGCAAACAACACAAATTAACAAAGAAACACAAGTAACACTGAACTACACATAACTCCAAACTAATAACACAAAGTGCACATGTGCAACATTTAGTGCAAAAAGGGGAGAAAACATGGAAACAAGGAAAAACAGTAACACAGTACCGCCGACCAGTTCAGTACAGAAGATTGTGCAAAATGGATTGTTCGTATACAAATCAAAAATAAATTCTGTACATCTTTAACATTTGCCTGGATGTAAAGTTTTGGTTCAACTAAAACCAACTTTTGGTTAAACTTAAACTTAAAAGACGTGTTAAAGACGTGTTTAAGAAAATAACACATCAACGGGTATGTTACGGGTAGTGTTATCAGTGTTATAATTGTTTCAGGAATAGTTAAGCGTTAAATAATCGATATCTCAAAGCAAACAAACAAACAAAAACAAACTGGCAGAAATGTAAATTGAACTATAGTTTAGCTAGCTTGAACGAATCATTGAATATGAAACTTGGGCATAACGTCATTCATTTATTTATTGATCATTTGATTGATTGGATGATTTTTTTACTTTTTATTTTTATACTTTATTTTTTATTTATGTGTGTAGTAAAATAGATAAGGGACGTTTTGGGGTGTTTATGAGGCTTTTGGCCTTCCACAATTCCCGCCTCATTATCACGTCAAAAGCGAGCCGCGACGTTGCCAAGAGAGACGCTGCGTGCCGCGCGTGCCGGCTTTTCAAACCCCGAGTCCTCGCGCGCGGCTCCAACTGTCACTCACGCGCTTGAGGCGCGGAGCGGAGAAGACGGGATTTCAGTCGGAAATATAAACCAAAATACACAAATATATTCTTTTTTTATGCTGGAAATATGGACGGATTATGGAATTTGGCTCTCCAATGTGTCCAAAGGATGAGTAATAACCAGAAAAAGGAGATCTATACATTTTATGGAGAAGATGCTGAGGTGAGTAGAATCCAGGTAATGTTTTTACCTCAGAAAACCCCCACAAATGCTCTGAATGACCATTCAGTGTATTCCTGCAGGGTTTTCTCCACTTTTCTATCTGAAAAAAAGAAAGTTTTATAATGATTTAGGCGATAAATGGACATGGAAAAATGCCTCGAATGTGATTGTATGCCGTAATTTGTGCTCTTTTTTTATCAGAAATGTTGACAGATCCAGTAACAGGGCTCAGTCAAACACTATCGTGATAGTGGTGGAAAAAAGCTTCAGAAACCCTTCAGAGAAGATACATCACTCAAGCAGACAGATTGATTAGATGTTGTCCAGCAGCTATGATCAGAAAATGTTTTCAGCCAAAGGAAGACCAAAAGAAATGGTGAAGCGGATTGGTCGGATAAGAAAAACATACAGTTTACAGTCTGAGATTTCATGGCAGATCTTTAGAGGTTACTGACATGGATTCGGTTTATAACATACACCTGGAAATTGTTGTTTTCATAACCAAGAAGGTTGTTCTTGATCTGAGTTTCGGTGTATCCAGAGTCCATTCCAGGAATACAGGGTCTGACTCAGGGATGGGATACCAGTCCATCATAGGGCATCATTAAACACACACACACACACACAGTTTTTTTTTATCTAATGGCTTTGATTTAGTATAAGAAATTCACCTACATTTAGATTAGACAAAAGCACTCATAACCCAGAAGAAACTCTACACAATGAGTAAGACCCTACAACCCTACTATAAGGTGGTTGTTAAATTACACTATACTGCTGAAAGTTTGTGGACACCTGACCAGCCTGACCATCCATGTGCGTTAACACGTCTGTGATTACATCACGGACAGCAAGCTAGAACAAAGAGCAAACGCGAAATTCTGCATGAAACTGGGCAAATCTGCCACAGAGACGTTTGACGTGACACACGTTTGTCATCCGGCGAAGCTGGCAACGAGTCGTTCGATGTGTTTGAGTGGCACGCACACTTCGAGAGCAGAAGAACATCGCAGGAAGACGACGAGAGATCAGGAAGACCTTCCTGAAGATGAAGATCCAGCTCAAAGGTCGCCGTGTTGACACCATCGCGGAGATCCAGTGCTTGCAGAAGGTGTTTGAAACACTTTGAAAAAAGACACACTGGGGACAATGGGGACAATGAATTGCGGTGCAAGGGGACTATTTTGAAGGTGATAGTGTGGAAACGCAGATAAATATTGTAAAGGACATCTGTAGAATTACAATTTCTCTGTGGAACCAAGATGTGGAACCGGGTTCCACCTTTACATGCCTATAGCAAGTGCCATAAACACTTATTTTGCCAAAGTTGGAGTGGAGGAACCTTAAGAACTCTGATCCCATCTCACTGAAGACCTTTGGGATGAAACTGCACCTAGGAGTTCCTTTGCTGAACACCAATCCCTGAAGAGCCACATTCCAAAATTGATACAGCCAAGATACAGCGCCCCAGGAGCACAGAGGGTTGGGGGCCTTGCTCAAGGGGCCAACAATGGCAACATCTTGGTTAACAGGGGTTTGAACCACTAAACTTCTAGTCAATAGCCCAGAGCCTCAACCATTGATCTACCACTTCCCCCCAGAGGTGGTGCAAAGGAAGGTAAAGATCTGAAATAGGATGCTCACCACAGCACATGTGGGTTGCGAAGGTCAGGGGTATACAAACTTTTGGCTATATGGTGTGGGTACAAGCCAAAATAATTACCCTAGTTCCTAACCCTGATCCAACTACACATCTAATCCCTGAGTTGAAAACAAATCTCAGACATAGAGAACTCCAGGACCAGGGTTGAGAGTGGAAAATGGCAAATCCATTCAACAGCCTTGAATCCTGTAGGCCAACATCTCAAATTCATGTACGGCTTCAAACATGTATGCAAGGCAGTACAGCGGTAACAGAACAGTTACATCAAAGTAATATGGCATATAAATGATGCAAAAACATGAACAATACAATCAAACGTGTTTTACGGCGGTCACTTGAGAATTCACAGTCAGTCGTACGGTGGGTAAATGACACCCCTCTGGCTGATACTAAGCTCCTGGAGGTCGATATGGACTTCAAACGTCACATCATGACTACTGTTTAAACATGGCTATTGATTGCTATGTTTATCCTTTCGGATGGAAGTGTGTGGTGGAGGAACGTCTTAGCTGCTGCAATATTGTACAGAATGGTCAATTCTGACTGAATGTCTTGGGGTATTTTTCTTGAACAGTTTATATAAGGGGTTATTCTGTTGGTATGGTTTCTGTAGAACAGCTCATTCACATGTGAGGCAGATGCTCCACAGATGGTATTGATGAGGAGATGCTTATTTAGGATTTATGGATGGAGTCCCTAGTGTTCGAGCTTTTGAAATGTAGGGGTTTTGTTTTCTGACATATTCAGAATTGTAATTTCTCAGTAATGTGGCAAGCTGTTTCTCTGTGTGTGTGTGTGTGTGTGTGTGTGTGTGTGTGTGTGTGTGTGTGTTTGTTTTATTATACTCACAAAAGGTTAGTATGAGAATGATTGATCACCGCTGCTGTAACATAAGAAACAATAGAGAATGTTATCTAAAGCTACACTATATGGTCTTGGAGTATTGGAACACCTGAACCTCCACACTTCTGGTATTATGTTGGAATATGAGATTTGTGCTCATTGAACAGGCAGTAAAATCAGGTGCTGATGAAGGTGAGGAGGCCTGGGTTGCTGTTAGTGCTTACATTTATCATGGTTAATAGGGTTGAGGTCAGAGCTCTATAGCAGGAGATCTTCCACTCCAACCCATGGAAAAGATATCTTCATGGATCTGGCTCAAGTGAAGGGAAAATTTCATGCAACCAAAGACTTGTACAATTGTTTGGGAAAAAGTTACATATGGGTGTAAGGAAGTTAAGAGTCCCAATATTTTTTGACATTAACCAATAAAAAGTATGACTTTTAATTCTGAACTAAAATACTGTTCAGCAGATTGTTGCGATTGAAAGGGAATCACTTGCTTTAGAACATTATTATTTCCCTATAACAACCAATTTAGGGTGGTAACAGTAACTCCTCATCATCACACCGCCCGGTCTTCATCTAACAGCACAGCATGAAGCGGTGTAATCTTTACATATCGCTCGTGACTGATGTGACTCCGGTTAAAAGGGATGACACACTTAATTAGCTCTGATGCCGAGCTCTTCTGCGTAGTTGACACTCTGTAGAGAGAGCTGACGATTGAAGTTGAACTGACAAATAAGGTCTTTGGAGAGAGATTTGAAAGGAGGATTGGAGGTAGGAGACCTCTGCTAAGATTGCTTTCAAAGGATGTAAGATAACTTGATTCAATTAAAGTGGATCTTGCGATTGAGCAAACTGGAAACAAAATCGGAAACACCTGATTTTTCCACCAATATGTGGTTCTTCTCTAAAATGTTACCATCAAGTTGAAGACACACAATTTAAAAAAAAATAAATAAAAAAATAAAAAACACGTGGTAACATGAAATATTCCCTCAGCATGAAATATTCCCTCCATCAGCTCCATGAAGATCTGCTTTCCATAGGTTGGAGTGGAAGATCTCCTGCTTTTGAGCTCTGACTCTATTGAACATGAAGAATATGAATGCTAAGTGCACCCCAGGCCTCCTCACCACACCTACATCAGTACCTGACTTTAACACCCTTTTATCTGAACAAGCACAAATCTCCAGAAAAGGAATCTTGTGGAACATCATTCCAGAAGATTGGAGGTTATTATAACAGCAAAATGGGGACTAACTTTGAAATGTGATGTTCAAAAAGCACATATGGATTATGGAGTTAATGCAATCTTCAAGATATTCTAGATAACTCTGTGCTTGTAGGGCTGTGCAAAACAGTTTGTGAGGGGTGCACATACTTTCGGTCATGTAGCGTAAGATAGAAGAAGGCCAGAGCTGGCAATGTGGGGCATTGTCATTTTGAAACAAGTTTGTTCCTTCTAGATCAATTAAAGTGAAAATTCAATGCCAAAAACATCTTAAACAATTGTGTACCACTAAATTTGTGGGAACAGTTTGGAGAAGTAGCAGATATACTGTAGCTGGAAAGGTCAGGTGTCTTCATATAGTGTTTATACAATAGGTTTCCTACAGGCAATTATAATAAAATTAGATTCATGATGCAGAAAAAGAAGTATACTTCCAAAGCTTTTCTGTCTTGGAGATAAATGGAAGCTGTAAAGCATGAAGACAAAGCTATCTCAGGCTGACGGAATGAAACCGCGTCTGGTGTTTTTTGCCCAGTTAATTAAAAGCGGCTTTAGAAGTCGAGTGTCATCTGCGAAACAGCGCGAGTACATCCTGTAGTTTAGTTCTTTTCCCTATAGCACTCTCTTTGTATAGAATGCCTTTGATGTTTGCATCACAGATTAGGTTCGTTGTGGCGATAAACTCCGGAGTGCTTCGTGAACAGAAATCCTTCACCCCCCTCAACCATATATATACGGTGGAGAAGAGCAAGCACGCTCTGTGCATTAATTCGGCTTTTCCCCGAGGCTCCTCAAAGATGGCACAGGATTCAGAGAACTTGGCTTGTAACGCCTGGCACTTGGATCGTAGAAAAAGAGGAACCATCAGATCCACTAGCGCAGGAACGGCGCCTCGTCGCTCCACTTAGATCTTCAGCAACCTTATGAGTGAAGCCGGACACGGCGGACTAATGAATCATTAAAGACAGCGCTTTGGCCGAGAGACTGACACCACGCCATATGACTGCCTCTGGGGCGTTTGCGATTCTGGTGCAGTGCGCGAGAGGAAAAGAGGGAAGAGTCTTGGCAGCTGCTCACTTTGTTTATCACAAGGGCCGAGGCTAAGATTTGAACGAAATAATCAGGTCATTGTGGAGGACGGATTGCACAGCCAGATGTTTTATCACCCTGAAGTGGATTATTATTCTTTAATAAAGCTTATACCTCTTATACCACAGCAATCGGCTAACAATTCCTAGTGGGACACCTCATTGCACGCGTTTTGATCCATTTTGGGTTGTTTACCATCTGCAAGCCATCACTCTCATTATAGCAGCTAGAAACAACCTTTCTACCACTTGCCAGGAGATTGTCAGGGTACAGAGAACATGCTTTGTCCTATAATGCTGACATTGGAGACCCTAATTGTTAAAGCCACATCAGCAATTTTTATCATTTTTTATTTTGTTTTTATTTTACTTTGCTTTTTTTATTACAAGGAATTTATTATTTGCTAAAGGAGAACCGTTTTATAAGTCCCTGCTAATTTGATTTTACTTTAGAAATGTTTTTTAACTCTTGATTTTATACCACCTCCCGAAGATCAAGGAGTCTCCGACATTTGTGGGCCTTCCAATGTGTGGTAACAGTTTGTGGATGAACCACATACGGCAGGAAAAGTCATTAATATTAACATGAATAAAAAGCTTAGTTTGACCAGAGCTGAGAAAGTAAAGTGTGAAGTTGCGTAAGATGGTGCAATAATGAAGTACCACTTCATCTCAGATCTTTTGTAGATAGAGGTGTGAGAAGGGTCTACCGACTCAGTAGTGTTGAGCGAAGTAAAGCCTGAAGGGAGGAACTGAGTTTAAATAAAGGTTAAATGCTGCATTTATTCATGCTCCCTGAAGAAACTGCTCAGTAATGCAAATCTGCACCAGATCACGCCCCTTTTCAAGAGTTCGCCCCAGAAGACAAATGACCCATAAATCATAAAGCCGGCGCACTTCTAAGCAGCTGTTGGAAGGCGCTGAAATGGAACAAATTATTCATTAATTTATTCATACATTCATTAAAAAATTTCGAGAGTCGGAGGTCTGATTTCACTTAAAAGTATGCAGCCTTGGAAGTAAAAAGAAAAGAAGGTGGAGTGAGGTTCAGATTGGCAGCAGATCAAAGCGGCTTTGCAGAACTCTTATTTTTAGATGATAATGATGATCATCTAATAGGTGATAGATCTTTTTTTAGTTAAAGATCGTGTTACATTGAGGACTTAAATACAACACTTTTATTTACGTTGTAGAATATTCAGCATGCTGTTCTTTACATTCTAGAAATATTCAGCACAATTTTCATTTATGTTCTAGAAAATTCTGCACGCTGACATTCACGGTCTAGATGTTTTAGCTCTAGAATCTCATCCCTCCCCCACACAACCCAACCTCCACCTGATCCAACACCTTTATTGTGATATTAGGATCTATGTAGTTGGTGTGGGGGTGT